>CM067301.1:1776565-1784065 GCA_034231615.1 Meghimatium bilineatum
GAACAAGCCCCACGCATCTTGTGATGATGGGTAGGATGTCACCCTCAATCCGCACCACCTCCACCGTAGTAAATAGGGGGCGTAACAATTATCAATAACAGGCATAAAAGAGAGTAAATACCTCCCTCCTTTAGCAGTTTGTCTGGGGGAAAAAATACCAAAATTCTAAAGACCACATGTGAGAATTTGTTAGGTAACATACCCTTTCCCTACCTTACCGTAGTCATATATGTCTAAATATCCATTTATCAACACATTCATCCATCCATCCATCTATCCACTCTGTCATCCATCTGATATCCATCCACTCATCCATTCATTGACCTATCCATCCACACATCCATCCATCCATCTATCCATCCATATATCCGCCCATATATATATCCACTCATTTATCCACATATTAACCCATCAATCCAACCATCCACCCATATATCCACCCATTCACCCATATATCCATCCATCTATCTATCCATCTATCCACCCGCACATCCACCCACCCATTTATCTGTGTACCTCTCAAACATAACAAACACGTTATCAAAAGTATATCAATGAAAGTCACAAGCTAACAACAGGAAACAGTACATTGACATTAACTGTGCCCATCTCGTGCTAGAAGACATAGAACCTTAACATCGACTGTACCCACCTCGTGACAGAAGACATAGAACCTTGACATCGACTGTACCCACCTCGTGACAGAAGACATAGAACCTTGACATCGACTGTACCCATCTCGTGCTAGAAGACATAGAACCTTGACATCGACTGTACCCATCTCGTGCTAGAAGACATAGAACCTTGACATCGACTGTACCCATCTCGTGCTAGAAGACATAGAACCTTGACATCGACTGTACCCATCTCGTGCTAGAAGACATAGAACCTTAACATCGACTGTAACCACCTCGTGCTAGAAGACATAGAACCTTAACATCGACTGTACACATCTCGTGCTAGAAGACATAGAACCTTAACATCGACTGTACCCATCTCGTGCTAGAAGACATAGAACCTTAACATCGACTGTACCCATCTCGTGCTAGAAGACATAGAACCTTAACATCGACTGTACCCATCTCGTGCTAGAAGACATAGAACCTTGACATCGACTGTACCCACCTCGTGCTAGAAGACATAGAACCTTAACATCGACTGTACCCATCTCGTGCTAGAAGACATAGAACCTTAACATCGACTGTACCCATCTCGTGCTAGAAGACATAGAACCTTAACATCGACTGTACCCATCTCGTGCTAGAAGACATAGAACCTTAACATCGACTGTACCCATCTCGTGCTAGAAGACATAGAACCTTAACATCGACTGTACCCATCTCGTGCTAGAAGACATAGAACCTTAACATCGACTGTACCCATCTCGTGCTAGAAGACATAGAACCTTGACATCGACTGTACCCATCTCGTGCTAGAAGACATAGAACCTTAACATCGACTGTACCCATCTCGTGCTAGAAGACATAGAACCTTAACATCGACTGTACCCATCTCTTGCTAGAAGACATAGAACCTTGACATCGACTGTACCCACCTCGTGCTAGAAGACATAGAACCTTGACATCGACTGTACCCATCTCGTGCTAGAAGACATAGAACCTTGACATCGACTGTACCCATCTCGTGCTAGAAGACATTAGAAGACTTTGTTTCTTGTGTTATTAATAAATTCAATTGGTGACTTCTTTTAGTGGCACAGTGACAGCGCATTCAGAAATTATTTTCTCTCTCTCTTTCTCTCTCTCTCTCTCTTTCTCTCTGTGTGTGTGTGTGTGTGTCTTCCTCTTCTCCCCTTGATCTTTCCAGGGTTACAAAATGTTCAAATATGTGTGTAAGTTTGTGGCTATACATAATATATCGCCTATTTTATCTGGCCTTTAACTATAATGTTTATTGTGTATAATCTGGACTGATGATAGTGCGGGTTAGGACTGTTGCTCATTTAGGAAAGTTGTCTATCTCCCACAATAAATAAACTCTACTAAATAAATCAGCAACAATAAACCCGTGTAGCGAAGAAATCTTTCACAATAAACCCGTGTAGCGAAGAAATCTTTCACAATAAACCCGTGTAGTGAAGAAATCTTTCACAATAAACCCGTGTAGCGAAGAAATCTTTCACAATAAACCCGTGTAGCGAAGAAATCTTTCACAATAAACCCGTGTAGTGAAGAAATCTTTCACAATAAACCCGTGTAGTGAAGAAATCTTTCACAATAAACCCGTGTGCGAAGAAATCTTTCACAATAAACCCGTGTAGCGAAGAAATCTTTCACAATAAACCCGTGTAGCGAAGAAATCTTTCACAATAAACCCGTGTAGCGAAGAAATCTTTCACAATAAACCAGTGTAGCGAAGAAATCTTTCACAATAAACCCGTGTAGTGAAGAAATCTTTCACAATAAACCCGTGTAGCGAAGAAATCTTTCACAATAAACCCGTGTAGCGAAGAAATCTTTCACAATAAACCCGTGTAGCGAAGAAATCATTCACAATAAACCCGTGTAGTGAAGAAATCTTTCACAATAAACCCGTGTAGTGAAGAAATCTTTCACAATAAACCCGTGTAGCGAAGAAATCTTTCACAATAAACCCGTGTAGTGAATAGTCTTTCACAATAAACCCGTGTAGTGAAGAAATCTTTCACAATAAACCCGTGTAGCGAAGAAATCTTTCACAATAAACCCGTGTAGCGAAGAAATCTTTCACAATAAACCCGTGTGCGAAGAAATCTTTCACAATAAACCCGTGTAGCGAAGAAATCTTTCACAATAAACCCGTGTAGCGAAGAAATCTTTCACAATAAACCCGTGTAGCGAAGAAATCATTCACAATAAACCCGTGTAGCGAAGAAATCTTTCACAATAAACCCGTGTAGCGAAGAAATCATTCACAATAAACCCGTGTAGCGAAGAAATCATTCACAATAAACCCGTGTAGCGAAGAAATCTTTCACAATAAACCTCTGCACTGAAACAATCTGCCGCAATGAACCCATGAAATGAAAAAAAAACAATTTCCCATTATTTCGTTCACATGCTCACAAAATGTCACTGTCATCTGGAAATGTGACTCCTGCTTCATTACCTAATAGAAATAAAATCATTGCAACTATCACGAGCCTTGCTGTAAACTGGAGTGGAAAAAATCCAGACAATCAAGTCAACAATAATAGTGATATGGCAAAGTGTTGTACATGTCGTGATGTTGTTTTTTTTGTCAGACTTTCTTCAGGCAAATTGAACCCAGTGTTGCAAATGTCTTAGCGGTAGTCTTAACATTTGCTTAGTGTGTGCGTGTATTTCTGTGTGTGTGCATGTGTGTGTATGTGTACGTGCATGTATGTATATATAAGCACAAGTGTGTATATGTATGTATGCATGTGCTTATGTATGTATGTATGTAAGTGTATGCATGTATTCATGTATTATTTATGTAAGAAACTTTAATTACAGAAAAACACACACACTAAATCCGTAGACAAAGAGAGGAGGGTGATTGTGGGTTAAACATCTGCCCCCTCCCTGCCGAACAAACGAAAGCATGGCATTTAGAATCAGGTGCGTAGCGAAATTGTGGGACCTTCATCCAATCTACATCTTATGTTCCTAGACCTTCATCCAAACTATATCTGATGTTCCTAGACCTTCATCCAATCTATATCTTTTGTTCCTAGACCTTCATCCAATCTATATCTTTTGTTCCTAGACCTTCATCCAAACTATATCTGATGTTCCTAATATTTATTTATTTTTGAAATTGTCCTGTAATTTCTTTGCTTCTACATTTTTAACCACTTCTCCATCTTCTTATTCAATTTAATCTTTCTGTTTTTACTTTTCTTTGTCATTGTTATTATTCTCTCCTTGCTTTATATTTTCTGTTTTCCTTCTGTATAACAGTATTTGCTTCTACCAAAAAAACAACATTAATGATTAAAAATAATAGTAATCTATCTATCTATCTATCTATCTATCTATCTATCTATCTATCTATCTATCTATCTATCTATCTATCTATCTATCTATCTATCTATCTATCTATCTATCTATCTATCTATCTATCTATCTATCTATCTATCTATCTATCTATCTATCTATCTATCTATCTATCTATCTATCTATCTATCTATCTATCTATCTATCTATCTATCTATCTATCTATCTATCTATCTATCTATCTATCTATCTATCTATCTATCTATCTATCTATCTATCTATCTATCTATCTATCTACCTATCTATCTATCTATCTATCTATCTATCTATATATCTATCTATCTATCTATCTATCTATCTATCTATCTATCTATCTATCTATCTATCTATCTATCTATCTATCTATCTATCTATCTATCTATCTATCTATCTATCTATCTGTCTGTCTATCTATCTATCTATAATCTTATCTGATTTTGCTGTAAGGCGTCGCATGTTTGAATGACAATATTCTGGCTATGGTACATTTGATCATTTGATATGCAGTAACATCGTGACGTCTCAGGGCGTGGGTAACTCCTTCAATCATTTTTCTTCGTCGTCCTCTGCCTCTTGTTTCAATTTTTATGTTGTATGCTCTTGCCGCTGGCCAATAAAATTCATTCTCAATATGTGGCTAAAACACGCAAGTTTTTTTTTCTTTCAATATACTAATAAAAGTAATAAAAACACAAATTGTAATAATAACTATTATAATTACCTGTGTGATGCTGGGAATCCATCAGAGAAGAATGAATAGCAATAGGATCTATTGCAGCTTTCTACAAATGTCATCAGACGTCACTAAGCTGGTGTGAGAGTGATGAAGTTGATAGCCACATTCCATCGATAAAGTGAATGAAACTCCACACTGAAGTTTGATGCTTGAGGTCGAAAGGCAGAAATATCGCAGATCAGCTGTAAACCACATAACATACCATTTTCCATTCTGAGAGCTATATTCTGCTGACCAAGAGGAGTGTAAAAACGACTGCAAGTTAACAATAATGATAACTACATTACTAATAAAAATAATACAATTTACAACAATAATAGCATTAACAATATTACTAATAGTAATAATAATAATAATAATAATAATAATAATAATAATAATAATAATAATAGTAATAATAATAATAATAATAATAATAATAATAATAATAATAATAGTAGTAATAATAATAATAATAATAATAATAATAATAGTAGTAGTAATAATAATAATAATAATAATAATAATAATAATAATAATAATAATAATAATAATAATAGTAATAATAATAATAATAATAATAATAGTAGTAATAATAATAATAATAATAATAATAATAATAGTAGTAATAATAATAATAATAATAATAATAATAATAATAATAATAATAATAATAATAATAATAATAATAATAATAATAATAATAGTAATAATAGTAATAATAATAATAATAATAATAATAATAATAATAATAATAATAATAATAATAATAATAATAATAATCGCTTCAGCCTGCCAACCAGCGGGAGTTTGAGAACAAGTGCAGAAGAGAAAAGAAGAGGAAAACTATATTTTGTAGAAATATTCCCCGCGTAATGACATTTCGTATTCATACGCGTACATACATTACCAGATAATCATAGCATTTGAAATGCAAATACATACCTACTCATTTGGCCAGGATATTAGGTGTAACTGTCAGATAGGATAATCATTTTAACAGCAAGACTAAACCGACTCTTAAATCACTTAATTGGACTACAAATCTATTTTTTTAAGTCCTCACGCAGGGCCACGATCGGGAGTATTAATAGACTGGAGTTTAGGAATGTGACAGTACGAATAGACAATTTAATCGTACTTCAAGCCCTCAAGGCTATGTGGAAGATTAACGTAAATTTATCGAACTCATTCTTTCAGTGCTTGTCGTGTGTTGGTTTTTTGTTTCGTTTTTTTCCTAAGTAAAGAAACGAATTATTCTTTTCAAATATTTCGTAGGCGGTTGCATGAGTGGATATTGTGCATATTAGTGTATAGTAAAGCTGCGATATATCCGCCATTTAAGAAAAAGTATATGCGTATAATTTTTTTTAGAAACCAGTTTCGTACATATTAAAGCAGCACCGGAAAGGACAGCAAAGAATAGTCAAACTGTGACCTGACATAGATGTTAACAGAGACGACATAGTAGGTTTGTGCGGTGGGTTGGCTAATCCATATCTAAAACTGTCATGGTTGGCTTCAGAGATATTGATGTAGTTACATTGTATTTTGTCTGTCACTTAGTTTGCCATTCAGTTAGTGATCGAGTCAGTCAGTTAGTGATCGAGCCACTCAGTTAGTGATCGAGTCAGTCAGTTAGTGATCGAGTCAGTCAGTTAGTGATCGAGTCACTCAGTTAGTGATCGAGTCAGTCAGTTAGTGATCGAGTCAGTCAGTTAGTGATCGAGCCACTCAGTTAGTGATCGAGTCAGTCAGTTAGTGATCGAGTCAGTCAGTTAGTGATCGAGCCACTCAGTTAGTGATCGAGTAAGTCAGTTAGTGATCGAGTCAGTCAGTTAGTGATCGAGCCACTCAGTTAGTGATCGAGTCAGTCAGTTAGTGATCGAGTCAGTCAGTTAGTGATCGAGCCACTCAGTTAGTGATCGAGTCAGTCAGTTAGTGATCGAGTCAGTCAGTTAGTGATCGAGCCACTCAGTTAGTGATCGAGTCAGTCAGTTAGTGATCGAGCTACTCAGTTAGTGATCGAGTCAGTCAGTTAGTGATCGAGCCACTCAGTTAGTGATCTAGTCAGTCAGTTAGATAGTTAGTTAGCTCATTAGTTAGCTAGCCAGCCAGTTAGATTAGTTGGGGTGGCTTGTTTGATTGGTTGGCTGGCTGGTTGGTTGGTAGCTAGTTAGTTGGGTTGGGTTGGTTGGTTGGCTGACTGGTTAGTTAGTTAATTGGGTTAGGTTAGTTGGTTGGTTGGCTGACTGGTTGGTTAGTATCAATCAGTCCAGTTAATCAGTTAGTTAGTCAGTCAGTTAGTTAATCAGCCAGTCACTTAGTTAATTAGTTAGATAGTTAGTTAGTTAATTGGGTTGGGTTGATTGGTTCGTTGGCTGGTTGATTAGTTAATTAGTTAATCAGTCCGTCAATCAGTTAGTCAATCAGTCAGTTAGTTAGCTAGGTCGTCAATTAGTTAGTCGATTAATCAGTCAGTCAGTTAGTTAGATCATCCGTACGTCACTCCGGACACGTTAATAGATAACAAGATCCCTACATTTTCACGATGAGGTAACTGCTCCGGTTGTATTGGCTGGTAGCTTTTCTTGTGACATCAATATGCAGATCGTTTTTACCAACTGCATACATCATTCCCATATCCAGCATTCTCTCCAAAGATACAGGCGAAGATACATATTCAGCATCCTCCAATTCCACGAAGTCGGATGTTTCGGTACTAAAGCCACATATGTAGCAGCCACGTTGCGAACCACATCGCAACTAATTTATCTCTTCGCGGAT
>CM067301.1:1789065-1836565 GCA_034231615.1 Meghimatium bilineatum
GTAAGACCTGTCCCTCTAGAATTAACACGTGACCGGATGGGGACCCTCGTTGGGATTTCGCTTGGCCACTATTTGTATACTTTATCCTCTTTGCTATTTTTGGCATGCGATTCCAAGTACATAAATAGCGGCCAATCAAAACCCAATAATAATCAAAAACATAACCAATGACTTCATAATTAATTTCACAAATCAGTTGAAATTTCTATACCGAAGATTAGCCATCCAGCCGAATAGGGGAGATAACATAGATAATTCTTAAAACAAGTACCAGAACTGATGTTCAGACATCATAATCACCATAAAGTGCCGTCTCCGCAACGAAAGTTGTGTAATGTTCATAAACATTATTTCCTTATCTGTGACTGGCTAACATTGACAAGAATATCGTGCTGTCTTCACAACGTTCATTACTCAAACTCCTGCAGATTTTAAAGGTGCAGCCGCAGAACGGAATGCGTTGTGTCGTGGTCTAATGCTTTGCTGTGACATTTGCATATTTGTGCCTGATACATTCAATTTTAGATTGGGAAGGCAACAGTATCTCTAAATTCTGCTTGGTCATCTCTTACACTATATATGACAGGGCTCAATATGTCTACACTTTCGATTCCCTCTTTACACCGGCGGTAAACGTTATAATGTATGTTTGTATGTCTATTGTCTATCCCCTGGTGGAAACTAGCTGATAGTATCCACACTTGCCGTTAAGCGTAGGGATGGGAACTGTAAGTTTATGTTTAAGGCCAGATGTGACGCCTGAGTCGTGCTGAGTCCATGTCTGTGGAGGGTTGCCGTGATGTTATCGAAACATATCTTTCTTGATCTTACATTTGTTCTGTATCCGAATTATCGTTTGTTATAAGCTCTCAGTCGTAATTGGCTTGGGTCCATTCTCACAAGGTGACCAAACCACTTTATCTACTGACGTTCTATATATTCGATACACAGCATTATTCTTACTCTTTTTCTGATATCCTCATTTCTTACTCTGCCCAGTTTGTGACCAAAGCAGCTTTCCTCATTCACCTCATCTCACACGCGATGATTATTCTCTGCTGCGAAGTGTTAAAGACCATGTAAAAAGGTTACTAAAACACTTACCTAGCCTATTAATAAAAAATATATTAAAGAAAAAAAACATACAATAAAACTAAACAGGACAATTCTCAACGTATCGGCTCAAATTGAACCTTTTTCAAGAGACAAACAACAGAAAACGACAAAATAAAAAAATAAATAGATGTCTATATTTCATCAAGCCCTCGTCTCCATAATAGCGCAGGGATGGCAACGCCAAACTGTGGCATTGCCATCCCATATTTGGCGTTGCCATCCCTGCGCTATTATGGAGACGAGGGCTTGATGAAATATAGACATCTATTTATTTTTTTATTTTGTCGTTTTCTGTTGTTTGTCTCTTGAAAAAGGTTCAATTTGAGCCGATACGTTGAGAATTGTCCTGTTTAGTTTTATTGTATGTTTTTTTTCTTTAATATATTTTTTATTAATAGGCTAGGTAAGTGTTTTAGTAACCTTTTTACATCATTTTGCATTACTATTTGTTCATTAGGTTACTGCGGCACCATCCACTTTGTCGGACACCCTCTGGCCATTTGGTTATTTATATATGTTAAAGACCATGTTTGACACTGGTAGCAAAGTGTTGGTATGAATATTGTAGATATTATCTCTCGTTATCTCCATATTGATCTTTGGATGCAGAAGTAATGGTGAATGTTTGTATATATATGTATGTGTATCTATATATATATATATGTATATGAGTGTGTGTATATATATATATTTGCGTGTGTGTATGTGCTTATGTATATATGTAGGCATTTATCACTTAAATGTGCTTTCAATTCAACCACACACAAATCTCTGCAGGAGTTCTTAGAACGGATCCATTTCATTGAATGAGTTCAACTGATCAAAGCCCAAATAGTAACGTCTGCATTAAGCAAATTGCTGACTCAATGCGGTGGTTGAATTGATTCAACTACAGCAAATAATTCAGTAATGATCACATTGAAACAGATGGCGCAATGGTCATTAACATGGACAGAAGATCGCTTAATCTACAGACAAAAATTGGATGATGTTAAATGATCATAGCTAGGGCGAACTGAATAATACGGCTATACAATTATATGAGATATATTATGGATAAATTTCGAAGGTTATTGTGGCAGGATTGCCTGAATCACAACCTCCATATAATTTAATGGTTCTAAGATCTGAAATAACACAGCTGAATTTTCGTTCGCCAGTTCGTCGCCAACAGGCGTACAATTTTATATTTAGCAGACAAAACTGAGTTGTAATTTTGGTTGAAAATGATATTGACATTATAAGTTTTCATGTTTTTTTTTCTCGTCCATGTTGAATAACACCAGATAACATTTTCTGATATTTATGTACTTTTATTTTGTTTGTTTTATTTATTTTGTTTGTTTTATATATTTTGTTTGTTTATTTTTGGGCTTTTTTTGGTTTATTTGGTATATTTTGTTTTATTTATTTTGTTTATTTGTTTGTTTATTGTGTATATTTTGTTTGTTTGTTTACTTATTTTGTTGGTTTTGTTTATTTTGTTGGTTTTGTTTATTTACTTTTATTTGATTCACAGGAATTGCACACAATGTAATTATTCTTTAAGTCTGCGCCATGCGACGTTTAATATCATGTCCTTCCGCAGTCTTGTACATCCCTTCCTGTCACTCGTGTCTTCTTATGGTCCTTTCTGTGTGGCTTTAGTTATCATGTCTGTACACATTCTTCTGTTACGTGTTCTGTCCATCATTTCCGCTATGCCACAAGGCCAGGTTGTCAAGCATCTTCTCTCTTCATCTTCCTCTACTCTTGTCATTCTTCAACTTGCCTGTTGTTACAATCTGTTGCATCTCTCCTCGTCATGTATAAAAATAAACGTGGACTGTCTCCTTCTTATGTGGTTTTTCAATATCCAAATTCTTGTCAGTAGTTCTATTCTGTGGGCAATGAACTCTATTTTCTATTTTCTTTCTCTACAAAAAATAGAGCTCTTTTAACCTTTTATACACTTTTCTTAATCATCATCAAGTACCGTCTCCGCAACGAAGGTTGGCAGCAACAGATCTCCTGTCTCTGGTTTAGGTAGTGCACTCTGCTAGACTGTAACCTGTCCATCATGTGATGTTACTCTCCCACTTTTATCTATGTCTACTTCTTGTTTGCCTCACCTCGACTTTACCCTCAAGTAAATTCTTCAAGAAGATGCCATGTCTTTTAATGTGTCCAAAATATTTTATTTGTGTGATCTTTTATTTATTTTAATAATTCTTTCTTCATATTAAATGTTGCTAGAACTTCTTTGTTTGTTTTCTTCTCTTCCCATCATGTTCATCCTATTCTTCTATATACCCACATCTCAAAAGCATTAATTCTGTCTTCTAATTGTTTGTTTAGTGTCCATGTTTTTGAGCCATACATTAATATAGAATAGATGTAACATTTTATAATTCTCATTTTTAACTTGTTTGTAATTTGTTTACTTAATATTTTCCTCATGTCATTGAAGGTACTTTTAATCATTCCTATTCTCCTTTTAACTTCTCTTTCACATCTGCCATTATTTGTGACTATGTGTCCACGATATTGATAGCGTTCTGCTTGCTGTAGTTTCTCTCCATGTATGCTTATGTAAGCATACATGGAGAGAAACTTTAACAAGTAAAACATTAAGAGAAATAAACATCAGGCAAATAAAATATTTTGAAATCATTAAAAGGCATGACACCTTAATGAAGACCTTACTTGAGGGTAAAGTCAAGGGGAGAGGAGCAATAGATAGACAGAGATAAAAGTGGGAGAGTAACATCACAAGATGGACAGGTTACAGTCTAGCAGAGTGCACCACCAAATTTTTTGTCTGTATCAAAGATAGGGAGTTCGCCAGTCGGAACAAGCTTGAATAATTTACACTCCACCAATAATCAACTAAAAACAAAAAACACAGATCCTACAGGTTTGAACCAAATTTGGCATCACACTGTCCCCAGTAATACACTAACCACGCCATCGAAACCGTGTAATTCAGAAAAATGTAAACTCGGAAACACATCATCACATTACGACAACCGGAAAGCTCTATTTCATATACCATATATATATATATATATATGAATGCATGCGTATGTGGATGTATGGCGCGTACCCACTGTTCTTATGTCCTCGTCAGACAGTACACATTTTTAATTTTGGATCCACATGGCAACACTGAAACTAGATGTCCAGGAGTCCTGGGCATGCTCTGGTTCCGGTTCTATATAAACTAAATCCATTTTGGTTGTTGGTTGCGACCCTAGAGGATTGCTTTTAGAGCTCAAATCAGGACGGTCGCCACTGACTAGTTTCACCCTTTCAAAGCTGAGGTTTATTCTGGCTCCATATTTTAGAGGTTTGTTTCGGATAGCTCTCTTACAAACTGTAGGTGGCTTCCTAGACTCATTATAGTAGGATGTTTTACCTTGTTCATCCTACAAACTGTAGGTGGTTTACTTGACTCATTATAGTAGGATGTATTGCTTTGTTCATCTTACAAACGGTCGTTAACTCTTTATTCCTGTATCGGTTTTGCTACCAGATTTTATTTGGGAGAAACTATAATAATAGAGATTTAAAAGGCTTATCAACAGAAAAGTGTCTGCCTAACTAGCTGTTTTAGCGACGTACCGACTGAAGAATGTCTGCCTAACTACCTGTTTTAGCGACGTACCGACAGAAGGGTGTCTGCCTAACTAGCTGTTTTAGCGACGTACCGACTGAAGGGTGTCTGCCTAACTAGCTGTTTTAGCGACCTATCGACAGAAGAGTGTCGTCTAACTAGCTGTTTTAGCGACTTTTTTTTTCTAGATAAGGATCTAAATCAAGTAACTAGTTAAGCAGTATCTCTCAGGATTGAAACTTCAGAACGATTACGTTACAGCCACAGAACATTTGCGTTTTATCTTTTATATTTTATCCGTCATAGTTGTATAGTACTATTTTAATATCTTTACGACTCTCCCCCCCCCCCCACGTGTGTGGTGGTTTTTTTTTATATTCCAGGCAGTGAGATCATCAGCCATCACTTCTCTATTGCTAAGATTGCTAGGATTGCTACGATTGCTAGGATCGACAGTGAATCTTTCATTTGTTTGTTTGTTAATTAGGGGATTAAAGTCTCGTTCGACACTTTCAACACAAGATCTGAGTCAATGTTGATTTTATCAACCGTGTTAGTTCTCATTGATGATTCATCAATATCTGTGTACCGCAGTTCTATTCGTGGACATAGGGTTAGGGTTAGGGTTAGGGTATGAAGGAATTCGTATTTGGTTAAACTACCTCCAGAACCTATCACCATTTCTCTATTATTCCACCCGTGTGAAATCCAGGTCATGGAATTCTTGTTCAGGGAGCACAGAATAGGACCATTGTCTTTTTTCAAGATGTGTCGTGAGACATGACTAAGGAAAGTTAGGGGATAAGCTGACAACCTGTCACCTTTGAGAAATCATCATTGTCACATCTTGTCTCAATGTCTTACTTCTGCATGTTATAATTCATCCCCACGGATGACGACAGAAATTTGGTTGGCAGACATTGCAACTATTTCCTTTTGTGGCAGAATCCTAGGTGACAGGGAACATATATGTGTCATATTCCTAGGTGACAGGGAACCTATATGTGTGATTGTGGCATATTCCAATGGGACAGGGAACCTATATGTGTCATTGTGATATATTTCTAGGTGACATAGAGCACTATATGTGTATAATATATATATTTATATTTGTCATCACTTCGAATGGGTAAACAAATCTGACAGAAGAATGATGATATAGTTGACCCTGAAGTGCGTACTGTGCTCCCATAGCAATCCTGAGATACTGATGCATTGGAAAAACTTCCTTTGGAGACTAAACTTGCATTAATAACCTTCACCCCTTTATACATCCATGCCTTTGAGGTAACCTTATATGAGTCCGTGTGTCACCTCAGTTATATAACTCAGAAGAGGTTTTGCTTTTGTCAGCACGACGTACTGTCAATTGCTACCTGCCCACAACCCCTCCTCACTTTAATCAAAATCCCCAGTGCAAGTCATTTTCTAATAGACCAAGATACATGGGAAGAACTTGTAGAAAGTAGATATATATGGCACTCTACAATCAAAAAGAGTGCATCATCTTGTGAAAAGAGGAGAAATGCTGCATCCGAACAGCGGAGAGTAGCTAGAAAGTCACGGATAGACCAAAATCCGTCTACAGTGGTCATCCCATGTCCGAACTGTCCAAGTACATGTACAGCTCGAATAGGGCTCATTAGCCATCTACGAACTATTATGCATGGTCATAATTCTAATTGAATTTTCAAATGTGGATGCAGTAATGGTCATCATCACTTGTGATGGACGCACATACACACACCAGCACACATCAAAAGGGAATAGTTCATCATCATCATTACATCAATTACCTTCTAAAGTTATCATGCAATTAAGTCTCAACAAGTCATTTTGGTTTTCCACTGGAGGCAGGTTACTTGGTTCAAATCACATAACCATGTATCATGTATGTCTTCTCATATGTATATCACTACTCGGTTAATATTCGGGATGCTACGAATAATTGATTCCACGTGCAGTGTAACCTGGTTCCTCAAACACATCAGTTCTGCACGATCAGAAAGTTGTGCTAACTCGCTCCATTAAGGTTTTGCAGTCTGAGTGAGTACACTTTTCCTGTGTGTTGAAATGGTATTTCAGTAACAAGTATTTCTCAGGTAAACTTTTCCTAGAAAACGGTCACTGGAATTGCGTGTGTGTTTCATTGCCTGTTTTATATTGCGCCTTTATTTGTTTGTAGAGTTGATGAGCTGTGTCCAAGAAGAAATTACACATTTTCGTCAAGAATACCTTTTTTTTCCTATACTTATTTGTGTGAGAGCATAGATTTCTCCAGATTATTCGGGCCTTACAACTGGTCACACCGGTTGACTGATCTTTACACAAATACTGATTAATTTCAAAGACGGATCAATCGTCTTCAACGTTCATTCTCAAACTCCCGCTGGATATCTCTTGTAGCAGGAGACATTCTCAAACTCCCGCTGGATCTCTCTTGTAGCAGGAGACATTCTCAAACTCCCGCTGGATCTCTCTTGTAGCAGGAGACATTCTCAAACTCCCGCTGGATCTCTCTTGTAGCGTGATAATTATCTTACTAGATTTTCAGCAGAATGTAGTCCAGAGAATGGGAAAGCGTTGTGTAGCCGTTTTATTTGTGCCATTGACTCGGCATATCCGTTTGCCGAATACAAACACATGATAAATGACACTGTCGATCTTAACATTGTGAAGAGATGGCTGATGATCTCAGATCAGCCAAAACGACTGTCGTAAATCGGTTGTTTCGTGTGCAGGTCGTACGATAGTGTCTGGTCAGTGATTGAAACAAGAAGTTGACACTCGTAGATGGTATTTTGCAGTTGGTATCAGTAATACAACTACTTTGTTATCACAGTTCGAACTATCAAATCAACAAGAAATAGAAGAAAGAAGAAATGTATTTTGAAAGAAATAGAAGAAAGAAGAAGTTTGTTAAGAAAGAAATAGAATAATGATGAAGTTTGTTAAGGAAGAAATAGAATAATGATGAAGTTTGTTAAGGAATAAATGGAAAAAAGATGAAGTTTGTTACGAAAGGAGAAGAGGAAGAAAAGGGAAATAGAAGAAAATATAGAAGCACAGAAGACACATAAAATGAATCTACAATGAGAAATTTAGTTAAAATATTTACTTAATAGATTTACAAGATTTACATAAAATTTATCTTTTTTTGGTGGAGGTACATTTCTTTCTATCCCTGGAATGTCAGTCCAATTTGATCAAAACTTTTAACCCTGGAATGTCAGTCCAATTTGATCAAAACTTTTAACCCTGGAATGTCAGTCCAATTTGATCAAAACTTTTAACCCTGGAATGTCAGTCCAATTTGATCAAAACTTTTAACCCTGGAATGTCAGTCCAATTTGATCAAAACTTTTAACCCTGGAATGTCAGTCCAATTTGATCAAAACTTTTAACCCTGGAATGTCAGTCCAATTTGATCAAAACTTTTAACCCTGGAATGTCAGTCCAATTTGATCAAAACTTTTAACCCTGGAATGTCAGTCCAATTTGATCAAAACTTTTAACCCTGGAATGTCAGTCCAATTTGATCAAAACTTTTAACCGCAAAAATTATAATGGAGGTCGCGGTTTCATTTATTTGTTAAATATTAGTTAATATAAATATTTGCATAATTTTAACTGAAATTATATTTAAATTTATATTTTAAAATGTTTTCCGCGTGTCATTGAAAGTACTTACAATCATTCTTAGATATGCATACATTTGTTATAATAGATATGCATACATTTGTTATAATAGATATGCATACATTTGTTATAATTGATATGCATACATTTGTTATAATAGATATGCATACATTTGTTATAATAGATATGCATACATTTGTTATAATAGATGCATACATTTGTTATAATAGATATGCATACATTTGTTATAATTGATATGCATACATTTGTTATAATAGATATGCATACATTTGTTATAATAGATATGCATACATTTGTTATAACAGATATGCATACATTTGTTATAATAGATAAACATACATGTGCTATAATTGATATATATGCATTTGATCTGGAGATTTTTTCTTCTAAAAATTATCATTTCATTCCTCAATACAGATAATTGTCCTCGAGTTTTTTTTCCTTTGTTTTATATCAATGACAAACAGAAACAATTTACTACGGAACATTGTGTCGCTAGAGGTCGTAGACTAGTTTAAAAAACTGGAATAAATTACTGAAAATAATACAGAAACAGTATGTTAATATGTTAATTTGGGAAACTACAATTTCATATCAAGTTAACAAAAAAACATGATCATATTACGAAACTAACGAAAAAATAAATAACTTAACACGGACGCGTTTATTTGAGACTTGAAAGAATTCCAGATGGGATACCCTGCTAATCATGAATACTAAATTTCACAAAATCAAACAAATAAAGAATGCAATGAATCAATTAACAAATTAATTGTATCAGTAATTTAATTAATGTATTAATTATATAATGAATGAGCAAACGAATTACTGAGACGATCGACTACTAAACAAGTGAATTACTGAATGAATGAAGCCTGATCGTAAGATAAGAAATTGACTCGGTAGTAAATGCATATATGCGGACCCCCTCATAGCTTCGTTTACTGTTCACGCTCGCCAATTTATTCATTTTGTCATCTGCTGTTCACATGTGAGTAGCGGTTCACATCTCTGAGAACTATCACAACATCGATTTAGTTAGTTAGATTTAATTTGCTAGTTTTATTAGGGTACCAATATTGTTGCACTTAGAAAATATTCCACTTGTTTCATTGTGTTTATTTCTTGTACATGCAAATCTCATGTTTGTTTCATTGGGTTTCTCTCTTGTACATGTAGACCTCATGATCACCATTGTCCTTGTTCTTCTATATGACTTATCCTTTATAGAACGTTGTCCTCATCGCAACTCTGTACTTAATATCTCCGTCAAAACTATCTCAGTCAATACTATCTGTCCGCCTTCCATCGCCTACCAGATACGAGTGAAGCATTACCTCTGAATTGTTGCGATCGTATATGGGATAGGACTACTAGCTTCATCCCAAAACGTCCTTAGTCACCGCTTACTACATGCACAGCATGTAAACATTTCGCTGTTATTTCCCGACCCCTCCTTTCACGTCACGGAAACACAGCAGCGAAACTACGTGAAACTATTAGGTAAATAGTATGTACTTTTTTCCCAAACATCACTGGGTAAACAACACTCATTGTTTGAGAATGTATACGGTGGTATTTATACCACATCTTGAGAACCTCTAAGTGTGCCAGCTTGCAGGATGAGCTATGCAAGTTTGAGCCATTACTAATTATAGTTGTTACAGCGTGTGCCGACTGGCCTGAAGTAATGACAATGATGGTACTATAGTAATTGAGAGCGTTAACAGTGTCTCTCTGGTGTATTTCTGCAGCATTTAAAGCCAAACTTAACCAACGCTTTTTATACACAAATAATAGGGGTGATATTATTGGTGGTTATTTGGTTCTGGGTTTTATAAGACGGTAGCCAAATGTTACTGGAATAAATGTTAGGTGAACAATGTGCATGTTTCTGTTGAGTCTTTGCATGTTTGGTAGATGTACGTTTGGGGGATGTGTGTTTGGTGGATGTACGTTTGGGGATATATTTGGTGGATGTACGGTTGGTGGATGTATGTTTGGTGGATGTACTGTTGGTGGATATATGTTTGGTGGATGTACGTATGATGTAAATTAGGAGGCTATACGTTTGATAAAAGTACGTTTGAATGATGTACGTTTCATAGATTTGTGTTTGATGAATTAACGCTTGGTGCATGCACGATTAGGAGATGTACAATTGGTGCATTTACGTTTGATGGATGTACGTTTGGATTTACGTTTTATGAATTAACGTTTGGTAGATGTACGTTTGTTCATGAATGAACGTTTAATTGTTGAATGTTTGGATTTATGTTTGTATTACCGTCTGATGATGTACGGTTGGTGGATGTAAATTTGATGGACTAACGTTTGATGAATGTACGTTTGGATTAACGCTTTATGGATTTACGCTTGATGGACGCGCATACGATAGATGTTCATTTGATAGATGGCTGTTTGGTGGGTGCACATTTGATGAACGTACACTTGATCGATGTAACTATTAGTGGATGTACTTTTGGAATTACGTTTGATAGAATTACCATTCGTGGATGCACGTTTGATGGATTTACGACTGGTGGAAATATGTTAGGTGGATATCCGTTTGGAATATGTACATTTGATGTATATCTGTGTGGTGTATATCTGTGTGGTGTATATCTGTGTGGTGTATATCTGTGTGGTGTATATCTGTGTGGTGTATATCTGTGTAGTGTATATCTGTGTGGTGTATATCTGTGTGGTGTACATCTGTGTGGTGTATATCTGTGTGGTGTATATCTGTGTAGTGTATATCTGTGTAGTGTATATCTGTGTAGTGTATATCTGTGTAGTGTATATCTGTGTGGTGTATATCTGTGTGGTGTATATCTGTGTGGTGTATATCTGTGTGGTGTATATCTGTGTAGTGTATATCTGTGTAGTGTATATCTGTGTAGTGTATATCTGTGTAGTGTATATCTGTGTGGTGTATATCTGTGTGGTGTACATCTGTGTGGTGTATATCTGTGTGGTGTACATCTGTGTGATGTATATCTGTGTGGTGTATATCTGTGTGGTGTATATCTGTGTGGTGTATATCTGTGTGGTGTATATGTGTTTGATGCGCAATTTTCAAAAAAACACTTCTCAAACAATATTTCTTGGTATATTTCACCAAACCTAAAGGGACAGCGCACCTAAAGTGAAGCTAAGAGTACACAGACATCAATTCTGTCTATTTCTGTCGCCGCGAGAACCCCAGCTGGTGGTATTCGCTTTTGACCAATTTTCAGCCCCACTGCTTTAGGTCAACCTTGATCATGCTGCACCAACTAGAACCGTGGTGCGCAAATTACAGTCGCCATCTTTGGTATTTTTCTCAATTATGCCTCATTAACTTTGCAGGGGTGCCGATGATGTCGTTTATGAATATGTTTCAGGGTGTCCATAAAATATTTTTAGTTTTTAATTTAATCATTCATCCATTGCTATTATGCAATAATTCGGCGTCAAACAGATCCTGTTTTCTGTAACTAAAATAAATTTGTTTTATACATCAAAGTTGTGAATAAATCTGCATATATTATTGAGTTTTCGGCAGATACATCAAATTGCAAAGGTCATGAATGGTGCAGTTTGGTAACGCCTGTTTTTCTCATTGTTTAAGTATGTCTTGTACACAAGAAGTCTCCGGTTTTCTTATAGCCGTTTCTAGATATATATCTCTCTAGGCAAGGGATCAGTTCGCTGCTCGTGTAGTGCACTGAAGTCTTGCAGCATATGTACCTTTGTCTGTGTTATCTAATCACATGAGCACATGTTTGATTAACCCAGCCTGTCTATAAAGACCGTGAATACGTCCGACGGTTCAAACCCTGTCCACTTATAAAATCAGAAGAACATATGTCATACTAAAATTAACGCTAAAAAGATTATTACATTCCCCCCTCCCCCCAACATTTCTTTCTTGCCAAAAACGTATTTCTGCCCTGTTGTCTTTATAAATGACTTGTCTATTGAGCCATGTCTTGGCGCAATAACAAGATCATTTACTCATTTCATATCCAGAAAACAAGATTATTTACTCATTTCATATCCAGAAAACAAGATTATTTACTCATTTCATATCCAGAAAACAAGATTATTTACTCATTTCATATCCAGAAAACAAGATCATTTGTTCATATCCAGAAAACAAGATCATTTGTTCATATCCAGAAAACAAGATCATTTGTTCATATCCAGAAAACAAGATCATTTGTTCATATCCAGAAAACAAGATCATTTGTTCATATCCAGAAAACAAGATCATTTGTTCATATCCAAAAAAGAAGATCATTTGTTCATATCCAGAAAACAAGATCATTTACTCGTTTCATATCCAGAAAATAAGATGATTTGTTCATATCCAGAAAATAAGATCATTTATTCTGTTCATATCGAGATAGTGTTAGTGTTATCGCTTCGATGGTAGACGTACCAAACATTTTTTCTGGTATAAATATAAATATATATATATATATATATATATACATGACATGTCCTTTACAGAATGTTGTCCTCACTGTCACTCTGTACGCCTCTCGGTTCTGTAAGCTGTCAAGCTTCACATAGTGTCATGTTCAGAAGGTCTTCGAAATCCTGTGTTCATCGTAGTCATGGTCTGTCTCTTGTTCACTTTCCTGGAACTGTTTCCTCCATGATTAATCTTTCTAAATTCTAAATCATTTTGTCCCATTATATCATTATGTCCCCTTATATCATCGTGTCCCCTTATATCATTGTGTCCCCTTATATCATTGTGTCCCCTTATATCATTGTGTCCCCTTATATCATTGTGTCCCCTTATATCATTGTGTCCTCTTATATCATTGTGTCCACTTATATAATTGTGTCCTCTTATATCATTGTGTCCTCTTATATCATTGTGTCCTCTTATATCGTCGAAATATGTTGTCGTGGGTGTTTCACAAAAATATTTTTGAAGTTCAAGTGTTCTTCTATGTTCAGGTCTATGCGGACGTCTGCGTTGGTTCGTGTTTTTTTTTGTGTGTGCATGATATTCGTAGGACCTTACTATAGCATTTGATTTCGAATGCCGATATTTTGTGTTGCATTGCAGATGGCATTGCAGATGTCATTGCAGATGTCATTGGCCACGTCTCAAAACCGCATGTTGCCACTGGAAAAATATAGCTTCTTAATAATTGCAACTACATTTTTCTGTTTGTATCTTGACATAGATGTTTCATCTGTCATGTTTTTTGTAGGGCTATTACTAATCTCCTTCTGATCTCCGCTGAGTAATCTCCTGTGGTGTTTTTGATCGTTAACCTGAGACATTCGCAGTTGCTGACATTTTCTAGTTGTTGTTTGTCAATGACTAATGTAAGTCTGAGTTCATACTTGTTTATATGCATTATTTTTGCCTTTTTGCATTGTGCTAAGCTATGATGTTTGACTGACATGTGTTCAAAACGTGCTGGGTCCTTTGGTATTAGTGTGATGCTATCTACATACATATTTATATTTTCCATATCAAGCCGAATTCTCTACGACCGTCTAGGCTATTCTTATTTTATTATTGTACATGCATTTGTTTTTTTTTATACAACGCAGATAGTGGCATTACCTTCTCCGTTTCTTTCCTTTCATAAACTATTGTGACTATCAATTGAAAATAGAAGGAACTGAGGTAAAATTAGAATAAATGAATTAAGAGAAGACTGTGCTTGACTTGTTAATTTACTAATTAGATATCTGGTCGAAACGTCCATGACTGCAAATTTCCGTCCGAATTTCTTATTATTCTTCTTCATTCGCTCTAAAACTCCTGCAGACTAGTAGGATATAATCCGGAAATCTGATTTCGCTGTGCCTTGGTTTATAACTCAGCTACGAATTGTGCACCTTTTGGCCTTACACATCCGATTTAATTAATGTTTTTGTGTTAGTTTGACCTTATATTGGATGAGACAGTCAGATCCACCACAGGACCTTCTTAGCTGCCTCTTACAACATACATTTAAGGTAAATAGTGTTACTATTCTTCACTGCCCTTTCAGACATCGTAAACGCACTGGAGTTTTTGTTAACTATAAATGTAGTTACTTTTGTTTTTGTTAACTATAAATATAGTTACTTTTGTTTTTGTTAACTATAAACACAAGTTCCTTCTGTTTTCGTGAATTTTCAAAAATTCTGTAAATTTGCTTTCTCCTTCTTCAGAAAAAGTAGTTCATTCTCAAACTCCCGCTGAGTCTCTCTTGTAGCAGAACAATAGTCCTACTAGCTTTCCAGAGATTGGAAATGCGTTGTTTCACAATGTATTTCTACAATGGCCTAACACAGCCGTCTTCGGCGGAAACTGATTTGTATTCTTGCAGCATATTTTAAACGCACATTATTTCCATTACGACTTTCATCTTTCGTCATGAGACTCACCTATTTTTACGAATTTCTCTCAATTTCATTTTTCGGTTTCTTGTCTCATGTAGGCAGACATTTATGTCGTCATACCTGTCTTAATTATGTTGCACTTTGTTTGTGTACAATTTACATCTGACATATCTGTAACAACAGCATGACATTCGTTCTCCGTCAGTCACGTCAGTGTTTAGTTTCACGAACTGTTTGTATTATTTACTGATTCATAAATTGTTTATTTTGCGACCGTAACATTGGTGGTAATTTACAAAATAATCACATTAGAATGCAGTTTACGGTAACATCATCAGTGCTATAGTTTACAATATCATCAGTGCTATAGTTTACAATATCATCAGTGCTATAGTTTACGACAATATCTTCAGTGCTATAGTTTACGACAATATCATCAGTGCTATAGCTGACAATATCTTTAGTGCTATAGTTCACGACAATATCATCAGTGCTATAGTTTACAATATCATCAGTGCTATAGCTGGTGGATCCTAGTTTGTGTTTAGTTACATCCGTAGATAAAAAAATTGTTCGTTTAATCTAGTGTTATATATATATCATGTGCCGTCTCCGTCACGACGGCTTGCTGCAACGAACCATCAGCATCCCCTGACTCTTGATGTGGCTCTGCACTCTGCTAGACTGTGTCTATCTCAGCCTACCTTTTTCTCTCCTCCGCTCAACTCTACCCTCAAGTAATATCTGCAACAATGTACCATGTCTTTTAATATGTCCAAGATACGTTATTTATTTGAGCTTTATTTATTTTAATAGTTTTTTTTTCATACGATGTGGTGTTACAACCTCTTTATTATTTTTTCTCTCTTTCCAACATCTCAAAGGCATCAATTCTGTTGTTTGTGCATTGTCCCTATTTCTGAGCCATACATTAGAATAGAATAGACGTAGCATTTTATAATTCTCATTTCTAGCTTGTTTGTTATTGTTATGTATATACTCCACCGAACACGAATATGTCAGATAATTTG
The DNA here is from genome assembly GCA_034231615.1 of Meghimatium bilineatum. Taxonomy (NCBI): domain Eukaryota; kingdom Metazoa; phylum Mollusca; class Gastropoda; order Stylommatophora; family Philomycidae; genus Meghimatium; species Meghimatium bilineatum. The sequence goes on from CM067301.1 coordinate 1,804,813, forward strand.
CGCAAATAAATCGGTGCCAATAAAACGAACCTGGTTCAATTCCCGTCAGCTGTAAGAGTTCTTTTCATTTAAACTCATGCTTCCTACTAGAAATGTATTTTTCTTTTTAAAAAAATTTTGAATTAATTTATTTGTATAAGCTATTATTTGAGGCAACATTATGCTGTCTCTGTGTTATTTATGTTTACAAGAAAGCCTTTAGGTCCTTCTAGTAGGAAAATAAATGTTCTATATTTGTGTTATTGAGAATTTTTAAATACTTGTACGGGATGTTCGTTCTTGTTGTAATAGTCCTTGTCTCGATTGGTCAGCTCTCAGTGGCTTGAGTACACAGGCGGAATGTCTTGACGAGACGGTATCTTTTTAAAAAAAAAAATTTGTGGAGAGGGGGGGGGCGTGTGGTTGGTTAAGTACCGAAAATCTGTTTACATCCTGCTGGAAATCTAGTAGGTAAATGGTCCTGATACAAGAGAGATTCAGTGGGAGTTTGAGAATAAGCGGTGAACGAATTATCCATATACGAATATTGAGTGCATTTTTCACTTCATTAATGAGCTTTTATTTAACATGGCTAACACAAAATTTCGTTCTAATTACATGTATGTCTATTACCTTTCACAGGTGAGAAACCGTTCAAGTGTGAGTACGAAGGATGTGATCGCAGATTTGCCAACAGCTCAGACAGAAAGAAGCACTCTCACGTGCACACTAGTGACAAGCCATATAACTGCAAGGTTAAAGGTTGTGACAAGTCTTACACTCACCCGAGCTCACTTAGAAAACATATGAAGGTTCATGGGAAGACATCGCCGGTACTTGATGGCTATGACTCCGATCCGGACAGTCCATCTAGTGAATCAAATCACGCTTCAAGCCCGGTAACAGTGTCATCGCCCTCAGTAGCATCACCACCAACTTCGCAGCATCAATCGTTGACGTCACAACAGCACCAGCAATCGAATCGACAACAGCAGCAGCATCATCAGCAGCAGCAACAACCACAGAGGTCGTCATTATCGCAGCGTCCCCATCCCACTCCGGCCATTGCCCCTGTACATTCCTCATCAAGTCATTTAATCCCTAGTCCACACTCTCTCTCCCACCTGCCACATCATCCAAACCCACTTCTATCCCATCATCCGCATCACACACATCACCCCACGAGCCTTAGCGAGTGGTACGTATGTCAGAGCAATGGTTCAATGCCCACTCCTCCCAGTGATCACTCTCCTCTTTCCTCTCTCGGACACATCTCTCTACATCCTCCTCAAGTCTTACAATACACGTAATAACTACAGTCATCCCCTCGAAAACTAAAACCTTCTCTTCCAGCATCTATTACTCAATCCACGTTTTCAGTATCAAACCAAACGTAAGTGCTAAGTAAGTGTACCGCCTCGAAATGTCTTGGTGTGCTATACCTCAAGTTTTGCTGAGAGTAATACAGTCTCAACATTTCATGCAAGTACAACAATCTCCAAATATTCCGAGTACAACAATCACCAAATGTCCTGAGTACAACAATCACCAAATGTCCCGAGTACAACAATCACCAAATGTCCTGAGTACAACAATCACCAAATGTCCTGAGTACAACAATCTCCCAATCCAAAGGTTACTACATCTTCAACTTCTAGGGAGTACCACAATCTCGACATATTCAGAGACCTGTATACTGTAAATCCACAGATTACTACAATCTTCAAATCTCCAGAGTACTACAATCTTCAAATTTCCAAGAGTACTACAGTTTCCACATTTCCAGAGTACTACAATCTCCAAACGTCCAGGGAGTACTACAATCTCAACATTTTCAGAGTGCATCAGCCTTCAATTGTTGGAGTGTTCGCTCATCTCTGAATGTCCATCGATTACTTCAGTTTTTTAGTTTCCTGAAAATATCACAATCTCACAATTCACATATTTCATGTCAACAATTCATTAATATACTTAGTTAAAGTACTTAATGTACTTAGTTAAAGTACCTTAATATACGTAATTAAAGTACCTTAATGTACTTAGTTGAATTACATTAATGCTACTTAGTTAAAGTACATTAACGCACTTAACCAAAGTACCTCAATGTACTTAGAGTTCTTTAATTTACTTAGTCAAAGTACCTTAACGTACTCAGAGTACCTTTAGTCAAAGTACCTTAATGTATCTGATCTTCTCTTACAACAAAAATCACGAACTGGAAGTAGCTAAACTTACATACGACATATACCAAAAAACAAGCAAATATAAAGATGTAAACAAACAGGAAATTGTTGTTATTCAAATGAAAGACGGATTACTGCATTAATATACCATTTTACCGCATCACAACCAACAACAATGTGACACGAGAGATGTTCTGTGAATTGAACGTTATCCTGAGCTGTTACACAATACTAACATTTGTTTGTGAAATAAATATTTATACATTTTAAAAACTTCACAAAAAATATAACTACTGAGAGATCTGTAGAACAATTGTTCTTATATGGCACATAAAACATCATGTAAAACATCATATAAAACATCATACAAAATATTATATAAAACATCATATAAAACATAATTGAATTGCTACCTTAAATAGGAGTTCAAAGGCTGTTGAGGATTTGGTTTACTACATTTCTCAATATTTACTGCACTCATTTCCACAGAGTTGAGGCGGAAATGTTTTTCAGATCGCAACAGCTCCCAGGTCGACCCAGCCTTAAATCGGTACCGGATTAATCCGGGAAGTAAAGACTGCGAGGGAGAGGAGATGGCTACCGCCCTCATTTGCAGAGCCTCCTGAAATGTGAGATCGCTAACATCTCACACCCCTACGGCATTAATAAATGCTATAAGTTACTTTACTTTACTTACCTTACTTATTACTTTCCACGGAGTAGGATTATGTTTGTCTAGAATGCGCTCTAAGAGCGCGTAACTGTAAAGCTTCAATAGTTAACCCTGAGATACCTCTTACATTGCACTTGTAAACAAGATACTCGTGTGGTCATGTGTTGAACCCGAAAATCCCTTAACCGAAATCAACTTGTTAACCGCTATACAAATGAGATCTTTTGAACTCCTTAAGAGATATAGCACGCGAGAGTGAGACTAGTGTGGATGGTGATTCCTTTTCAATGGCTAGGATTAAAGATCAGGGATTCAAATGAGGTGTTGCTAGAAGTGAACATTTTGTAGGGCGCAGCAAAAATGATGGTCAACCAGCATAGGACCGGTACTGTCAGCAAAAGTGTAATGGCGGATACACTCAAGGAGAGATCGGAGCAACTATGGATGTGTCCAGTTTGCAGTGATGATAAACCGACGATTAACTAACAACTGAGAATTACAAATCTGCTCTAGTACAAGTCTAATGCAGATAAACAGAATGAATGGCTTACATCGCACAGTTCACAAAATAATAGGGCGTTACAACTGGTGACAGAGTTTGATGACCTGTTATAGATCCCTGCTTGCCCAGCCTGGTGACATACTGCCATGTTATAGACCCCTGCTTATCTATACTGCCCTGGTCATGCTGGGGTCAGAGGAAACGAGAGAGTCGACTTATTGGCAAGCAATGCGGCGATAGACGGCACATTGTTGAGAAGAGATAAAGCAGACTTAATGAAGGCAGAAATTAATTTCAAGATGCAGATGATGTCAGTGAGGCTGAGAACGTACACATACAGAGAATGTTAGAAATGGGAGTATCTAGAGGTGAGGGGAGAAAAAGTAAACATTTTGTAAAAGTCCCGAAGATCACGCAATCAACACCTGACCAGGACTCATACATACTCCATACATACTACATACACCGGGATGGCTGCTGAAACGGAGGGTGGAGCACTTATGGTAATGCCGTGCTTGCTGTGAAGCCAGTTTCTAATCAAGAAGTTTCCTGCTTGTGCAGCTGAGTTATAGATCCCTACTTGTCCAGCTGTTATAGATCCCTACTTGTCCAGCTGAGTTATAGATCCCTACTTGCCCAGCTGAGTTATAGATCCCTGCTTGCCCAGCTGAGTTATAGATCCCTACTTGTCCAGCTGAGTTATAGATCCCTACTTGTCCAGTCGGGTAACATACTGACCTGTTATAGATCCCTACTTGTCCAGTCGAGTGACACAAATTATACCAAAAGTTACCAATGAAAAAGTCGGATACATTTGATCCGCCAGCCAATATGGATTACATAGACCGGCGTTCACTGTCCTGTAGTATATCAGCGAACAAATGGTCATCATCACTTGTGATGGACGAACAACAACATATCAGCAAGGAACATGGTCTGTGATGAATGTACCTAATTGAGGTAAATTATCTGTGCGGAAAAAAATGCAGAAAAAAAGAGACTCAACGGACATCAGTTTACCTGCGGTCTCACTGTATTTCCTCTAGGCTCCAGTGTGGAGCTGATAAAAGTCAAGTCCTTCTTCAGAGTCGTCCTGGCCGCTGATCACAAACAACACTTATCTTGACTGGTTCAACTAATCTTTGGTCACGTTGACTATACTATGCATCGTCAGCCAGTGAAAACCGCGAAAAAATCGAATCAGCCAAGATAAGTGACGCTATCTGCGATCAGACCGCAGGACTATTCTGGATAATGACTGATAAAACAGTAATTGGGATTATATTTTCTGAGAAGAAAAAAACATGCATTAAGATTATAATTTCTCACCAAAGAAATATATTCACAAGTATTATAACGTGATATTTTGTATTCATACTGTCATTAGGGTCAAGCCATCCTGACTTGGTAAACACAGCGCCACTACACAAAGATAATTATAATAGGTTTCGAAATTCTAGCGCAGCTTATACTATTTCTTTCATAACTTCACCAACTGCATTGAGATTTGGAATATAATGTTAACATTATACACTAACACTTTTCTCTCGTATTCAATACACATTTTCTAGAACATTATTTCTTTAAACATGTGTATCGTATCCTATTCGGGCGTAGCCATCAACCATATCCGTAGCCATTCAAGACCTTTCAACTGAATTAATTATGACCCAATCGTTACGTTTTTTATTATTGCTGGGCTTTCCGTTGGTGACTGTTTACATAATTAGAATCGTATGCCAAAAATAGCCAATACGACTCCATGTATATAAATAGTGACCAACCTAAATCCCAACAAGGGTCCTCGTCCGGTCACGTGGCAAATCTAGATGATGGTCGTGCATTAAGACAGCATTTTCTGGTTTTAGTGATTCGTTTAGGCAATATAAATACTTTAAGATGTCTGCCAATGCTTTCTTTAAATTATATCACACATAAAACGCAGTTTACGGAGTAAAACGTGCAGTGTATTTATAAGAGGCACAGTTTGCAGAATCGTACCATATTTAACTAACACCTATCACAATCATATAGTATCATATTGATTACAATCATATTGTATCATATTGATTACAATCATATAGTATCATGTTGATTACAATCATATGGATAGCTAAAAATCATCACCAACTGGCGCAGACATGAAACTTCTCAACTAGAAAACAGTATAGGGTACTATGATCGTATTCCGACCCCCATTTTCGTTCTTGTTTCCCATTAGTACCTACCTACGTATTTTGTGATTAATTTATCTAAATATTATATCAATAAATAATCAAAAATTAATTTAAATATTCATAGTTGGGGATAAGGGTTAGGGTTAGTTTATAGTTAGGGTTAGATTTAGTAATGTGAAACATAACTAACCCTAAATATAATTATATTTGAACTAAAAGATGATAAACATAAACTTATATATATATATATATAGGTAAGGGGAGTAATCACAGGTTGGCGCTAATTGGCACAACGAGAGATGGACTTCGGTCATAGTACCCAGTATTGTCTGCAGTGGTCATTCCATGTCCGAGCTGTTCGGGAATATTTGCAGTTCGAATAGGGTTTATTAGCGATCTACGAACTTATAGGCAAGGACATATCTCTTACCTAATGTCAAAAGTTGATGTAACAAATGGTCATCATCATAAAGTGATGGACGAACAAAATTATAAAAATCAATTATAAAGATATTTATAAACTCTACTATAGACAGTCATTTATACAACTGGGTCAATCCGTCTCCTCTGCTTCTTTGCGACACTGGTTTGTAAAACAAATATGCATTGAAATCCATATAACATACAACTAACTTTTAAAACTGCAAAAGTGTATATTTATATTATTTAATTTATTCCATATATTCAAAAATAGCAACCATTTCTCCGTTGTGCACAATACTAGTTACATGTACATTTTTCAACTGAATTTCTATTAGGGTATAAGTAATCTAAGATTGTATGCTAAAATTCAGTACATTACACTGATAAAGCAAGAGAATAGCGAATGCTTGGGGGGCTACATTTCAGAACGTACTTTAGCGTTATAGGCACTAAATGATTTCATAAATTATACACGTTAGTTAATAATTTAATAAATTTTGTCTAGTTGACACTTAAAGTGTTCATTTTTTGTGTGTGAAACATCCTGTATGTTACAGTAGGTTTATTAATATCGCATTGACATTCATCGATATTGAATTGTCTTTTCTCAATATGTGAAAGTCGTTTCTCAATTTGTGACAAGACAATTCTTCATTTGTGAGAGGTTCCTCAATTTGTAACAGACGTTTCTCAATTTCTGACAAAGGTTTCTCAATTTGTGGTAGACCTTTCTCAATTTTTGACATGTGTTTCTCAATTTGTGACGGACATATGTCAAGATGTTATTGATAATTTTAGTGTCACTGACATTTCGAAATTTCAGTACATCAGTATCTGTTCCGTGAACATTCTTAGTTAGTGCCAATGACAAAATAAATTATGTTTTATTGTTTGTGTCATTTATGACTCTGTGAACTGGAATTATTTAATAGAATTAGTAATAGTAGATACAATAACATAACAAACAATAACATAACAAAGAATAAAATAATAAACAATAACAAATTAAACAATATCATCACAAATAACCTCGTAAAAATGCTAGCAGAAACAATAACATCAGCAAATTTAGTATCATAATCTATTACATTAAACAGTAGCAGAAATAATAACAGCAGAAATAGTAACAGCAGAAATAGTAACAGCAGAAATAGTAACAGCAGAAATAGTAACAGTAGAAATAGTAACAGCAGAAATAGTAACAGCAGAAATAATAACAGCAGAAATAGTAACAGTAGAAATAATAACAGTAGAAATAATAACAGCAGAAATAATAACAGGAGAAATAATATTAGCACAAATAATAACAGCATAAATAGCAATAGAAACAATAACAGTAGAGATGACAACAGTATAAATAGTAACAGTAAAGACAATAACAGTAGAAATAATAACAGTAGAAAATATAACAATCGAGACAAGAAATGAGAAATAATAATAGCAATAACATTAAAGGAAAGACGAAAACGGCAGAAACAATAACATTGGAAATGATAACAGCAGAAGCAATAACAGTAGAGACAATAACAGCAGAAATAATAGCAGGAGAGACGATAACAGCAGAAACAATAGCAGTAGAGACGATAACAGCAGAAACAATAACAGTAGAGACAATAACAGCAGAAACAATAACAGTAGAGACAATAACAGCAGAAACAATAACAGTAGAGACAATAACAGCAGAAACAATAGCAGGAGAGACGATAACAGCAGAAACAATAACAGTAGAGACAATAACAGCAGAAACAATAGCAGGAGAGACGATAACAGCAGAAACAATAACAATAGAACTCATAACAGTAGCAACAATCGTAGCAGAATCAATAACATCAAGAACAATAATTTCATAAACAATAACAGTAACAACGGCCACGATAACAACATTCCCACTAGCAATAACAACGACATCAACTGCATCAATGTACAAATAAAGAACAACATCGTTAACAACACTTTACATCCTCAGCAGCATTGACACCAGAGGGCAGCAACAGCAATTGTACCGAGAGCAGCAATAATTGAACATTACTCGACCAGTAATGGTAATTGCTGGAAAAACAGCAGAGATAACACATTTTAGAAATTATCAGCGCCAGGGGAGAGAGGAGAGGGAGGTGTGAGGGAAGTTAGATATGCAGACTACCTGTAAGAAACAGGCTAGTTGGATATCTCGGCATGCCCACAACGTAGGGAGTTCCTTCATTTGCTTGATGTTATCTGTCAGCAGATTTGACATTCTTAGTCAGACAAATTCTTGCTGTCATTTCTTGACACATTGTCATTCAGGTGACAATTGAGTGATGTCATTTATTGATGAATTGACAATTCTGAGTATAGCAAATTGTGTGATTCCATTTACTGACTGATCATTAATTCTGAGTACATTTATTTAATGTCATTTATCGACTGATTGTCAATTTTGTGTGATACTTGAGTGATATCATTAAAGAACAGATGTATTCGGTGTGTGAGAGATGTGTTATTGCATTTAATCTGTTGTCAATTCTTAGAGTGGGTGCATCATCAATTCTTAGAGTGGGTGCATCATCAATTCTTAGAGTGGGTGCATCATCAATTCTTAGAGTGGGTGCATCATCAATTCTTAGAGTGGGTGCATCATCAATTCTTAGAGTGGGTGCATCATCAATTCTTAGAGTGGGTGCATCATCATTTCTTAGAGTGGGTGCATCATCAATTCTTTCATTGATGGGTCGCCCGTTCTTGTTTTTAATAATGTGAGATGTCATTTGTCGATAGGTAATCGATCCTTGTCAAGTGTGAATAGGTAATCAATACCTGTAATGTGGATAGATATCAATCCCTTTTGAGACTGCAGTGTACCATTATTTGTGGATAGGTAATCAATCCCTGTCACGTGTGGATATATAATCGATCCCTGCCACGTATGAATATATAATCGATGCCTGCCACGTGTGGATATATAATCGATCCCTGCCATGTATGGATATATAATCGATCCCAGTTGAGAAAGCAGTGTACTGTCATTTCTTTAGTCGCTATTATGATAGATGTGTGGTGTCCTTAGTTGATTTATTTCGCCAGCTCCTGTCATGACATGTGTTCTGTCATTTATTGACATTTTATCAGTCTCTGACTGAACCAGATCTTCAACAGAAGTATGTCAACAAATCTTCCCTTCTTTTTTTTCCACAGAATAATTCTAATGTCATCTAATGACAAACTGTCAATAAATACCCTACGTGACAAATTCGTTATGTCATTTATCATCAACTTGTCATTGCCAAATATCATGTAACATGTTTGCACTTGACATTCTGTACATTTGCAATTTTGAATGAGATAGCTGTAGTTGGGGACCGTATCTTTTTCTTATAATTGTTTGTAAACAATAAATCATGCAACTATTTAAATTGTGCTTTATTTCATTACTTTGTGTAATATGTTTTAAGGATGTATTTTATAATTGTTGTGCGAGAGAGAAAGAGAGAGGGAGAGAGAGATAAAGAGAGAGAGAGGGAGAGAGATGTAGAGGTACTTCTTATACCGCATTCATTCTCAAACTCCCGTTTGTTCTCTCTTGTAGCAGAACAATAATCCTACTATATTTCCAGCAGGATGTACTTGTAATAGAAATGCGTTGTGTCGCCACGTTATTTGCACGAATGATCCGACATATCCGTCTTCCGACAGTTGTTGACAAGAATAACCTCTACTCCAATGCGGATACCTTCATACATTCTACAAGCGGAATAGCTATAATATAGATCATACCATTTTTCTACTGGATGTCTCCGACATGACACACCTTCGGCCTGGACGAGATAAACTCTATAATTATATATATATATATATATATATATATATATATATATATATATATATATATATATATATATATATATATATATATATATATAAACTGCTTTTTTATGTAACAAAAAATTTAAGGAACAAAATGGCAACAGCGGTACTCCACTAATGCTGACGTAGTTAACATTACACTTAATGCCCTTGATTAATATTCGATGAATAAATAATGAACAAGGCACATTAAAAAGTATTACCAGGAGTTTTTGAATGAACACAAAACTGCATTATAACCCCAATTTATGTTTGCCATTATTCTGTTACTTATTGGCATATTGTTTTTACGCAGGCTCCCTCACAATGGATATTGAATATATTATTAAAGCTGGTAGTGAGCTGTAGAGTACCCATTAAAATAAATTCATTTTTTGTAAAATTAAATTAGATAGGTAGATAGTTTTAATTGAATGAGAAATAAAATGAGGGAGATTGGGTCAGTATGGTTAGTTTCCGAATGGGAAGCTCTCTTCTTCGTCCCATAAATATTATGGAGCCTTGATATTGTAGTTTTACGTAATTCGCCCACCAACCATCAGACCCGAAAATCATGTTTAATCTTTTTAAAATAAAAATTACTTATATGGCTCACAGGCTCACACAACCACATGGAAGTATAGTACCAGGGTTTACACAACCACAAGGAAGTATAGTACCACGGTTTACACAACAACAAGGAAGTATAGTACCAGGGTTTACACAACCACAAGGATGAATAGTACCAGGGCTCACACAACCACAAGGATGTATAGTACCAGGGTTTACACAACCACAAAGATGTATAGTACCAGGGCTCACACAACCACAAGGATGAATAGTACCAGGGCTCATGTTTTGGCAAGGTTGATAAATGTCGCCATTGCTACTGAACAAGTATGGTAGGCGAGACTAGTAAGATGGCATCTGGTCAACCACTGACTAAGCAGGTGAGTACTTAATGGAAAAACGAGTACTATAACGTTGGTTTATATTTCACATCAATATAATGTTGGGTCAAAGAACATGAGCCCATGGACCGCTGGATCAGCAACCAACCAACCAAGAAGCATTGGTTTATAATTCAGCGTACTTTTACCTACCTTACATTTACCTTACTTTACCTACTTTACATATACTATCTTACCTTTATGTACCTTTACTTCTGTACCTGATGGTGATGTTCCTTTCTAGCAAGTGATGATGATGATGGTGGTGATGATGATTCCCGTTCCCTGTGAGCAGGCAGCTCTTGACATCCCATAGCCCTTCTGGGGAATGCAGTTGTGTAGAGTGTGTTATGTATAGCTGGAAGTGGTGGTAATAGTTCTTGTCGGATGTCTGTTAGTTTTGGGCACTGCATTAGTAGGTGTTCAATAGTCTCTTCTTGTGCGTTACAGTGTCGGCAATTTGGTTCGTGTGATTGGTTTATTTTGTTCAAGTGTTTATTAATTGGACCGTGGTCTGTTCTTAGTTGGAATGTGAGACTTGTGTTTGCTCTTTCGAGTTGTCTGAGAGGGTTCATTGGGTTGGGTTTCTGTTGGTGTTCATATTGTGAGCGTCCAGTCTTTGAGCTGGACCACTATTGTAACCACTCTTGTCTGTAGTTGTTTTTAAGGATTTGTTTGCATGTTTGTAGGGAGTATTTTGGGGAGAATTTAGGGGGGGGGGGGGGTGGCAGCACTTCTCTTAGATTGTTTATTAGTCGTTTCGTTTCCAGGGACTCCGGCATGACCAGGTATCCATTGAAGGATGACTTGTGTGCCATATGATGTGGATAGCAGATATATTTGTCTGATGAGGTTGATATCAGGGGGGTGTCTATCTGTTCTCCAGGTCTAGGGGTGCTGATTTTGAGTCGGAGAAAATGACTATGTCTTCAGGTGAAGAAGTTCCGTTCTTAAATTCCACAATAATTTGATTCAAAGCTTTCTCAATTGATATTATCTCTGCTGTGTAGTTAGAGCAGATATCTCCCCATGGGCCAAACATTTTTGGATAGTCTTCTAGGCCAGTGTTCGGGCAGATATCTCCCCATGGGCCAAACATTTTTGGGTAGTCTTCTAGGCCAGTGTTCGGGCAGAAATCTCCCCATGGGCCAAACATTTTTTGGGTAGTCTTCTAGGCCAGTGTTCGGGCAGATATCTCCCCATGGGCCAAACATTTTTGGGTAGTCTTCTAGGCCAGTGTTCTGGTAGATATCTCCCCATGGGCCAAACATTTTTGGGTAGTCTTCTAGGCCAGTGTTCGGGTATTTTATCACAGCTCCATATCGAGCATTTGTGGTAGTGCTGTATGCGGATCCATCTGTGTATATATGGATTATATCTGATGGGTATTTACGGAATGTTTCAATGGTTTTCAGAAATATTGTTACAGTGTTCTTGTCTGACGAGGGTTTAGAGAAGTCGGAGCTTACGGTAGGAGCTGCTGCTTGTCTGACGAGGGTTTAGAGAAGTCGGAGCTTACGGTAGGAGCTGCTGCTTGTCTGACGAGGGTTTAGAGAAGTCGGAGCTTACGGTAGGAGTTGCTGCTTGTCTGACGAGGGTTTAGAGAAGTCGGAGCTTACGGTAGGAGCTGCTGCTTGTCTGACGAGGGTTTAGAGAAGTCGGAGCTTACGGTAGGAGTTGCTGCTTGTCTGCAGGGCGGCACAATATCTATCATTTTCTATTTTTCTCTGCTGACAGATAGTGTTTTTTGCTTGCTTCTCTTGCATTATTGAGGCACAATGCCTTGAGTATTCTGCGTATTTCCTGCCACATTTCTATAATTTTTCTATTTTCTTCTATGGCGTCCATTCTCATGTATCTTTCATTCTCATGTATCTTTCATTCTCATGTATCTTTCATTCTCATGTATCTTTCATTCTCATGTATCTTTCATTCTCATGTATCTTTCATTCTCATGTATCTTTCATTCTCATGTATCTTTCATTCTCATGTATCTTTCATTCTCATGTATCTTTCAAAGGTCTCTATTACAGATTGTTCTCTTCTTAGGTGTAGGGGGTTCTATGTTTAGGAGTACGTTGGCAGAATCGAGTACCAGGCATGGAAATCCTTCAGAGGTCCCGTATGCACAGGATCCATGCCATGCTAACTCTGCTGGACTGGCCATATCGTCCGTATGCCAGACAAGCGTCTTCCAAAGAGATTATTCTATGGGGAGCTGTGCGAAGGTAAACGTTCAAGCGGAGGACATGAAAAGCGCTTCAATGATCAGCCAAAAACTCAAGCACTGCAGCATCGATTCCAGCACCTGGGAGACTACAGCACTGACCGCCCAGCCTGGCATACCCAGATCGCTACTGACATTACGAAATATGAAGAGGAAAGAGCACTGCAGGCAATCCACAAGCGCAAGAAGCGGAAGAACAAATCCGAAGGTTATCCTACCCCAACCTTAAGCACTCCTGCATGCACTGCAATAGAACTTTCCGTGCACGAATCGGACATCTACGAACTCGCAAGCCAAATTAGACAATTCCCAGTTTATTGTAATTTTTTTTTCCATCGCATTCATTTGTTTTTCATGCTATGCTCATCTTCGCTTGCGAAGGAGGAACATCATCATTCTCATCATGTGTGTGTTGAACATGCAGCAGTTGGGGCTGCTTTTATGGCACCGCATATTTTATTTTGTAGTTCATTATTTTGGGCTCTTTCCACTCTCTGTAGGTGGCTAGTTCTTGCTATTGCATGTGCCTGACGTGTGTAGTCAATTGCTAATCCTAACAAGTGAAGATGACCATGGGCGATCAGGGCATACCTTGGGCGATGATGACATGCCCTGTGCGATGAGGGCATGATCTGTGCGAGGATGGCGTGAGTTGGCGATGATAGCATGACCTGTGAAATGATAGGATGGTCTATGCGATGATGGAATGCTCAGTGCGATCAGTTCCTCTCCACCCCCCTCCCCATGTCCCCAGGGTTGTATTGTCGCGTAACCTAATCAAAAGAAGGCTAGTTCAACCCCATACGGTAGCCATTTTGCTAAAAGAAATGAGCCAGCAGAGTGACGTCACAAACTACAAAAAATTGCAATCAGCAGATTACTTAAAAACTGTAATTGTTGTAGGCACACGATATGTGATTGCACCATAAACATATGTGTGTGTGTGTGTACATATATATATATATTTATCATCTTCTTATCATCTCATAACAACGACCATCTGTCATCAAATCCCATGCGCATGTGCCTCTCGGACCAGCAAGATTTCATTGCATAACCCAAATACACTTAGAGTCTTTTCATCTAATTGCCCCGTCGTCAGTGTTAACTGGTATTAGGTGTCGATACTTCTATCAATTACATGTGCAAATATTGTTGTCTGATGTGATAAATGTATTTTTGTTTTATTTGTTCTAGTGATCTGGAATGGTAGTGTGGTGATGATGGGCGATATGGCCTTGGTGGTGTATTAGTTTGTCATATGTACCCCTATACCAAGTCAATCAATTAATCGACATCTGGGCCCCCTTAGCGTGTTCACACATTATAGGTGCATAGGAAACGCACATAGATTTTTCATTTGTTCCTACTCTTGAATAAGTTCACAGCATCCTTCTATGTTACTCACTTCTATCTCAAGGTCGTTATGGTCCCTCTTAACCATTTCTGAGTATGTCTTCATCGTTGCAGTTTTCTTTGTACATCTTATGTATTTGTAATTTGTATGTTTTCTTGTTTCCACCGCATAACCCCTTAGTCTTAGTGATAGTCCTTCATTTTCAAGTGAAACTTTAAAAAACCTGTGTTCTACGTAAGTACTATTGTTGTTACGTTTCACTGCAGTACTACCTTTTATTTTTCTTTGCGTTTTCCATGTTTTTGAATTTATAACTAAATCTTTTACTGGTTTTCTGACTGTTTGCCCACAATCCATCTCGTTTTCTAACTGTTTGCCCACAGTCCATCTCATTTTTGTATACCACTAATCTGGATGAATCACCTATGCCAGGTATTGTGTCGTTACTTTTACCTGTGTTTCCAACCATTCAGAGTTTTAATAGAGTTCAGAGTTTGGCATTACTCAAAGTTATCAGAGTTTTAATAATAATAATAAAATTCATAAGACTTTACGATGGTATCGGAACCATAATGGAAACAGCACACACAGCCCACCAAACATTCCTATCTTTGGTCATCCGTCGACTGTGCAGCCATCTAATCCTGTCAAAACCTTGATTGAACTTTAACATGAGGATTAACACTGAGAAGACTGAGGTAATGACAATCACGAAAGAAGATAGCAACAATACTATCTCAATAGACGTATAAAAACTGCAACAATACTATCTCAATAGACGTATAAAAACTGCAACAATACTATCTGAATAGACGTATAAAAACTACAACAATACTATCTGAATAGACGTATAAAAACTACAACAATACTATCTGAATAGACGTATAAAAACTGCAACAAGTAAAATAGTTATCCTACCTAGGAAAATTTATAATATCAAAAAAAGGAAAGCATGACAGATTTACAATATATATGCAACACGGTGTATCAGGTTCCATGTGAGATGTTTTCTATATGCAACACGGTGTATCAGGTTCTATTGGACAAATCGTCCGTATGCTAGACAAGCGCCTTCCAAAGAGATTATTCAAATGTGTGTGATGGTAAACATTCAAGCGAAAGGCAGAAAAAGCGCTTCAAGAATCACCTAAAGAACTATCTCCAGTACTGCAGCATCAATATTAGTTCCTGTGAGATTGCATCATTTAATCGCTCAGCTTGGCACACCCAGATCACTCCTGGCATCACTAAATTTGTTAAAGAGAGAACACTGCGAACAATTTACAAGCGTTGGAAGCGGTTTGACAAATCCGAAAACTCTCCTACTCGGGACCCTCTGCACTCCTGCATGCACTGCAATAGAACTTTCCTGGCACGAATCGGACTCATTTGGCATCTACGAACTCACAAACCAAATAAGACGATCACAAATGTATTTGTTATTGTTTGTTTCTTTTTTTTTAGGGGGTTGAGGGGGGGGGGGCTTCTAATAGTTCACCAGATTTTTATTGTTTTTCATACCATACTCATCTTCGACGTCGAAGGAGGAACAACATCTTCATATTCAAGAACATTTACAGCCAGAATAGCACTTATAGCTATCTATCTACGATCTCATAGCCAAGGACATAACTCTTTATTGAATTTAAAAAGTGGATGTAACAAAATGGTTACAATAACAAAGACATGAATCTACCTATGGCAATAAAGGTCCATTCGGTGGAGCGATCGGCACTATGACCTATACATCTTGGCTTTCATCTACACTATTGATTATAGATAATTCAGTAACTGGATTGTTTTCATCTATACTTTTGGTTATATCTAATTCAGTAACTGGATTGTTTTCATCTATACTTTTGGTTATATCTAATTCAGTAACTGGCTGTCATGTTTGATTTCATAATAATGAATGCAAACTTGTCTCTGAAGCAAACAGGAAGTTCCTCCTCCCATTTCTCTTGACACCATCTCTACGCTGCTTCGTCCTGTTGGCTCCCTGTGTGAGAGTAACTCGTGTGTTTACACAAACGTGCTCTGATACGGGGAGTCAGAACAACACTCCGACCAGTGGCAACAGACGGTGCAAGTCTGCGTTGTCTTTCGTGGGTCTAGCAGATAATTTCTGGTACCAGAGAGTAAAACTAGAAAAAAGGATTGAAGAAGTAGAAATAAAAACACTTAATTCAGATCCCCTTTCTTAACTTCTGTCCGGCTCTATGGCTGAGACATAGTGAGAACGTCTAGAACTCTCAAGGTAATATTATTTGAACTGCCGACAATTTACCATTTTACTCCATTGCATAGAACAAATAAACCCAATATCTACGCTGAAGTCAAATGTATCAAGGCTGAAGGAGCAGATATCGCAGCTTCGCGTAATCATAACACCCATTTCGTTATTTGAGCAGATCATTAACAATGGCAGTCTTTACATCGAAGGTTTTCTTCAACAGACGTCCCAAATACCCTGTCTCTTGTTTTGGTGACGCACTCTGCTAGGCTGTAGCAATTCCGTCTCATGATATGTCCTCCAACTTGTATCTCTGCCTAGCGCTTGTTCGCCTCCCCTCAACTTAAACCATCCAGTAAGATCTTCAACAAGGTGTCATATCCTTTAATATATTATTTGTCTCACTTGTATTTCTTTCAACATTCCTTCTTTTTTTCATACCCCTCATTTGGACAACTGCTACCGAGTTTGAGAATGAACGATCAAATAGAGGACAATGCCAATGTGTGCCAGAGTTGGATAATCATATCGCACAAATAGGAGAGAATGTCCATGTAAACGTGTCGCACAGTTTAAAAACAAATGTGTTTTTTTTCCACGATGTTTTGATATACAATGTGAACACTGTGTTAGGTCCTCTTTGTCCTAGACAAGCAGTATATTTAAGAATGATGTGGTCAGAATCACAGTCGTCGTCTTTACGTTCAACATTTCTGGTACATATTTCCTTAATCCACTTATAAGCAGTGTGTGGTATAAATGTTTCCCACTTGGATAGGAGAATCGAACCCGGGCGATCCTGTTAGGGAGATAATGACACTTATGCAGGCTAGATTTTATATAGTTAACATCACGCCTGCTGATTATATTTTGTCAAATTTGTCTGAACCAATCGGTTTGGAGTACAACTTTCTAACTACTACACCATCGCGACTATACAGAACTACAATAACAACTACGTATATGGACATTTTAATAAACAGCTCCGTGCACCGAATCGAAGGACTTCAACTGTATTGCCGAAGCCCAACAAAGACGAAATAAATCGTACCATTAAAACTTGCCATGCATACATTTTTCTAATGATTTCGAAAGTGGTATTTTAGTGAAACAATACAATCAGAAGAATGTTGTTTGAAGTCTTTGTGCAGCAATAAGACTTGTCCGTGGCTGTACAGTTATACACTCTCCTTCGTAGTTCCCTGTGATAAGCTGTTATCAAATTGTGAACCGTAATGCTTCGCTTAATGACTTCTGCTTCAAACGATCTACTATACCAATTCGTTAGCCGGTGATAAAGAAATATATTCTCAAAATATGAAATTAATTTCTAAATTTCGTTTCTGATGCTGATGATAATGATATCCTTTTAGCTGTGAGCAGGTAGCTTTTGACACATGATGATGATCAAGTAACCCCTTTAGCTGTGAGTAGGTAGCTCTTGACACATGATGATGATGACGTAACCCCTTTAGCTGTGAACAGGTACCCCATAGACTTTCTGAAAATAGGATTTGTTGTCTGGAAGGCATGGGTGAATTCGAGGGTTTATGGATTCAATCTTGGTTTCCGAATAGAGACATTCCATGGCTGCGGTAGTCAAGGATAGACACGTCAGGAACACAGCATTTACTTCTGACCGAGCTAGTGCAAGATTCTAATGTCAAATTTGTTGACCCATCTACAGAAATGGTGCATCTAGCATACCTAGTCACCTAGCACTCGGTCACAACAGGAGAACAGTGCAATATCCGATGACATGTGTTTGTTCATCATCGATGGAGACTAACAGAAGATGAAAGTCAGAAATTCAAACTGGACAAGCCACGAGAGAAGGACAACAGTACATACAACATGAAACATAACACACCACGAGAGAAGGACAACAGTACATACAACATGAAACATAACACACCACGAGAGAAGGACAACAGTACATACAACATGAAACATAACACATCACGAGAGAAGGACAACAGTACATACAACATGAAACATAACACATCACGAGAGAAGGACAACAGTACATACAACATGAAACATAACACATCACGAGAGAAGGACAACAGTACATACAACATGAAACATAACACACCACGAGAGAAAGACAACAGTACATACAACATGAAACATAACACACCACGAGAGAAGGACAACAGTACATACAACATGAAACATAACACATCCCGAGAGAAGGACAACAGTACATACAACATGAAATATAACTGTAAAGATGAATTGAGGAGGAAGTTTCTCTCCAAGGCAGTCCTTGCTATATAGTCATACCATCTATTGTGTCATAATCATCTACTATGTAATAATCATCTACTTTGTAATAATCATCTACTTTGTAATAATCATCTACTTTGTAATAATCATCTACTTTGTAATAATCATCTACTTTGTAATAATCATCTACTATGTAATAATCATCTACTTTGTAATAATCATCTACTTTGTAATAATCATCTACTATATGTATAACATTTGTGCAACATGTTGGCTAACCTAGCGTGCTACTGGGTAAGACCTGCATACATTTGGCTTGTAAGTTTTATTTTTCTCTATGCATCTGTTGTATTTTAGGCTTTCTGACAAAATGATGTGGCTTGTTGTCCTTGGAGAGCTATGATAGAGAGAAGCTTTAAAGAAAGCAGGAGTTACGGAGAGTTGTGGGTTTGTTATATTCAATTTCGCTATATTTCCGTTCTAAGGTTCCAAAATATTCCGTTAATTTATTTTTTTAATGGCCAATATCCACTGCCCTGCCACCGAAGCTAATAAAAGGGGAGAGAATTTATTATTCTGCTAGTAGAAACAAAAGGTCAGAGGTTAGTCAATGACGGATGTCAAGTGTAGACATTTCATTGTTTCTTCAATCAAAGAAAATAAATCGACATTTGGGGTTCCTGAAATGTTAAGGAACTGTTGCCTCATAATATTATTCTAATTCTCTCTCTCTCTCTTTCTCTCTCTTTCTCTCTTTCCCTCTCGTAAGGGTATGTAGGTAAATGACGTCAACAACTTGGTGGGGTAATAAATGTGTCCGATAAATTTTGACAAGTAAGAGGGGGATTAACAAAAGTTGATGTCAACAATACTGTTTTTAATGCACCAACTAAATTCTTTGAATTGGAATCATCTTTCGCAAAATTTTTAGTCATTTAGTTGTGTTGTCCTTTTTACAACTACAAAATGGTTTACGGTCACATATTGGTACAAAATTGCTAAAGTAAATTATGGACAGCGCCTAACGTATTAACTGCCATTTATGTCTTTCTGGTTTATTGATCAATTTGTTAAACATTAAGAGTGCTGCAATTTCTTGACATAATCTACAGAACTGCAATAGCTCGATATAATCTACACAACTGCAATTTCTTGACAATCTACGAAACTGAAATTTCTTGACATAGTCAACAAAACTCCATTTCTCCGCATAATCTACAAATTGCAATTGCTCGGCGTCATCTACCTTTTTTCTGTTTCACCCTTAAAGTCCGGCTGATTAACCGGCTGTTGTCCCGAACTGAAAATGCGTTGTGCCATGGTTTGCAGCTAGATTGTGATTTCTACTACTTTCGTCCTGACATCGGAATAAAGTATGTCAGAAAAAAATTAATGTTTCCCAACTGTACATTCTTTTATTCCCGTTCTCCATCCACGGTATGTAAAGAATATTTGTCTGTTGCCTTTTGTTATGATGAAGGTCCTTAGTCGAAACATCGTCTTTGACAGTGTCACGTTATTAGCATGTTATATTTATAAAAATTGGTAATAATTATTTATATATTTTCAATCATCTTGTTATTTTCCCTGTGTTACTCCAACTCGCTGTTTTCCCTGTGTTACACATTCTCTCATATTTTCCCTATGTTGTACCATCTCTTATATTTTCAGGGCCCGGTTTTTTCCTGGCACTGGTATTTCATCTCGATCACCTCCCCCCCCCCCCCCCCCCCCCCACCTATTTCGTTAAAAAATAATTCCAAGAATGAACAATGATGGACCGTGTCGTGTTCTCTCTTGCTGACTTCTGTGACCTATGACCTCTGCATGCGGAACACCATTGGACAATCAGACCAACCGCGATGTAATAGCGAAATCCCTAATTGATGATATTTTTATATATTGAGATAATCCTCTTGCTGAAGCACCCAGCACTTCATCTATACATGTACCACCATCATCCCCTTTCGTCCAGAGAAGAAGTCATATTCTCAAAGCATTGCATTTCGTTGTCTCTGAAAAAAATCACCCCGTTCTCTTGCATAGATTATCCCCCGGTGCACGTAACTCCGAATATCGTGCCAAAATCTACAGGAACATCCGCCAACAATACACTTCTACACAAAACATCACGAGCCATCACATTCGTAATGTCGTAACGACATCACACGTGGTTTAACTGTTTACACAACTGAGGTTCCCTAATAAAATCCTGGACATCAATCTGGAATCTAGCTTCAACAAGAACATTGACTAAACAACACATAAAATATAAAGCGAAATCCCGCTATTACGCATACATTTCTAACACATTTCCTGATTTCACGACGCTTTTTAACATCCCCATTTATATTTCCTCTTTATAGTTTATCCTGTATTACAGTTCTGTGTATTATCTTCATAATAATAATGATATACTGTTAGGGTTAGGGATTATAATAACAATGAAGCTATACTGTATATAACGAATATTTATATAAATATATTCGTCTGTACCTTAGTTGTTATAACGAGATTTGGCTGTATTTATACGTTTTAATCTTACTCTTCTATTGCAAGTGTACTATTTGTATATAATTTCTCCGTATATATATATATTTACTCTCTATATATATTTATATATAAGACTTTTAACAAATTGCAATTCTTCGTCTCTCCAGGTACCAAACACAATCTTTATGCTACCTTTTCAAATAATATTTATCATTGTAAATTTGTACGTGATATCTGACTCCCTGTAGAACAGGAATCTTTCACCGGTTATCAGACATCAGAACTGATGTACTTCAATATTTGCTTCTATTCCCAACACTTTTGTAACCTGGTCGTGTCAGATCTTAAGGACAGTATTGGTTCCTGTTAACAGGGTTGGGTTTGACACTCGTAGTTTGAATGGCTGCAGACAGAAAAAAGTGAGCTGTCTAGTTCAGTGACAGGAGATGAGATGGATAAAGCTTTTCTAAAATACGAGATAGGTGTGCTTTTTTGGGGGGAGTTAAGAAAAGGAATCAAGTACCCCAGTGAGTTTTTTTGCTGAATTTCTTGTTATTTTAGAACGAGATGTTGACACACGTGTGTTATGTATGCATTCACAACTGCGTATATGTCATTGTGTGAATGTTACATAAAATGACATGTGTCTAACAACCCCTGCAACATACTGGTCAATATATATTATAAACATTGTTATATATATATATATATTGCCATTGTGTTGCAAAGATCCGGAAGGGGTGCAAAGAATACCAATACATGTATCCAACACATGTATGTTACAGAGGTGTACTAAGGAAGTTTTTGAGTAGGTTTGACTGTCCCATCGTAATATAGTATCAGTCACACACAGTTCACGCTGAAGTCAGGCTGAAAGAGGCAGATATCGTAGTCAAGCTGTAAACTATGACACAATGCATTCCGAACTACATCTTGGTACTCTTCAGGAATTTGAAAATGAACGCAGAAGAAGATGTATATATATATATATATAAATCCGTAACTCTATGTTTTTCCTGTAATGTATAGGCTGCTCGAATACAATAACGAATTTTGGCTTCGTTATTGTTTGGCTCAAATTGAAACTGGTGGTGCTCGTCTAAATTTTTAAAAGTTCTCCTGTGCTCCGGCAAAGCTGACCATTGATCAATTGGTTAACCTTTTACCTTTTTTAACCTGTGTATATAGTCTTAAAACAGGTCTTTTGGTCGAAACGTCAATTTGTATGTTATTATGTGTGTTTCCTATGATTCGCACAACTTCATTACCCTGTTCCAAGCTTTGCCCGATTTTTTTTGTACATGCCATACTGACATTTCTATGACTTACCAACTTACAAGAACTGAACCCGGCCTGTTGAGTGGTTCAGTGGCATATATCTACTCGATTTGAAACACTGTTAGCTTACTAACTTAGCAAATATCATACCCTTAAACGAGATCTGTTTCGAAGCGTCCTGTTTATTATTTTACAGGTAAATCCAGGAATAGGGTAATGAAGTTTTGCTACTAACTAAAGACACGCATAATAACACACACTATGTTTCGACCCAAAGGTCTTTACCAAGACAAAAATTGAAATAAAATTAACACATGCAACAGAAAACGAACAGTGAGGAATTGGACGGTCACATTGGCCATGTGTAATATGTTTATTATTTTCTTCCGACTATTATTAAGCTTTATTCTTACCCGGCGATTGTTGGACGATTCTAGTAGACCTTTCTCCGGGTTGTAGGGTCATTCGTTTGTATATAGCATGTATCCTAGAGGGTAGCACATAATAGCAGTACTACTACCTGTCACGCATGTATTAGGGGGCAACTAATCAGGGTTTGGGGTGGTGTTGGATATCCTAATTCATAGAGGCTCATAGCTAACCAGATGTCATACTGAAGTCGGATGTCTTTTGCCGAAATACGAATATATCACAGCTAAGCTGTAAACCATTGTACAACGCATTTATTTGCATGGACTACGTCCTGCTAATCTGCAGGGATTTGAGAACGAGTGCATAAGAAGAAGTTAGGACCTTATAACTGGTCACACCAATTGAAATAAATGTGACTGCTCGTTCATTTCATTGGCTGCAGGCACAAAAGGATCAATTACAAGCCAATCGAATCACCCAGGATAAACCACATAAATCAATATTTGTTATCAGGCACCGTATATACAGTGGAGCCGCGTAGCGCAGTGGTTAGCGCACTGGCTTCGCATATTAGTGGTCCTGGATTCATTCCACAGAAATGTTTTCAGATCGCAACGGCTCCCGGGTCGATCCAGCCTTAAATGGGTACCGGGTTAATCCGGGAAATAAAGACTGGGAAATAAAGAAGGATATGAGATGGCTACCGCCCTCATTTGCAGAGCCTCTGAAATGTGAGATCGCTAACATCTCACACCCCTACGGCATTAATAAATGCTATGAGTTACTTTACTTACTTTTTTACTGTACATACACAGGAGTAGTGACTTGTTTCCGGTAGCAGACGTGATAGTGACTTCGCCTCGCAATCTCAACTTCTCAAACTCGGTGGTTCGAACACCGACCATCCACATTGTACTGACGTTACAATTGGATGTACTAGTGGCGCCTCAGAAGTCAACCACGAGTTGAGTAGTAATGTCCTGTACATGCTACACTTAATTATGTCATTATTGTCTATTCATGTTTCTACAATTATTTTGTTCACCTTCGAACATAAATATCAATGACTTGTTTTTTATGTCTATATCAGGCTTTGTGGCAGAGTGTTACAGTGCGCGTCTGTGGCAGCCAAAGTGCCGATTCGAATCCCACCACAGGCAATTGTGCATCCGGAAATCAATGGCACACTACTGAACGTATATTACCTAGAAAATAACTACATCTAAAAAATGAAGGATTGATGGCTATATCCCCGAATAGGATATGCTATCATTTTTTTAGGTGGACAAAACGTGCACGTCCCATAAACCGTAGTTCAATAAATCCTAACAAATTCTATCACTCCTCCCAAAAAGAGACCATTCCTTGCACAAATGATTAGCCAGACCCCAGTAGGGAAGAACTCTTCAGTTTTAAGAGGAGGATAATTAATTGATGTTTTCTTCTGTGAAAACCGTTCCTGTCCTCCAGGCGTACAATTGTTGGCGGTGTCTGTGATCTTTGAGGAATCAAAGTTCACCAGAAGTGTTAATTCTGATGATAATTATGTCCTCACCTTTTTTTTTAATTAAAAAAATATGAAATAAATGAAGTGAACAGAATTATAAGGAGTAATTTAGAATTGATTCTAGCGAGAAATGATCCATATATTTTTTTTTTACTTCTGACACAAATTATATCACTTAATTTTTTATTTCACTGATACAAATCCATGCTTTTTTTTTTGGTGACTGTTATCATGAAGTGTCGTCTCCGTGCAACGAATTTTAGTTTCGGTGGTGCACTCTGGCATATTGTGTCTTGTCTATCTCGTGATATTTCCTTCCAATTTGTAACTCTCAGTACTTCTTGATCGCATTGCCTAACTCTGCCTACTTCTTGCTTGCATCGCCTGAACCCTGCCTACTTCTAGCTCGAATAGCCTGAACTCTGCTTTCCGGTAAGGCCTTCAACAAGGTGGAATGTCTTTTAATATATCCAAAATATTTTTATTTTCTTTAATAATTCTTTCTTCATATAAAGTGTTGCCAGAACCTCTTCGTTTTTTGTGTTTTTTTCATGAAGTTCTCCCTATTTTTCTCTTTCCATGAAGTTCTCCCAATTTTTATTTTTTCATGAAGTTCTCCCTATTTTTCTCTTTCCATGAAGTTCTCCCAATTTTTATTTTTTCATGAAGTTCTCCCTATTTTTCTCTTTCCATGAAGTTCTCCCAATTTTTATTTTTTCATGAAGTTCTCCCTATTTTTCTCTTTCCATGAAGTTCTCCCAATTTTTATTTTTCCATGAAGGTCTCCCTATTTTTCTCTTTCCATGAAATTCTCCCTATTCTTCTATATAATCCGCATCTAACAGGTCATCAATTCTTTATTCTAGCTGTTTATTTATTATCCATGCTTCTGAGCCATATACTAATATTGAATAGATGAGGTAATTTATAATTTAACGCTTTCCCCCTAATATTTATTTATTTCCTATCTGTTCATGTACACAGATGTCTTGGTATAAACATCTGCGTACATACAACCAGTTTGTGTTATTTCTGTGTTTTTGTTTCTTGGGAAATGTCCCGTTCGGACCGCAACGTGGATACAGTCCATGTTCCTGTGTTTATTGTTATTTAGTTTGTACTTTTTGTTTACATTTTGATAGTTAGTATTACAGAAACATTATTAACTTAATATAGTCTTTATCATTTATTTGTTTTGTTACTGCGACACTCGCCACTTTCTTGGACATCCTCTGACATTTTGGTTATTTGTAATTTATAATTCTCATTTTAGTTTGTTTGATAATTTATTTAGATGTTCATATTTTCCACAAGTAATTGAAACATAGATGGATAGATAGATGAAAGGATGGATGGATGGAAGGAAGGATGAATGGATCGATAGATAGACGGATGGATGGACGGATGGATGGACCGATAAATAGATGGATGGGCGGATGAATGGGTGGATGCATGGATTGATGGAAGGATGAATGGAAGGATAGTTGGTTGGTTGCTTACTTGCCGCTCCAGCGGTATGGGCTCATGTTTTGTCCCTGTATAAAGATAGAAAGATGGATGGATATAAACAGATAGAGTCAAAACAACAGGGAAAGCCCTATGCGAAAGACTCACTCATCCACTCACCCAACCACTCACTTACCAACTCACTCATTCTCTCAGCCACATAACATAATTGTCAATCTAGTTATGAGCTCTCTCTTAACACGCGTGTTGATCTCTGGTAAGAAGGACAGAATTAAGCCTAGGCAGGGATTATCGTAATCCCGTACTGCCGCTTGTTCGTTCATTTGTTCTATAATACGCAAATATGATTACATCAACACTGCTGCTACACATGTCGAATCAGATTACACCAACTTTGCCGATACAAGTCAGAGATCACCCGAAAATTCATATTGGATTGGAGGATTTAACTCCCCGGTCTCCGGTATCTGACAGCCATTACCATCTGTCTGGGCGGAGCTTGTGTGACGGGTGGTAGCATTTGCTGTATTGATTGGTATTTCATCTGTTCTTAATGGAGCCATGTCACTGTGATCGCTCATAAGTCATAGATCGCTGTTCCAAAAAAAAACTTATTTTTAAAATGTCCTCCGTTGTCATGGATACAGCCCGCCCATGCATAAAGTTAAATATTTTGTTCTCTGGTTTGTTTGTTATTCATTTCCGTGTTGTTATTTTTTTTAATGTTCCATCATTTTGTTGCAAAGTTATGTAAGCGTTTGGATGTTACAAAACAAATATATATATATATATATATATATATATATATATATATATATATATATATATATATATATATATATATATATATATATAGAGAGAGAGAGAGAGCGAGAGCCTATACGTTGCGTTATGAATAGATTATTTGTATCAATATTCTGCTGTAAATGTCAAACATGGATACTGAATAGGAGCGAAGGATAGAGTTGACAGTTTGTTACTGATTTGTTTGAGAGATCGATATCTGTTGTTTTTTTTCTATGATTTTGCTGTAAGGCGTCGCAGGATCGAATGACGATCGGTTGCCAGGATATGGCAAGTTTGACCGCCTGATATACAGCAATAATGTGATGTCTCAGAACGCTGGCAACTCCGTCAGATCACCTTCTTCTAGGTCTCCGTCGGCGTCTTGCTGTTTCCATTCTCATGTTGTGTGCTCTTGCTGCTGCCCAATTTTATGTCATTCTCATTAAGTGACAGAGCCATTTCAGTCTCTGTTTGTCAATACATTTGACCACTGACATTGTTCTAACAGTACATGTAATCTCTTCATTCATCTACTGTACCAACAGTACATGTAATCTCTTCATTCATCTACTGTACCAACAGTACTTGTAATCTCTTCATTCATCTACTGTACCAACAGTACTTGTAATCTCTTCATTCATCTACTGTACCAACTGTACTTGTAATCTCTTCATTCATCTACTGTACCAACAGTATTTGTAATCTTTTCATTCATCTACTGTACCAACTGTACTTGTAATCTCTTCATTCATCTACTGTACCAACTGTACTTGTAATCTCTTCATTCATCTACTGTACCAACAGTATTTGTAATCTTTTCATTCATCTTCTGTACCAACAGTACTTATAATCTCTTCATTCATCTTCTGTACCAACAGTACATGTAATCTCTTCATTCATCTACTGTACCAACTGTACTTGTAATCTCTTCATTCATCTTCTGTACCAACAGTACTTGTAATCTCTTGATTCATCTACTGTACCAACTGTACTTGTAATCTCTTCATTCATCTACTGTACCAACAGTACTTGTAATCTTTTCATTCATCTTCTGTACCAACAGTACTTGTAATCTCTTCATTCATCTACTGTACCAACAGTACTTGTAATCTCTTCATTCATCTACTGTACCAACTGTACTTGTAATCTCTTCATTCATCTACTGTACCAACAGTACTTGTAATCTCTTCATTCATCTACTGTACCAACAGTTCTTGTAATCTCTTCATTCATCTACTGTACCAACAGTACTTGTAATCTTTTCATTCATCTTCTGTACCAACAGTACTTGTAATCTCTTCATTCATCTACTGTACCAACAGTTCTTGTAATCTCTTCATTCATCTACTGTACCAACAGTACTTGTAATCTCTTCATTCATCTTCTTGTTTTGTTTACTGCTTTTCTTAGACGTTTCTTAAACACTTTGTAAGCTTTCTCTCATGTTCTTTAGTGAATGTCCATGTCTGACATTGATAACAACAAATTGGTATGAAAATTGAATTTATATTGTGTCTTATTATTTCCATTGGGATAGATGTATGTTTCATGATTTGTGTAAGTTCATCATTTATGTAGTTGAATTTTTGAATTATTGTATTGATCTCTTTGACCATGTTTCTGTCGTCTATAAAATGTTGTCAAGATATTGAAATTAATGCATTTATTTCAGTAATTGATCATGTATTTGTATGTTGATTGTATTGAGTACTCAGTCAATACTTGTGTTTCTTTAGGTACTCATCTTCCTGTTTTGGTTGTCGCAGTTCTCTTTATGTAATCTTGCAGCTGTTCACTTCACCTGTGGAGTAGGTTATTGTAATCTTGCAGTTCTTCACTTCACCTGTGGAGTAGGTTATTGTAATCTTGCAGCTGTTCACTTCACCTGTGGAGTAGGTTATTGTAATCTTGCAGCTGTTCACTTCACCTGTGGAGTAGGTTATTGTAATCTTGCAGCTGTTCACTTCACCTGTGGAGTAGGTTATTGTAATCTTGCAGCTCTTTACTCCAACTGTGGAGTAGGTTTATGTAATCTTGCAGCTCTTTACTCCAACTGTGGAGTAGGTTTATGTAATCTTGCAGTTCTTCACTTCAACTGTGGAGAGGGTTTATGTAATCTTGCAGTTCTTCACTTCAACTGTGGAGTAGGTTTATGTAATCTTGCAGTTCTTCACTTCAACTGTGGAGTAGGTTTATGTAATCTTGCAGTTCTTCACTTCAACTGTGGAGAGGGTTTATGTAATCTTGCAGTTCTTTACTTCAACTGTGGAGAGGGTTTATGTAATCTTGCAGCTCTTTACTTCAACTGTGGTACAGGCACTGAAATATTTCAAACATTTGGAAAGAGTAGAACATCAATAGTAATTGGAAAGAAACTAAATCTAAAGGAGATATCAGACCTTCAGATCTCAAATCCTTCTTCATTGTTGTGTTCTTGCTGCAACAGTGCTCCCTGCACCAGTGCTCCCTTCAACAGTGCTCCCTGCACCAGTGCCCGTTTCATCAGTGTTCCCTGCAACAGTGCTCCCTGCACTAGGATTGGGCTTTTCAGCCATTTTGGTTGTTATAAGAATTGTCACCATTCAATATTCCGGCAGTGAAGAAATGTTATCTGGTCGTGTTACGTTATACAATGTTTTCTAGTGCGCCTCTCGGCCTAGTATCTCCGACTTCAGCACCAATGATTGCTTGGGCAGGATTGTGGTTCTGTTCGATGTCGGAGATGACCAGTTCAATCGTAATTTCCAGCCTCCGTTTTCTGGACTAATTCCCACCTCCACTTCCAGAAATTGACCTCGATGAGGATTCGAGAAGTATTCTTCGGAGGTCGTGGTGACTGGGTTAGTAGAACTGCCACCTCGACTATTTTTAGATGTCTGTAAAGCTATGATATAGCCACACTGTACTAACGTCTGCGGTTAAAAAGAGCATACATCATTATATTTACGAGATGCGTGTTACTAAAGCAAATGCTAGGTAAATAGAGATCAGTCCATCATGTTCTACATGTAGTGATTTCTAGCATTGTCCAGACAAACGCAACATTTCACAAGATATATAGAATTCATTTAGAATTCAAGATAGATATAGTTACAGAATTACTGTTGTAGTTATTATTTTTTACTATTTTACTATTAGTGGTACTATTATTATGAGTACTGCTACTATTATTATTAGTAATGTAAGTGGTTTTCAAACAATTCCAGACCACCAACACACAGCATGCCACAGATTGCCATGACACATAGACATCACGGTTATAAAGCCAGAGGCAGATTATTAAAAGATGGACCACAGAAATCAAAGAGACCACAGGAACAAGCTTACAAACAGCACACAAGAAGGTCATATCCAGAGAACTCTTCTACCCCTGACTCCGGAAGGCAAACAAGCGCCATAGCGCATAGATAGATATACTATTACTAGTACTGTTACTATTATCGGTACTGTTACTATTATCGGTACTGTTACTATTCTTAAAAGTACTATTACTTCTTCTTCTTCTTCTGCGTTCATTCTCAAACTCCTGCAGATTAGCAGGATGTAGTCCAGAGAAAAGAATGCGTTGTGTCATGGTTTACAGCATTGCTGCGATATCTGCGCCTTTCGGCCTGACACATCCGACTTCAGCATGGCTTTGGGTCACTGACCCTATATGGGATGGGACAGCCAACTCCATCCCATAACCTCCTTAGTCGCCTTTTACGACATGCGTGGAAGGTAACAGTGTTGCTATTCTTTGCTCCCATTCGGGCCCCGGGAACACACATGCGCTATTACTATTATTAGTAATGTTACTATTATTAAAAGTACTGTTACTATTATTATTAGTATTGTTACTATTATTAGTACTGTTACTATTAGTACTGTTACTATTAGTACTGTTACTATTAGTACTGTTACTATTAGTACTGTTACTATTAGTGTTGTCACTGTTACAATTATTATTGTTACTATTACTATTGTTACGAGTATTGTTACTATTATTATTAGTGTCACTATTATTATTGTTACTGTTACTATTACTATTGTTTCTGTTACTATTATCATGAGTATTGTTAATATTGATGATGATGATGATGTTCCTCCTTCGCAAGCGAAGATTATCATGGCATGAAAAACAACAAATGCGATGGAAAAAATAAAAATAATAATAAATTGGTAATTGTCTAATTTGGTTTGTGAGTTCGTAGATACCTAATGAGTCCGATTCGTGCACGGAAACTTCTATTGCAGTGCATGCAGGAGTGCTGAAGGTTCGGGGTAGGAGAACCTTCGGATTTCATTTCAGACTGTTAATAATATTGTTACTATTACTATTGTTACTATTACTATTGTTACAGTCACTATTACTATTGTTACAGTTACTATTACTATTGTTACTGTTACTATTACTATTGTTACTGTTACTATTACTATTGTTACTGTTACTATTACTATTGTTACTATTACTATTACTATTGTTACTGTTACTATTACTATTTTTACTGTTAATATTACTATTGTTACTGTTACTATTACTATTGTTACTGTTACTAGTGTTGCTGTTACTATTACTATTGTTACTGTTTCTGTTACTATTGTTACTGTTACTATTACTATTGTTACTGTTACTATTACTATTGTTACTGTTACTATTACTATTGTTACTATTACTATTGTTACTGTTACTATTACTATTGTTACTGTTACTATTACTATTGTTACTGTAGACTGTCATAGGCTAGGGAAGACCACCCAAATCAAAGGTATGCCGATGTTTTGGGTAAGAAGGCGCAAGCATACAAAGTATTACTGTTACTATAATAATAATAATTATTATTATTACTGTAAACATTATAGAGAAAAAGCCTGGGACGTTTCCCCGTTAAAGTCTAGTGTCAGCTAGATCAAGGTGTGTTTGGAATATTTAATCAGAAATATGAAACTGAGATGAAAGAAATTAAATACTGTGCTCGTGCACTTATTCTCACTATCATTGACCGCATGCAAACATGACACTTGGGGGATCGAAGGTTGGTAGAAAATACGAGGGGTTGTTGATATTTATACAGTATCATTTGACCGCAGACAAGTATGACTTTAGTTGCAAACT
>CM067301.1:3041565-3381647 GCA_034231615.1 Meghimatium bilineatum
GCAGAAGAGGATGAATAAACCAAACTAGGAAAATACACATGTTATGGTATGGGGGCTGTTTACATACACAATAAAATTATGCAATGTCAGATTAAAGTTGCCAAAGAAATTATTTCCAGGATAACATTGGATTAAATAAGAGGTTTGAGAAATATATGACAGAAAACATTAGGTGACGGACATGATTTTTGTTGGCAGGAAACATTAGATTGAATGTTTCAGGTGACAGGAAACATTACGGGAAGGACAGTGCATTTTTGTTGACAAGAAACAGATTGAATGTTGGTGTCGACAGGAAGCATTTAAAGTTCCACTTGTTTGGAAACATTAAGAGATTGACAGATTTAGTTGACAGGAAATATTGAGAGATTTAATTTCATTTGAAAGGAAACATTAAGAAATTGGATAAATAATTTTCTTAGAGTACAGCACTTAAAAATATAAGTAAATGATTTACAACTGTATCTTAATTCTATGACATCTCTATGTCTTATCAAATAATGGAAAAATAACATGGAATTTGTCCAAGTGTTTACAAGTTTTGTTTAGACTGACATGACACCTCTATGTCTTATCAAATAATGGAAAAATAACATGGAATTTGTCCAAGTGTTTACAAGTTTTGTTTAGACTGACATGACACCTCTATGTCTTATCAAATAATGGAAAAATAACATGGAATTTGTCCAAGTGTTTACAAGTTTTGTTTAGACTGACATGACACCTCTATGTCTTATCAAATAATGGAAAAATAACATGGAATTTGTCCAAGTGTTTACAAGTTTTGTTTAGACTGACATGACACCTCTATGTCTTATCAAATAATGGAAAAATAACATGGAATTTGTCCAAGTGTTTACAAGTTTTTGTTTAGACTGACATGACACCTCTATGTCTTATCAAATAATGGAAAAATAACATGGAATTTGTCCAAGTGTTTACAAGTTTTGTTTAGACTGACCAGACATTCTATGTCTTATCAAATAATGGAAAAATAACATGGAATTTGTCCAAGTGTTTACAAGTTTTGTTTAGACTGACATGACACCATATCTTATCAAATAATGGAAAAATAACATGGAATTTGTCCAAGTGTTTACAAGTTTTGTTTAGACTGACATGACCCCTCCATGTCTTATCAAATAATGGAAAAATAACATGGAATTTGTCCAAGTGTTTACAAGTTTTGTTTAGACTGACATGACCCCTCCATGTCTTATCAAATAATGGAAAAATAACATGGAATTTGTCCAAGTGTTTACAAGTTTTGTTTAGACTGACATGACACTATATCTTATCAAATAATGGAAAAATAACATGGAATTTGTCCAAGTGTTTACAAGTTTTGTTTAGACTGACAGTAATATTTCTTGTTATATTTTCAGTCTATCATTTCTGCTTACAACAAAGATGCTGGAATGAGTTCTAATGATGCCAAAGTGAGTTTTCTCAAGCTCATTTACCTGTGGCCAACATTTGGATCTGCTTTCTTTGATGTCAAGGTAAACTCATACCTGTCAAGTAATTACGTCTACTACCTGGTTTTACTTATTTGACTAATTTGGAAACTTATTTTATGCTGACAGATATAATAAATATGTTTCTTATATTTTGAATATATAAAAAGACCGAATGGTTTAGAAAGGTTAATCATGGAGGGAAAATGTTCAGGAAAGAGAACAAGAGACAGGCCAACACTAGTATTGAGACAGAACATCAAAGACCATCTGAATGCTACACTAAAAGAGGCTGGGCAGCTTGCACAGAACAGAGGGACTTACAGGGTGTCAGTGAGGACAACATTCTACAAAAGACACATTACGTAGATAGACCCATCACACAAAAAACACATTTTGTTTTAAGACAAGTGACATGTATTTAACACTTTACACGCACACACATAGCAATCTAGAACATGGAATACAGAAAAATCTGAAGCCTTATATTAGCTGAATGACCAAAAGATTAACTCATTCACTATGGAGTATTTTTAGTGTTTAGACTGAATAAATTTTATATATAATTTTTTTTTGGCATATCCATCTCTGGAATAACGAAAACAGTACTTCTAAATATATTTAAATTATAATGTAATATATATATTTAGAAACAGAAATGGACATGGAATATGGTGATCACAAGTTAATTGTGAAGAAAATTACTGTTATTGTTGAAAAATGTATTTTAAAAATAAAATATGTATATAAAACCACATCTCTGCTGCTTCTATAAAATGTATTGCTAATTTGGAGATTGTTGAAGATTCACTTCCATACAATGATTCTATATAACTTCTAAGAACTCTCTTTCTCACTTCAGTTTTTTTCTAAGATATATTACATAGGGTGTTCTTTATATTATGAAATGTTACCTTTGTCAGGGCAATGCTATATGTGCTGTTTGATGTTACCATTACTTCAGTTTTTCTGATATTCAAACTAAACCCTTTATTTTTACTTTCTTTTGCAATAATATTTACCATTTCTTTTAACTGTGTTTCATTTCTTGCTATCAAAACTTTATCATCAGCATATCATAGGTTGTTTATATTATGCTCTCCAACAGATAAGCATATTCCTGCTATATCGTGTATGAATCTCATTATTTCACTATATTTTTGCGTTAACAAACCAGACACAAAGTAAAATATATTTTGGTCACTAAATGCTTTTCTGGTATAATGCTTCTTGCAGCAAACGACAGAGCCCAACTATCCAGAGAATCTGCTGATTGCTATAAACAAGAATGGTGTGAATCTCATTCATCCTCAGACTAAGGTACCATTAAACATTGTGTCTAGACACAACTATAACCATCATCATCATCATGTTTTCTCTTCTACTTGAATAATATCATCAAACCAGCCACACACAAAAAAACTCATACAAGAAATAGGAAAACTACTAGCTTTCTGGTGTATGCAATGTAAGTGTGCTAATGTAAGTGTGCTGATGTAAGTGTGCTAATGTAAGTGTGCTGATGTAAGTGTGCTAATGTAAGTGTGCTGATGTAAGTGTGCTAATGTAAGTGTGCTAATGTAAGTGTCCCGATCTAAGTGTGCCAATGTAAGTGTGCTAATGTAAGTGTGCTGATGTAAGTGTCCCGATCTAAGTGTGCCAATGTAAGTGTGCTGATGTTAGTGTGGATGTTGGTGTGCTGATGTAAGTGTGCTGATTTGAGTGTACTGATGTATGTGTCCTGATGTTAGTCTGCTAATATAAGTGTGCTAATGTAAGTGTGCTAATATAAGTGTGCCGATGTAAGTGTGCCAATGTAAGTGTGCAGACATAAGTGCTATATTGCTGTTATGTGCTATATTGATACTCCCGGTAGTCAATACGCTGGTCTATTGAGAGGAAGTCGGTACGCTGGTCTATTGAAAGGTAGTCTGTACACTGGTCTATTGAAAGGTAGTCGGTACGCTGGTCTATTGAGAGGTAGTAGGTACGCTGGTCTATTGTAAGGAAGTCGGTACGCTGGTCTATTGAAAGGTAGTCAGTACGCTGGTCTGTTGAGAGGTAGTCTGTACACTGGTCTATTGAAAGGTAGTCGGTACACTGGTCTATTGAAAGATAG
Source organism: Meghimatium bilineatum (assembly GCA_034231615.1). NCBI lineage: Eukaryota > Metazoa > Mollusca > Gastropoda > Stylommatophora > Philomycidae > Meghimatium > Meghimatium bilineatum. The sequence goes on from CM067301.1 coordinate 3,045,142, forward strand.
TCGGTACGCTGGTCTATTGAGAGGTAGTAGGTACACTGGTCTATTGAAAGGTAGTCGGTACACTGGTCTATTGAAAGGTAGTCTGTACGCTGGTCTGTTGAGAGGAAGTCGGTACGCTGGTCTATTGAAGGGTAGTCTGTACGCTGGTCTGTTGAGAGGTAGTCGGTACGCTGGTCTATTGAGAGGTAGTTGGTACGCTGGTCTATTGAGAGGAGTGGAGTGCCATCACCTTTTCATGTAACATTTTCCATTTACATTTATTAATACATGAGGAAAATTAATGCTGCTGAAATCTGTTGTGTGAAGTCCCACAGTCTAGCTAATTCTTTGTAAGGTGAGGTCCCACAGTCTAGATAACTCTTTGTGAACACACAGTCTAGTTTTATGATAAAATTCTCAGCGCAAACTAGCATCATAGCGCAATGCTTTCACATGAGACCTCATTTGCCTAGCCAGTGGTTGACAAAAAAACTGTGCAGCCAGTGGTTGACCAAAAACAACAGCCTAGCCAGTGGTTGATAAGAAACTGCCTGACTGTTATAATTAGAGCTTGCTCAGTAGAGATGGTAAAATTTCTTGTTATAATTAGAGCTTGCTCAGTAGAGATGGTAAAATTTCTTGACCTTTCCAAAACATGAGTTTTAGTTCCTGGTTGCTATGTGTACCATTAGAGATATGATTTTTGCTATACCATAAGTCATGATTGAAATCACAGACTCAGTAAGTGACAGAGTCATCAGGTCAGTGACTGAGATAATGTATAACGCTATAAATGAGGTCTCACTCACATCCTAGTTGTTTATTATTAACTTTATGAATGAAGTTTCACTCACAGCCTAGTTGTGTATTAATCCCATGGATGCAGTCTCACACAGCCTAGTTGTGTATTAATCCCATGGATGCAGTCTCACACAGCCTAGTTGTGTATTAATCCCATGGATGCAGTCTCACACAGCCTAGTTGTGTATTAATCCCATGGATGCAGTCTCACACAGCCTAGTTGTGTATTAATCCCATGGATGCAGTCTCACACAGCCTAGTTGTGTATTAATCCCATGGATGCAGTCTCACACAGCCTAGTTGTGTATTAATCCCATGGATGCAGTCTCACACAGCCTAGTTGTGTATTAATCCCATGGATGCAGTCTCACACAGCCTAGTTGTGTATTAATCCCATGGATGCAGTCTCACACAGCCTAGTTGTGTATTAATCCCATGGATGCAGTCTCACACAGCCTAGTTGTGTATTAATCCCATGGATGCAGTCTCACACAGCCTAGTTGTGTATTAATCCCATGGATGCAGTCTCACACAGCCTAGTTGTGTATTAATCCCATGGATGCAGTCTCACACAGCCTAGTTGTGTATTAATCCCATGGATGCAGTCTCACACAGCCTTGTTGTGTATTAATCCCATGGATGCAGTCTCACACAGCCTAGTTGTGTATTAATCCCATGGATGCAGTCTCACACAGCCTAGTTGTGTATTAATCCCATGGATGCAGTCTCACACAGCCTAGTTGTGTATTAATCCCATGGATGCAGTCTCACACAGCCTAGTTGTGTATTAATCCCATGGATGCAGTCTCACACAGCCTAGTTGTGTATTAATCCCATGGATGCAGTCTCACACAGCCTAGTTGTGTATTAATCCCATGGATGCAGTCTCACACAGCCTAGTTGTGTATTAATCCCATGGATGCAGTCTCACACAGCCTAGTTGTGTATTAATCCCATGGATGCAGTCTCACACAGCCTTGTTGTGTATTAATCCCATGGATGCAGTCTCACACAGCCTAGTTGTGTATTAATCCCATGGATGCAGTCTCACACAGCCTAGTTGTGTATTAATCCCATGGATGCAGTCTCACACAGCCTAGTTGTGTATTAATCCCATGGATGCAGTCTCACACAGCCTAGTTGTGTATTAATCCCATGGATGCAGTCTCACACAGCCTTGTTGTGTATTAACTCTATGAGTGAAATTTCACACGTCCTAGTTGTGGATTAACCCTATTAATGAAATATCATCACAGCCTAGCTGTGTTAACCATTCACTCCCACCACCAATACATGTCCATCATGACTGACCACTCTTCTTGTACATTCTACAGGAACTGATAGCCACACATCCATTTTCAAAGATCTCAAACTGGAGTAGTGGCAATACATACTTCCATATGACGATAGGCAACCTTGTCCGAGGCAGCAAGCTTCTGTGTGAAACATCTATGGTAGGCCATTATGTGTGCACTGATATTGTTCAAACCTGCTATTTGTTCAGGGTTATTACAGCTATATGCTGTCTTATTGTCTCATCAGCAATATTCTAATTATTACTTGCTTTATTCTTATTTTGTGTCTGCTTTATACTTTAGTCTGCTTTATACTTATTCCTATCTGCTTTATACTTATTTTTATCTGCTTTATTCTTATTTTTACCAGCCATATCTTTTGTCTTTACCAACTATGTAATTTTATAATTTTACCTTTCATAGACCTATCCTTGTCTGTTTCACCTATATGGTTTTACCTCTCATTAATTTTTGTTACCTGCTGTATTCAAACTGCTTAGTCTTAAATTCTAGTTAAACCTATGAAATTATTATAAACGTAGTACCGGTAGTTAAATTCTAGTTAAACCTATGAAATTATTATAAACTTAGTAGTTAAATTCTAGTTAAACCTATGAAATTATTATAAACTTAGTAGTTAAATTCTAGTTAAACCTATGAGATTCTTCTAGACCTACTTACATGTGATCCCTTTTCATTATCTGTCAAATCTTTTTTAAATACCTTTCACACTATTATAGCTACCTATGAAATTTCTATTTCTGTCACATTAAAAAATTATCAAATTTTTAGAGCCACAATTTATTTTATGGTAAATATATATATATATATATATATATATATATATATATATATATATATATATATATATATATATATATAGATAAATATATTAGATAATTAGATAAATTTATATATATTTTATGATAAATATATAATTCATTAAAATTTTTCAGGGATACAAAATGGATGACCTCTTGACCTCTTACATTAGTCTTATGTTGAACAACTTGAATAGGAAAGGGAGAACATAAATGAGATTTCCTCGATGATTATTCCCCCTAGATTGTCAGCTTTCAAGGAAAGTGTACAGAGAACAAGGATTTTTAATATGAAAATTTAGATAGTTCACTTATTAGATTGGTTAGGTAAATTTACAGTTATCCAATATGTTCTTTGGTTAGTCTACAGTGAAAAAGCAGGCCTGGCTATGATTATTTGCCCAATTTTTATAGGTTGTTGTTGCCCAACACAACACCACATAATACACTGAGTTGCCATAAAATGTTATCAGTTGCCAAACTACCGTAAGTTAATTGCCATACACAACTATCAGTTACCCCTACATTACTTTCAGTTGTTAAATACTGCTGTAAGTTAGTTGCCATACACAAGTATCACTTGATCAACCTTACTATGAGTCGACCACCCTACTATATGTTGATAATGTCTGAGTTGATCAACCCTACTATGAGTTGATTACCCCTACTATGAGTTGATTACCCCTACTATGAGTTGATTACCCCTACTATGAGTTGATTACCCCTACTATGAGTTGATTACCCCTACTATGAGTTGATTACCCCTACTATGAGTTGATTACCCCTACTATGAGTTGATTACCCCTACTATGAGTTGATTATCCCAACTATGAGTTGATTACCCCTACTATGAGTTGATTACCCCTACTATGAGTTGATTACCCCAACTATGAGTTGATTACCCCTACTATGAGTTGATTATCCTATTTATGAGTTGATCACCATCTCCACTATGAGTTGATTACCCCAACTATGAGTTGGTTACCCCTACTATGAGTTGATTATCCTATTTATGAGTTGATCACCATCTCCACTATGGGTTGATTATCCCAACTATGAGTTGATTACCCCTACTATGAGTTGATTACCCCCACTATGAGTTGATTACCATCTCCACTATGAGTTGATTACCCCAACTATGAGTTGATTACCCCTACTATGAGTTGATTACCCCAACTATGAGTTGGTTACCCCAACTATGAGTTGATTATCCCAACTATGAGTTGGTTACCCCAACTATGAGTTGATTACCCCTACTATGAGTTGATTACCCCAACTATGAGTTGATTGCCCCAACTATGAGTTGATTACCCCAACTATGAGTTGATTATCCTATTTATGAGTTGATTACCCCCACTATGAGTTGATTACCCCAACTATGAGTTGATCACCATCTCCACTATGAGTTGATTACCCCTACTATGAGTTGATTACCCCAACTATGAGTTGATTACCCCTACTATGAGTTGATTACCCCAACTATGAGTTGATTACCCCTACTATGAGTTGATTATCCTATTTATGAGTTGATCACCATCTCCACTATGAGTTGATTACCCCAACTATGAGTTGGTTACCCCTACTATGAGTTGATTATCCTATTTATGAGTTGATCACCATCTCCACTATGAGTTGATTACCCCAACTATGAGTTGGTTACCCCTACTATGAGTTGATTATCCTATTTATGAGTTGATCACCATCTCCACTATGAGTTGATTACCCCAACTATGAGTTGGTTACCCCTACTATGAGTTGATTATCCTATTTATGAGTTGATCACCATCTCCACTATGAGTTGATTACCCCAACTATGAGTTGGTTACCCCTACTATGAGTTGATTATCCTATTTATGAGTTGATCACCATCTCCACTATGAGTTGATTACCCCAACTATGAGTTGGTTACCCCTACTATGAGTTGATTATCCTATTTATGAGTTGATCACCATCTCCACTATGAGTTGATTACCCCAACTATGAGTTGGTTACCCCTACTATGAGTTGATTATCCTATTTATGAGTTGATCACCATCTCCACTATGAGTTGATTACCCCAACTATGAGTTGGTTACCCCTACTATGAGTTGATTATCCTATTTATGAGTTGATCACCATCTCCACTATGAGTTGATTACCCCAACTATGAGTTGATTATCCTATTTATGAGTTGATCACCATCTCCACTATGAGTTGATTACCCCAACTATGAGTTGGTTACCCCTACTATGAGTTGATTATCCTATTTATGAGTTGATCACCATCTCCACTATGAGTTGATTACCCCAACTATGAGTTGGTTACCCCTACTATGAGTTGATTATCCTATTTATGAGTTGATCACCATCTCCACTATGAGTTGATTACCCCAACTATGAGTTGGTTACCCCTACTATGAGTTGATTATCCTATTTATGAGTTGATCACCATCTCCACTATGAGTTGATTACCCCAACTATGAGTTGATCATCTCTAATGTGAGTTGCATACATGGATGTCATGTTCCCAATACTACTATCATGTCCAATACTTTATTGAGTTTCCTAAAAATAGTGTTTGCCACTCAACTAACTACTATCAGTTGCTCTACTGTACATTATGTCTTGGTCAACAAATATATCAGTTGCACTATATTACCACATGCATCACCATATATTATCATGTGCCCAACATTGCGATATGTTGTTCATTCATTATATTACAATATTAATATCATGTGCCCAACACTAGAATCTGTTTATGGATGATCAATTGTCGGATATTTTTACTATCAGTCATCCATCATGGATGAGACATTGCCAGATTGCATCCATTAACCTTTAAGATCCTAGATTGAAATTATGCAATATCCTCCTTGGGCCAGGATTCTTTTTTTTGACCATGTGCATTAATTTTGGTCAGTGTTTGGTAGACACGATTCCTTGTTTTATTTGTAAAGATATAAAATTAATTTTTGTACATTTAAATAAAGGAGTGAATAATGAATATAATCATTTTTTGTTGTTGTATATGTGATATGACAGTTGTGAGCAAGTTGTAAAGTTGATAATTGGGGAATTAATCTCAAAATGTCATTAAAAAAATTGCAAATATAATTTATTGATGACCCTAATACTTGAGCAATGTGTGGCAACATTGATAAAATCCTCTTAAATATCTATTCTTGTCGTATATATGTTATTTCATATCCAAACTAATATCATATGGACTGAACAAACTAATAAAACGTGAAGAAATCGCATACAATGTTCGTCCGTCCAACATTAGGTCTAGTGCCGACATACAAAGTAGTTATCTTTCATGCTAACATGTGGCACCCCTGATATATATGATTTTTGTGTTTTTCAATGAATAAACAAACATTCTTATAATATAACAACAACTACAACAACAACTAAAACAACAATTAAAACATGCAGATATTACTTTCCACGATGATCACTTACCATGACACGAGCTACTACATTTAAATAGTAAAATATTGCATTGAAAATGGATAAAGTCATTCTAAAAATTAAAGAAATAAATCAGCCGGCATTCTGCTTCTTAAAATCGTAGTGTGTAAAAAAATTAGATTTTTAGATTGTGATATATTCCTAGCTTCGTTTGGCGGGAATTCTACATCATGTAAGCTTTACTTTGTGAAGTTCCGTACTCTGGAATCGTACCATAGCAACAGGGTGTATTGTTGCGCAGACAGACCCCCTAGTAACGTATATTCATGGATGCAGTCATGCATGTATGGGGGTCCATAAGGTTAAACTAGACTTACAGATGACATGAGATAGCTTGGTCAAGATAAATGCCTTGAAATATGTTCCATTACTTTCTATGCATCTTTTAAACATTTCATCTCCCATTCATTTCCATTGTTGAGTAGTGCAGAGATTTTAGCATAGTTTATTTGTCCTCTGGAAGAGTTTGTTACTTGCACATTTCTCTTAATGGACTGTCCATAAAATACACCAACAATAAGTGTAGGGGGAGGGTCTTGAATAAGTTGTACAGGTGATGATGGAAGTGGAAGTTGACATCAACAATACCTTTCTGATATACCTAATATATGGCTTAAATATGTCAGACAAATACCTTTCTTATGTGCCTAATATATTGCTTAAAATTGAAATTTAACAAAAATGTGAAACAAATACTTTTTCGGCAAACACTTATTTATAGGAAAAGTTTCAATTTTTTTTTTACATTCAACACATAGGGGAGGGGGGGAGGGGGGGGATGTCAGTAGGGTCAACAGTTGGCTATTAAATTGTGGACGTAAGTTATGGACAGCCCATAACACAAGTACAATGCATGGTAATATTGCCAGATATTTTCTCCACATCATGATCATGTATCTGTTTGTACATATTTTATTTGTTGTAAATATACATATTGCTTGAAAACAATTCTTTGTCCATAGGGCAATTATGTTTATTCTTGTGTTTATCGATATTATTCTTGAAAAATGTGTATGTACTGTTGGGGCTCTGTACATGAACTTTGGCTTCCAAGTTTGTTTAGTGATTATACAATACAATTTGTGCGGTGTGTGTGTGCATCAGTAAAAATAGGTTTTATCACTCACCCAGCAAAGTTTTTATGAAGATTGTTTAAGTTTGTTTGAGAGTTTGCAATCAATTTATTTTTGTTGTTGCTATTTTGTCCATCCTTGAGAAAACATAAATATCTCCTCTGTGACAGATGAATATTGTTGAAAAAAAAATAGATGGGATTTGAACCAGGTTTGTTCATCAGGCCCCTATTCACATCGCACCTCTTGTGACAAGGGACTAGTCTTTACTTTGTAATCCAGATTGGTGTACCTCATGGTAACTCTGTCTTATGTAATAGTTTCTGAACTGTGTAACTGTTTTTACCTAAACAGATAAGACCTGGAGACATCATAATAAAGAAGATTTATGTGTGTTATCCTGTTTGATCAAATCTTGCTGCAGGTAATTGTGCATCCGGACCATTCAGAAAGCAATGACAAACTACAAAAGGTATTTATATTGCCTGGAAAATCACTACAACTAAAAAAAAAGGCTGGGTTGATGGCTATGTCCAGAATAGGATATGCTACCACATTGTTTTTTAAAATCCTGTGTCTTTCCAGTGATTAGCAAAACTTCATTAATCTCTTTTGAAATTTCACCTGTCGGATTAAAGTTTTTCTGCAGTTGTTACCTATTATTAATATCCAGACAGAAGAGTTTTCCTGTGTTGATGAATGTAGGATTTATTGGATTACTGACATGGTGGGTGGATCTTAGTGGCATCATTTCACAGATAAAGAGTTAAATCTCTGAGCACTGATTAACTGAATGTGATGGTGAAAATGTTTCAAACTGACCAGTCATGTATCTCTAAAGTGAATACACTGAGATGCACAGATCTTTGAAGAAATCTGAACATGAAAATTTGAAAATCACCAAACAGTTTCACTATGTTCCTAAAATATCACCCAAATTAGAGAATATGTTTCCAATGGTTTCCGTAAATTAAGTTGTGGTTTCGTGCTTAGAAAAATGTCAGTTCTGCTACAAATTGTAAACTCATCCACTAATTCTAGTTAGTTAGTCGTCAGATCATCATCACTGCAAACTGAACATGTCCATAGTTGCTCCGATCTCTCCTTGAATGTATCCGCCATTACACTTCTGCTGACAGTACCGGTCCTATGCTTGTTGACAATCATTCCTCTGCGCCCTCCAAAATTTTCACTTCTAGCAACACCGCATTTCAATCCCTAATCTTTAATCCTAGCCATTGAAAAGGAATCATCGTCCATTTAGTCTCACTCTCACGTGTTATATCTCTTAAGGAGTTCAAAACGTCAGCGCTAATTCTAATCCTGACCCATCTTCATGAATTACAATCAACTATTGCAAATTGTTCAATGTAGTGAAAGAGAAATGCTTGAACATATTTTATTAATCACATTCCTTCATGTTAAACTTGACTTCAGTTAAATAATGTGCATCCTACAATTTGTGCTCTACATGACACACAACAAGAATACAGAATAAAATATATTCATCTGAGCTTATTCTATGGAAACCCATGTACACACATTTTCAAATTCTAGTGTTATTTTAGCAACGTATATGGTCTACTGTACGAGTCTCTGTTTGGAAGGAGCTGAGATTACTCAAGGGATGATGGAAGAACAGTATGTACAAACATATGTGGTATAATCTTTGCAGGTATATTCTAATGTGTAAATTGATGGGCAATATTTCACTGATTGTCTCACACTCTGTAGCTGTGTCTTAGTAATCATTTCTTTTCTTCGTTTTGAAATTCATACTCTATTCCTCATGTAGCAGGACATGTTTCTACGAGATTTCCAGCAGGATGTGGTCCAGGGAATGGAAATGCATTGTGTTGTCATTTTATTTGCGGCAATGATCCGGCACATCCAACTTCGGCATGGTTACTAATATGTTGTTTCTTTTATGACTAACATGTGAACATCTGTAACCATATTTCTAAAAGGCTATTTGTATGAGAGAATTGGTTCCTATGCTGTACACAGTTCCTGTGCTGTTTGCAGAACACCAATCTGAAAGTTAACTACAATTCAAGCATGCTTGAACTTTTTTCCACTATTGGTATCACTATCAACATAGCCACAGACAGCCTCTCATTAATTATTGGATTTCATGCCAAAATTGGATGTGCTGGGCCAAAAGATGCAAATAATTCATATCTGCTGTAAAACTAGCAGCATATTCGACTCTCCAACTCAAATCATGCAAAAATGTGTGTGAATTATGTGAGAGTGAATGCAGAAGAAGAAGAATTTTTCGATTTGTTTACGTGAATCTTTTGCTTTTTGTCAGTTGTGTAAGGTTATTTGTTTGTGTGAACTCGTGCATTTGTCAGTTATGTACGATTTTGTTTTAGACATCTCTATGAGTCCCTGGGTACGTGTTTAAAACATATGTTCTCCTGTAAATGTGCATCGTATTTGCGCCAAAATGTGTTTCAAATAAATGATCTCCTGTGAACAGTGTATTCTGGTTGCGCCAAGATGTGTTTAAAAAAAAATGATCTCCCGTGAACAGTGTGTCACTGCACAATACCTTTAAACAATAATTATAACATTCCAGTGTTAATTTCTATGTTTATTATCTTTACTAATATTATCATTATTTCTCATGAGGTTTGCTAGTCAGGAGTCTGATTTTGAAAACTTTCATTGCCACACCTTTTTTAATCCCAGTTTTTCCTCCACTGCCATGCTATTTGTTTAGGTGTGGTGAGTTTTGTGATGGATCATTTTCAGAAATCATTGATACTTTACTGACAAAATGAGCAATTCAGAGAGAGCATGCAACTTCCAATACCAAGGGCGTTCAAAAATGTTTAAGACATCAACAGTTTCTATCGTTAAAATATCTGTATAAAACCAAACTCATGATATTAAGCTTTGAAATTGCAGATGCGTAAAAACGAATGTTTACTTTTTCCGAATGAATCTGAGAGCCCAGTTTTATCTCAAGAGTGAAATCTGACTTGTTAAAATTCTGGCTGTGGGCTTCCATTACTTTCTATGTATCCTTTCTACTTTATGTGCAGAGTTTCCAATTATTAAAGAATAAAACTCATAGCTCACATTGACAGACTATTACACGGGTGCTGCCATTTGGCCTTGACGTACTATCCTGGATGGGCTATCTTAGTAATAATATCTCTCCACTAATTCTGAAGTATTTAAGTAATACTATCTCCAGTATTTCTGAAGTATTTAAGTAATACTATCTCTCCAGTATTTCTGAAGTATTTAAGTAATACTATCTCTCCACTAATTCTGAAGTATTTAAGTAATACTATCTTTCCAGTATTTCTGAAGTATTTAAGTAATACTATCTTTCCAGTATTTCTGAAGTATTTAAGTAATACTATCTTTCCAGTATTTCTGAAGTATCTGAGTAATACTAATCTCACCAGTTGCTGTATTACTGAGTATCATAGTGGTTGAGACGATCGTCCAAGTTGGTCACCAAGAGTGTATTAGTGGAAATCGATGACTCAAATTTGGTCAGTGAAGTGTACCAATAACATTGTGTGTGTGTGTGTGTGTGTGTGTCAAGTGACAAATTATTTCCAGAACGTAGTCTTCCTTATGAATCTCCTGAAATACCCACGGTCTCTGGCAAGTTGTCCCGCTGTCTCTGGCAAGTTGTCCTGCCTCCTCTAGCAACATGTACATGTATTCCTGAATATCTCTTGTACAGCGACACCTTGGTTGACCTTTGCCTCTACTGCCTTCTATCGCCCCCTCCAACAACACTCTCAGACATATAACATTAGGATTTTGAAAATTTCCAAAGATGTTCAGGCAAGAATAAATGTTCCAAACACATTTTCTTTCTCAAGCTTTAATTAAAATTTTTTAAATTTTCTTTTATTTTATGAATGAAATTGTCTATGGCAGTGACATGCTCCTGTTGTGGAAGATGGCGTCCATCACTCTCTCTTGTACCCCCAGAATTATCTTGTATCAACCTATGACCATCATTATTTGAATCATTGTCTTGTTCAGTATCTGAATCTAAGTCTGTTTTATCGCTATTACTCACTAGTGTCTGAATACGATTAATTTTGGACCCGTGTCATTCAACTACATCATACGTTTTGGACCCAGTGTCATTCAACTACATCATACGTTTTGGACCCAGTGTCATTCAACTACATCATACGTTTTGGACCCGGTGTCATTCAACTACATCATACGTTTTGAAAAGTTCATTGAATAAAAACGCAATGAGATAATTAAATCAACATTTAATTATCTGCATTGAATCACTCTAATAATAACCGGTTCCACCATTTTTGAAATACATTTGATATAAATGTAAAATCCTGCACTGAATAAAATTGGTGTAGTGTCAACAAAATGTCAACTTTTAAAAAAGGGCATGTTCACAGATGACGTGCATCGTCCATGGCAGTGAAAGGGTTAAATCTTGAGATAATAACACTTCATTGTTCATCATATTGCTTGTTCTAGATAATGGTTTTGAAGTTAGTCTAGACACTGGTGTTGAAGTCAGTCTAGACACTGGTGTTGAAGTCAGTCTAGACACTGGTGTTGAAGTCAGTCTAGACACTGGTGTTGAAGTCAGTCTAGACACTGGTGTTAAAGTCAGTCTAGACACTGGTGTTGAAGTCAGTCTAGACACTGGTGTTGAAGTTAGTCTAGACACTGGTGTTGAAGTTAGTCTGGACACTGGTGTTGAAGTCATTTGATCATGTCACTCTAGTTTCCTATTGTTTTCAACTTAGTCAGTCTGGACACTGGTGTTGAAGTCATTTGATCATGCCACTCTAGTTTCCTATTGTTTTCAACTTAGTCAGTCTGGACACTGGTGTTGAAGTCATTTGATCATGTCACTCTAGTTTCCTATTGTTTTCAACTTAGTCAGTCTGGACACTGGTGTTGAAGTCATTTGATCATGTCACTCTAGTTTCCTATTGTTTTCAACTTAGTCAGTCTGGACACTGGTGTTGAAGTCATTTGATCATGTCACTCTAGTTTCCTATTGTTTTCAACTTAGTCAGTCTCGACATTGGTGTTGAAGTTAGCCTAGACACTGGTGTTGAAGTCAGTCTAGACACTGGTGTTGAAATCTGTCTAGACACTGGTGTTGAAGTCTGTCTAGACACTGGTGTTGAAGTCAGTCTGGACACTGGTGTTGAAGTCAGTCGGACACTGGTGTTGAAGTCAGTCTGGACACTGGTGTTGAAGTCAGTCTGGACACTGGTGTTGAAGTCAGGCTAGACACTGGTGAACTTGAACTCCCAAGTTCAGAGAACAGAATGAATTGTGCTTTGATTTACAGCTGAGCTGTAACATCTGCAACTTTTGGCCTGACGCATCCAACTTCAACATGTCTTCTGTGTTGCTGACCCTCTATTTGACAGGATAGCCATCTTCAGCCCAAAAGCTCCTTAGTCTTCTCCTATGACATGTATGGTTGGTAAGAATGTTGCTATTCTTTGTTCCTGTATCATGTCCCACAACATATAACCATGAACTCATCTAATCATGTGATATTGTTTTTGTTTCATGAGAACTGTTTTTGTTCTCATCTAATCAATCCAAGATATCAAGTCATGGTGTCATACCTGAAGTGTATAGAGTTCAAGTCTGACATATGATGATGTTCCTCTTTCATAAGTCAAGATGAGCATGGAATTAAAATTATGCCATTACTTGCACAAAGAAATTTGATTAAGTAACGTAGAGTTGTGCAATGTTGTTAACTTCATACTCTTGCCCTCTAGGCGCTTAGTCTCGGTCGCAAGACTCTTGATGACTGAGTGTACAGTAGATGATCAGGGTACCTATCTGTGTCACTTTGTTTGCAGTGATCTATCATACTTTCTGAGTGACGCCTTTCTACCCATTGACCATATAGTCTGACATGGGCAGAGGTAAAGTCTAGCATGTATCATCTCATCTGAGTGACGCCTTTCTACCCATTGACCATATAGTCTGACATGGGCAGAGGTAAACTCTAGCATGTATCATCTCGAGACTAGCATGTGCAGAGGTCAAGCCTAATATTTTAGTGTCAAGTCTATCATAGATTGGAACAAGTTTGTCATGATAAGCCTATAGAAGCTTAGAGCTTGAAACATAGTCATATCATTTACATGAAACAAAAGAAATTCCTCATTGTGTACACATACAACATTTTACATAGAGAAATAGTTATTGCTGCCCCATGAACATTTTTGTCTTATTGATTATGTTATTTCTTGGAAAATTGGATATATTTAATCATGAATTATGCTGCGTATATGTATATCTTGAAATAAATGTATATTCTATTTTGGTGACGTGTTTGTGTTAGATGTATGTTGATTAATTATATGTCTTTATGTGGGTTTATATCCCAAGGGAGAAGTTTATTTTACTTCTTAATATGTTAATGTCAGTGAATTTTGTATGAATTGTGAAGTTTAAATATTTGTGAATATATTTACAATTTTAAATTGTGACATTCTTTTAGAATGAGAATTTGGATGCAAGAATACAGTATGTGGTACATCTTCTTAATATTGTAGTATGAAATCTTCTATGTCACGTCTTAACTCTCAACATCCCACTCTTAATTCTCAACAGCCCAGTCTTAGGTCTCAACAGCCCACTCTTAGGTCTCAACAGCCCAGTCTTAATTCTCAACAGCCCAGTCTTAGGTCTCAACAGCCCAGTCTTAATTCTCAACAGCCCAGTCTTAGGTCTCAACAGCCCAGTCTTAACTCTCAACAGCCCAGTCTAGAATTGTCTCAACAGCTCAGTCTTAACTCTCAACTGCCCAGTCTTAACACTCAACTGTCCAGTCTCAACTCTCAATTGCCCAGCATTAACTGTGAAAAACTGCCCAATCTTAACTCTCAACTAACCAGATTTCACTTTGAGCTGACTAGTTCTAGCTTTTAACTTCCCAGTTTTAACTGTATATTATACACACTGGGACCATGTATTTACATCCTGCTTGTGGGTGACTACTACTAAAAGCCACTTCAGGAAACAATGATTGAAGAAGTGGATGACTGACATCTCTTTGAGTGGTGTCTTGCATTTTACGAGTTAAATGATTATCACATCAGCTGCGATGTGATGGAATAGCCATTGTGTCTTCAAGTGAATCAGGAGACAGTTCATTTTGTTATATATGATCAAAATTGACTGTCTGTCATAACCAATTTACGTGAACATTCATAAGGTTATTTATTTAAGTTCTGGATAAAAGAAAACATAAGACAGGAACGATATTAAAAGTCATATAGAGTTGTCTTTACTGAACTTGAATGAAAGTAACTTAGGAATATGTATTCTTACCAACATAAGTAATTTATTTATTTGCCAGGCAGGTATGCATACAGGTAGGAGAATTCTGGGTTCTTTCCTAGGATACGGCTCTACAATTTTACCAGAACGTGATGTGAAAGATGCACAAAAAGGGAGAATAGAATTGTGTTTTTATTCTTCATGTTTGTATTGATTATTTCCCTTGTGTTAAATACTAAATATCGACCTGTTGCATAATACTTACACCACCCGACTAAATCTGTTGATTGTGCTTTTTAACAGCGAAATTCCAGGTAGTCCTTTCCTGAAGGTAATTAGGTTAAAGATCATAGTATGTGCCCATGTATATCTTTGCATCTGGGAACACTCTTTGCAACAGTAACAAAGACTTCATCGGCAAAAGAAAATTCAGCACAATTACGTCAGCCATTTTGTAATTAGGAATGCAGTGGTTGAGTGAGTTACTTGAAATTTTGCATCAGCACATATTTCTTAAAAATTGTGACATTTAGACCCATCTCCTAGGAAAGAACCGAATTGTGTAATAATAAAATACCATCATAGTGTTCAGGTGATGTTCTTTGTTATATTTATATGATTTTATCTGTCATTCTTTAAATGTTGTGTTCAATTGTAACATGTCAGGACCTGACTGGGTGTGTCTCACATCTACGGGGTCATGTTACTATACAGTAGAGCATGTGTGATGTGTGTTTTACATAGTAGTAGGCCTTGTGTCTCAAATATAGGGGCCATGTAACCTCAGAAGGGCTTGTGTCTCAAATATGGTGGCCATGTTGCCATAAAGTAACATTATTATAAATAACTATTACATGCAAGGTCACTCATGTGTTGACATGACCCAAAAAGGGAGCAAAGAATAGTGACACTGTTACCTGCGATTTATATATACCATAAGAGGCGACTAAGGTGGTTTTGGGGGAAGGGATGGACTTGGCAAAGAGGGTCAAGTGACCCATAAGCCATGCTGAAGTTGAATGTGTCAGGAAGAAAGATTGCAACCACGCTGTAAACCATGACACAACACATCATTTTGTTCTCCTGACTATATCTTGCTAATCTGCAGGAGTTTGAGAACAAAGCCAGAGGAAGAGGACAGCCAAAGAAGCAGAGGAGGCCAAAGAAAATCATGGACAGTCTTTAAGATTTATACCATATTTGAAAGGTCGAAACACTGAATCATCCTTTAGAGAGTTGACATGCATGCTTACAAAACCAACAAAATGTGTGACTTACCCACACAGATCCTATGTGGTAACATGGCCCCAGTTGTGAGACATTCCCACTACAAGCACTACTATGTGGTAACATGGCCACACATATGAGACATACCCAGTACAAGCACTACTATTTGGTAACATGACCCCCAGTTGTGAGACATACCCAGTACAAGCACTACTATTTGGTAACATGACCCCCAGTTGTGAGACATACCCACTACAAGCACTGCTATGTGGTAACATGGCCACAGAGTGACACATTTTGGTTGTTATATAAACATGTCAACTCTTTGAAGGAATAGTCTACATTTTGACTGTCCAAAATTGTGTACCTCTTAAAAATCAAAATGATGCTGACTTGAAAGCCATCATACTGCTTATCTGAAAATACAGAAACAATGCTCTGAGCATAATTTTCATATACATTTCAATAAGTTTTTGTATTTAGTTTTGCATTTTATTTCAGTGGAAATTCACTGATTTAATTCTCAAATAATCTGCCTTTTCATTTGATTCCAAACCTACATTGTTTACATCAAATTTCTCTGTAAAAAAAAGTTTTTAAAACTGCTAATTATAACAACATTTCTTATGTAAAATACAAGCACGATTAGTTTTACAATGAATGTGCAGAATATAGGCCTAAGACTATAGGGTGTATGGGTATAAATAAACACAACAGTGTACAAGACAGTTTCAACCCTAAGGACTTTTTCAAGAAAACACAATACAAACAGTGATATCTTCGAGTGGCACATGTAGGGAATGCTATCTACTGCTTTAATATGATGAAACTTTATCATCAAAATTCACGTTTTTAGCCAAAAAAATGTGTCAACATGTGAACCTATATATTTTTTGAAGCATATATGCAGGTTTTTATTTGGTCACGAGCCATGATCCCACATGCTTGTAGTTCAGCAACCAACAACGTACTTCTAGTTCAGCAACCAACCAATGTAGACTTGAGACATTCAAATGAGAACTTTTACTGTAATGCTGTTGACACAATTCTGGATGTTGCAATCAACCTAACATATTCTTGTTCTCTAGAGAAGTGCTTATCAATGTGGGCATGTGGTCCCTTGGGGACCACAGAACTTTACTTGTGGTCCATGAAGAAAGTAACTGTATGGATGATAATAGAATATATAACAGGCCTGGAATAAAGTTGACAAGGTATTATTTTATTAATTATGTATGGTCCTTTTAGATGGTTCATTTAGTTGGTTCACTAGTTTAGGTGGAGACTGTTGTAGTTATGAATTAGTCCCTGCATAGCTGCAATGACCTTCGCTTTAGTACGTGTTGTGTGTGTTCACGTTTGTCCCTCAGAAGTGTTTAAAAAGTTTCAATACATTTACATAATGCCTACCTCCAAGCACCTCAGTCTTTGACCACATTTCCCCAACTACTGTAGACAAAATAAAAGTCTATCATTGATGCCTTGCACACATAATTTTATCTGACCGGTAGTGTTGTATGTTTTTCCTTCAGAAAATTTTTTAAATTATGATAATACTACCACATGATGCCGTGCGTCCGAACCATTCATAAAGCAATGGCAAACTGCTGAATGTGTTCATATTGCCTGTAAAATCACTAGAGCCAGAAAATGCTGGGTTGATAGCTACATTCTGAATGTCACCAATTCTTAAAACATTATATTCTTTTTCTTCTTTCATTGACTTGAAACATGTCTATATCTGTGAAACATTATATTTTTCTTATTCTGCGTTCGTTATCAAACTCCTGCAGATTAGCAGGATGTGGTCCGGAGAACGGAATGCGTTGTATCATGGTTTACAGCATTGCTGCGATATCTGCACCTTTTGACCTGACACATCTGACTTCAGCATGGCTTTGGGTCACTGACCCTATATGGGATGGGACAGCCAAGTCCATCCCATAACCTCCTTAGTCGCCTTTTACGACATGGGTGGAAGGTAAACAGTGTAGCTATTCTTTGCTCCCCTTTCAGGCCCCTGTAACACACGGGCGAAACATTATATGATTTAAAAGATTTTAAAATTAATATTTTGTTTATTATGGCATCGGTTGCAAAGATGCATGACTAAATACTGAAATATATGAACAAGTTCAGCACAAGAGTTCTGTCTGCATTGTTATAACATTTTCAGATAGAATACTTTTCTCCAAGAGAAGTTCTGCTTCTTGAAGAGTTAAGTTTGTGTATATTTCAGATTTTGTTTCAGATTCTATCTTGAAAGAAATAATTAGGTCACAATTTCATGTAAAAAATAATGTGTCATTTTCATAAAAATATCTTCATAAATTATGACAAAATTTATAGAAATGTATTTGTAGGATTTTAGAATGTTAAACTGTACTGCTGCTGAGGTACTGACCTCTCTCCGATGCCAATATGTTGTTGTAAAAATATTCACAGAATTGATGCCATGTATGATAGTGTTATTTTTGTCTTAAGTAATGTGAATTTTTCTGACACTTTTCAAGTTAAAGGTGACTTCAGAATCAGTCACATCACATCATGGTTGAAACCTTAAGTTCTCATCTGAGTAGAAGGCTCGTTCAATAGGCATTGCACTAAGCTGAAAACTGAAGCCTCCTGGGTATGAAAGAAAGCTTGGAGAAATCTCCCCACTGCACATATGAAGTAAGAGCTATTTGCTTACAATTCCTGGAGTTTGAGAAAAAGAATCAGTGATTGATCATGGTTGAAAACTTGAGTTTTCATGTGTCACCAGAAAGTAAGGGATCTATGTCTTGTTCATCTCACAGACTGCATGCACTTGTGACTTCTCCATAAATATGAGTTTCCAAGGTTAGGTAGGAGAAGACCTAATTCTACACACATTTCTCACTTTATTTGTTGGAATAGTGCTTTTGATCACTAAATTTTTCAGTTGTTTTGTTGAAAACAGGATTTAAGAGAAGGGAGGGGGAGATGGAGGTCACGAGTTATATCAGTTTGTAATTTGTGAGTTTGTGTGATGCAGCTCGGGCGAGAGGTGATGCAGTACAGGCGAGAGGTGATGCAGTACAGGCGAGAGGTGATGCAGTACAGGCGAAAGGTGATGCAGTACAGGCGAGAGGTGATGCAGTACAGGCGAGAGGTGATGCAGTACAGGCGAGAGGTGATGCAGTACAGGCGAGAGGTGATGCAGTACAGGCGAGAGGTGATGCAGTACAGGCGAGAGGTGATGCAGTACAGGCGAGAGGTTATAGTGTTGATCTCACAACTATGAGGTACAGAGTTCATGAAAGAATTGCACCCTTTACACTGCTTGGCGACTGCAAGATCATACAACTTTTATCACATGTTGACATGTTTCCTTCAAGCAACTTGTTCATGGTGAAGCACACATCAATTTTAGTTCTTTTTTTGTGACAGATTGTGTCAGGTTTGGTGTGCCACTTGTCAGTATATGTTGTTATTTGTGAATTTAGTGTCACAGGTCCACTTTGTCAATAGTCATTATAATTTGTCACATTTGTCAGTTTAGAGTATAATTTGTCAGTTTAGAGTATAATATGTCAGTTTAGAGTATAATTTGTCAGTTTAGAGTATAATTTGTCAGTTTAGAGTATAATGTGTCAGTTTAGAGTATAATTTGTCAGTTTAGAGTATAATTTGTCAGTTTAGATTATTATTTGTCACTTTATGATATCATTGATTAGTTAGTATCGTAAGACCACTAGTCTGTTACTAGTCACTTTAATGTCAAATTTGTCAGTTTATGGTATTAATTAGACAGATTAGTGTATCATTTATCAGCTGAGCATGTGACATCAGTTTAACATACCCTTTATCACTTTATCATGTTGCCATTTCCTAATTATTACAATAATTAACAATATTTCCAAATGCCGCTGATTACATTATGTCATTTTAGAGTGGTGTATGTCAATTTGAAATATTGTGTCATATTTGAGTATTGCTTAACCTCTTAGTGACTACGCAGTAGTGTAAAAGTTCCTCTATTTTACTACCACTGACAAGTTAACCCGTTTTTGTGATTTTCTATACCCTTATAGTTCAAAATGATTTGGCTCTGCAATGCTCAAGTGATGGTACCTGGCAACCATCCTATCTATGTGATATATATTTTCTGGGGTTAATAAAAAGTCAGTACCATGTAAGCCGTCTTATATCTGTAGCTTAAGTAAAGGAACCATCACATGGGGAAGGTCATTGGGGAAATAACATAGCACAGTTGGGATTTGTTACTGAGAACAATGTAACAATGTATGAAATGAGGTACAAGGTTAATCACAGCAAGTGATTTGTTATGCTGATTGTATTCTGTGTGTGAATTTATGACATGATTTTCTGTGTTTAGGTATCTTTATGTGGGAGGTGGGTGTGTTTGTTGTTACTGACTGTTTACTGGATCACACATTCATGTGTGCGTGCGTGCGTTCTCATATGAAGGATTTATGATTATGTATTGTATGTCAGTAATAAATTATGACGTATATCTATTCTAATTTGTTTTATGTATGAGTATTTCTGTGGGTTTTTTTCTTGGTGGGAGGATGTTAGATGACTCGGGGTGGGGGTGAGCTAGAAGTGAATGGAGAGGAAGTTTGATGGGATTTGGGGAGAGAGTAAGATGAGATAGAAGAGGACATTAGATGGGGGTTATGGAGGATGAAGAAGTGAGGAAGTTTATTGGATTTGGGAGGAAGCTTGACTGGTTGCAGATAGAGACATGGAAATTGATAGAATCAAACAAAAAGGGAGTAGAGGAGAAAGATGGAAGGAACTTTTGGTGTTCTAATGTTGAGAAATGTGTTCAGATGATGCTGATGGTGTTCTTTTAGCTGGAGATGTAATTATAAGAAATGAATAGCAGTACACGAGACAGATGTACATGAGACAGAAGTACACGAGACAGAACTACACGAGACAGAAGTACACGAGACAGAAGTACACGAGACAGAAGTACACGAGACAGAACTACACGAGACAGAAGTACACGAGACAGACTCACATGAGACAAAAGTACATGAGACAGAAGGATGTGGGCAGGCCACACGGCATGAACTATCAGAAATGATTGATAATATGATGATGGATTTTCAAAAACAGCCAATACAATTATTTTATGTTTATATTCGTTTTTTAGCAGACCAAGATACTAAAGAAGCAAAAATTGCAGAGGGCAATATTACCGACTCAGAACAAGATAACACGGAACAACTGAACAATGAACTAAATGAACTGCTTTTCGCAGACGATCAGAGCCTCATATACGAAAACGAAGAACAACTACACAATCATGTTAGCTCACTATCTGCAACATGTAGAAAATACAACATGAAGATCAATACACAAAAGACGAAAAATATGAAAATATGCAGAACACTGAGACCAACTAAACATACAGATAGACAATATAGGAGTAAAACAAGTAACAGTTCAAATATCTCGGTAGTATTTTCACAGAAAATGGAAGCCTCGATAGAGACGAGATGTACACAGACAAATGTAGTAACATACCAACTGTCACCACTACTTCTTCACCCCAAGATCGAGATGGAAGTCAAGAGAAAAATGATCTACAGTACATTTCTACCAACACTGTGTTACCAGTGCCAAACCTGGTCTCTCTCATCTTCACAATACAGAAAGATAGTGACATGTGAGATGAAATGCTTGAGGAAAGCTGCTTGGGTCACCAGGCTCGATAGATTACGAAATGAAGATGTCAGGGAAAGAATAGGTATAATACATTGCACAGAATACATAGAAAGGAAGCAGATCAAGTGGCTTGGCCACATTATCAGATTGCACCACGACAAATTGCCCGTACAGGCATAAAACCAAATGAGATCAGGGTACAAAGCCAGAAGATGATCACGGAAAAGATGGATAGAAAACGTCAGGGACATCCTGAACAAACACGGTCATAGCATAGCCGAGGCCATGCATCTGGCCTTAAAACACAAACTCGAACTCCAATCACTCCCTACGCTTAACGGCAAGAGCGGGTAACAAACCACCCGGGGAAAGAAAATAGACGATATGCTACAGATTAGGACCTTTTTACGACAGTAATGATTTCAATGTTGACCAGTGTTGCTGAACGTCAATGTAACACATCGCAAGAATTTCTGATATTGGCATTATATTACTTATGAATATATTCAGATTATAACTGATTATATATTTTTTAAATCTTGTGCTAATATATTTAGGCCCCCTATATTATATTACCCACAAATAAGGTAGGCCTACCTAAAGCGATAAATTATGTACACAGTGCCATAATGCTAATCAATTCATACTGTACTCTAAACCAATAAGCTGATATATAATAGGCTTACCAAGTTTAATCTATGATCTAAGCTTCACAGCATGAACGCAGTCAGATGCACACGTTTCTTATGAAACATTTCCTTATGTGATCGAGTTATTTGCATCATTGCTGCACTTAATCGTGTAGATAAACAGAATATAGCATTTTGTTATATTATTTTAAAAAAAAAATTATTATTATCAATTCATGATGAAATTCCTCCTTCGCAAGCGAAGGTGAGCATAGCTTGAACAACATTAAATGCGATGGAGAGAAAAAATTCAATAAATAAATAATAATTAAAATAGGTAATTAACTAATTTGGTGTGTGAATTCGAAGCTGCTCGATTAGTCCGACTCGTGCACGGAAAGTTCTATTGCAGTCTGTATCAATTCATTAAGGGGGAAGATATAATCGATTTGTTAATTGTACGAAGATATTGGAATCAAATAATAGAGGATCAATTTATGTTTGTCGTAGTAGGAATAGTTCTTGAGATTTATACTTTTAAAATACGTAAGTGGGATGGGGTATAACGTTTGTATAATTGTAATGCTATAATGTTTTAAATATAAACGGCGTAACCATTGTTCACAGTACGTGCGATCAAAAAATCAACAATTTCGTATTAAAAATAAAATACTTAAACTATTTTTAAATCGTTAAAGAAACGCGCTAATATTTTATCTTTGTATTTTAGAGTCAACGATATCACCTAATAGTTCATTGCTATCAACAAATAATAGATTGAAGTTTGCTTGAGATTTGGGAATTCTTAGAAAACTGTTCATAATTTTCTATATTTATTTTCTTTCTTGATTTCTGTTGTGTTGTATGGTTGTGAGAGTTGGACACTCACTGCGGACATGGAGAGAAGATTACAGGCTTTTGAGTACAAATGTTACAGATGAATTCTACGAAATTTCCTATGGAGAACATAAGACCAATATGTACGTAAGAAATAAAGTAGAGATGTGTACATGTGTTCAGGAACCATTGCTTTCAATAGTGAAACGACGAAAACTAGCATGGTTCGGACATGTATGCAGGCACGATTCCTTGTCAAAAACAATACTGCAGGGAACTGTTGAGGGTGGAAGAAGCAGAGGAGGACAAATAAACGCATGGACAGACAACATCAAGGAATGGACAGGGCAAGATATTTCCCCACTCATCCGCATCGCTGAGGATATAATTAGCTGGAAGACTCTGTGTGCCGAAGCATCCAATGTGGTACCCCTACGACCCTAAAGGGTTACGGGTTTATTGATTGATTGATTGATATTTATTTTCTGCTATCGACGGCATGGCGAGTATTACTGGATGGGATGAAAGAAGATAAGAGGGGCAAAGGCTTCTCAAGACGCCGTTGGACAAAAGACATTAAAAAAGGCATGCGCATGACAATGAAAGAGGAGAGACAATTTGCTCGAGACCGCGGAGAATTCAAGAGATCCATAGGAAAGTACGTTCTGCAAAGAATATGTCACTTGATGATGATTTTCAGCTACATGTGATCAATACTGTTGTGTTCAATCATTGCGATTATTCATGCAAACATTTATATGATTACTATAATCATATTTTCTAAGACATATCTTGAGAACGATATAACCATAACACAATTTATTATTTCTATAGTATGTTAAACTCTTTCCGGGAAAAACCGCTAATATATTGATTAATTAAATAACCTATATTGAACTAATAACCGATATATAGATTTTTTTCCTCAATGAATCATAATTTTTTTAGCTTATAATTCACAGTTCCCTTATACAGATTTTTATGTTCACCAAATTATTTACTGTTACATGAGAGAATACTTTCACTTCAATTTTCACTAAAAATAACGTATTTTCACTTTAATAATCGATGGTTGTTACTGTAACACATGTTGTTTATTTCTAAGACATTAATGAGCAGCCTAACTGCTTCTGGACACTGTGGAGCAAGCTGTTGTCCGTACAGAGAAACAATATTACAATAGCAATTATTATTATAGTTGCAGTCGGCTCAAATGACAAAACAATCACAGAGTCTTGGATTAGTTTTAGATCAATTTGATGTTAGTCGCTTCTGCGGGAACTGTCAACACATGTGAAGCATCAAAGAGCAATGATGACATAACTATTTTAGTAGAAAAATACCTCGTTCATTTCAAACTAGTGGAAGTGAGAAATCTGCATGTGGTTATATGCTGTTCAAAATAAAAATTAAAAATACTAAACGCATCTTTATTGCAGTGCTAATGGACACCAGGAAACGCAACATTATTACAGTGCTAATGGACACCAAACTTGTACTAAAATTTTATTGTACAGAATTAATGTTTCAACCTTGGCACGAGGAACCTTTCAGACATTAACAATGAAATGATGTTCACTAAATTTGATTTGGACTTTTATTCTTTGCGACTGAGACCTCCGTTTATGTAGGGTGTATGACTTCTTCTGGCCTATATGAGAAAATGACATCTCCTTTACATGGATCCGATTGTCCGTTGGATCTGTTGTTGTGGGATGGCTGCCCACTCTTCACACAGGCAAGAGACAACTGTCGGAGATTGACTGGAACCACGTCAAGCTGGTGGAGTCGTCTGCCGAGTTCATCCCATAAGTGTTCTTTGGTGTTCATGTTTAATGGCATTGCTGGCCACTGAGTGGTCTGGAAGTTGTTGCCAGCGATGAACTGGGTGGTGATTTGTGCCACATTAGGTCGAGCGTTAACCCGCTGAAAAATCGACTCTCGTGCAGCCAAAACTGGAAGAACGCGTGGACAAACAATTTCTGCGACATATCCTTAGACATTATGCGTCTTTCAATTTGCACTAGGTCTCTTATTCCCATAGCGTTGATCGACACCCCCCCCCCCCACATCAAACACATCCACCATGTGAAAAAACCTCATCAACTCTGTTGTGGGCGTAGCGGTGACGAACTCTTCGGTAAACTATTCTCCTTCTGTCGCGTCGCTGGAGCACACAAATGATTCATCATTAAACCAAATTCGTCTCATACCACACATTCCCAGCGGTCCATTGACGATGATGGTTCGCCGATTTCAATCAGCTCTGATGATGCAGGTCCGTAAAAACAGGACCTCTGTCGGGTATTCTAACTGAAAGACCAGCTTCGAGCAGTCGATTCCTGATCGTTTGATCTGAAATTCGACGAGTATCTGGCATTGACTGTGGAGGATGCAGATGCAAATAGATTTCCGAGGTAACGCGGCCTGGATCTCCTGCTAAGCGGTCTGCCACTGAGCCAGTTTGTTGAAATCGCCCCCAAAAGCGACTAATGGGGCTTCTAACGAATTAAACTGTCTGACCACTACACTTTGTTATTGATCAGTCTGTAAACTTCCAATGATGATGTATGGTTGTTCTGTAGTGAGATGAATTATACTTGCACATTGCATTTTTAAGTGAATTTATTCGAGGACCGTCAATCTCTTATATGTTTTCAATAATATGGTCAGAGGGTTTTGTGCTCACTAATTTTCATGAGATTCTCATGAACCTTTCACGAGTTATTGCCAAAAATGTTGTATTTACCTTGACATCTTTCATAACCTCACGAATCACGAAGTGAGTACACTTCAGGTAGCGACAAGAAGTTAATGACCAGACGGACACAGTCGATAGGTTGAATGATGTCCAATCAGCGAATATATTTTATAAAAGTAACTGCAAAAAAGTTACGTTTCTTTTTTTTTTTTAAATATTATGTTTTACCGAATGGACACACATCACATCGAGCTGCAGAAAGTAAACAAAGTTCGAAAAAACAAGGAAATTGTGATGATGTATAAATATTTTGTTTTCTTATGATGTTTTTGGGATAAATATTCATAAGGTGAACATTTTTGGACATAAATGCATAGAATAAATTGCATATAGACTAAAACTTAATAGCATATTATAAAATACCAGAATATATTGTCTGAACACTCCCTGGCTATTGAAAAATTAAGGCCATGTTGCGATATTATTATTAAAATATACTAAACTACTAATAATGCTACTATTTTAAAATGTGTAGTTATACTGAGGAGCTATGTAGCCTAGTTGATCGCGATCTGAGGAGCTATGTAGCCTAGTTGATAGCGATCTGAGGAGCTATGTAGCCTAGTTGATAGCGATCTGAGGAGCTATGTAGCCTAGTTGATAGCGATCTGAGGAGCTATGTAGCCTAGTTGATAGCGATCTGAGGAGCTATGTAGCCTAGTTGATAGCGATCTGAGGAGCTATGTAGCCTAGTTGATAGCGATCTGAGGAGCTATGTAGCTTAGTTGATAGCGATCTGAGGAGCTATGTAGCCTAGTTGATAGCGATCCGAGGAGCTATGTGGCCTAGTTGATAGCGATCTGAGGAGCTATGTAGCCTAGTTGATAGCGATCTAAGGAGCTATGTAGCTTAGTTGATAGCGATCTGAGGAGCTATGTAGCCTAGTTGATAGCGATCTGAGGAGCTATGTAGCCTAGTTGATAGCGATCTAAGGAGCTATGTAGCTTAGTTGATAGCGATCTGAGGAGCTATGTAGCCTAGTTGATAGCGATCTAAGGAGCTATGTAGCTTAGTTGATAGCGATCTGAGAAGCTATGTAGCCTAGTTGATAGCGATCTAAGGAGCTATGTAGCTTAGTTGATAGCGATCTTGCTTGCTATCACCGGGTTACAGCGTGTTTGGTTCTAAACCACGTCTGGACAAAATCAAATCCGGGTTGTGATTTCTCGCTTGACACAAACACTCCACCAGTTGACTCAGCTGTAAATGAGTGCCTGATGCATGAGTTAGGGGAAGTAAAGAGAGCAAGGAAGGGAACTTGAGGCCCCCACATATTAGTTGCTGCAGCATAGTACATGAAGAGTTATCTTCATCCCCGACGGCAGGTTGCTGCAATGTGACATACCTTTATTTTACTTTAATTTAAACAAACATAGAGTTTCTAATACTACTTCGTAAAAAAAAATTATTATTACAGGAAATAAAGACCAAAGAAATACAATATTTTGGACATAGTAAAAGACATGACAACTTGTTGAAAACCTTACTTGAGGGTAGAGTCGAGGGGAGGCGAGCAAGAGGTAGCCGAAGTTACAAGTGGGAGAGAAACATCCTGAGATGAAAAACTACAGTCTAGCAGAGTGTACCATCGAGACAAGAAAAAATATGTTGTAGGTCCGTTGCAGTCAACTTTATTTGCGGAGACGGCACTTAATTATGATGATGAATTACAATTGTCATAAACAATTTTGTAACAATTCACCGATATATAGATTTTGTAGCAATTCACCGATATATAGATTTTGTAATAATTCACCGATATATAGATTTTGTAACAATTCACCGATATATAGATTTTGTAGCAATTCACCGATATATAGATTTTGTAACAATTCACCGATATATAGATTTTGCAACAATTCATCGATATATAGATTTTGTAACAATTCACCGATATATAGATTTTGTAACAATTCACCGATATATAGTTTTTGTAACAATTCACCGATATATAGATTTTGTAACAATTCACCGATATATAGATTTTGTAACAATTCACCGATATATAGATTTTGTAACAATTCACCGATATATAGATTTTGTAACAATTCACCGATATATAGATTTTGTAATAATTCACCGATATATAGATTTTGTAACAATTCACCGATATATAGATTTTGTAACAATTCACCGATATATAGATTTTGTAACAATTCACCGATATATAGATTTTGTAACAATTTTTCTTTCCAATGATATACAATATCCACAACGTCATAAATTTCATGATAGACCCTGATATAACCAACAGTAACAACATCCAAGGTTGAAAAGAACGTGTCTTGGACCACCAAGACAAATCTACGAGCTAATAATCGTATGATGATATCATGTGACGTTTCTTTCCAAAATGTCGTCTTCCCAATGAACTCTCTGAACCTCTCTCTGTCTTGGGCGTAGCGGCTTGCGGTTTCCAATTATGTATTCATATTATCTTTAATGTCGTCAGTCCATCGTCTTCTTGGTCTGCCTTTCCTCCTTCTCCCAAGTACTCTGCCCTCTATTATTTGTCTTTCTAAACAGTTGTGTCTTTTTATATGACCATACATGTGTAGTTTTATTTTTGTTATTGTGTTTAGTAACCAACACTTTGGAATCTTCAATGTGTTTATAATATGTGAGTTACTCTTCTTTTTCCTTCCATGATATTCTAAGTATCTTTCTGTAGCATTTCATCTCGAAGGCGTTGATCTTCGGTTTTACTTAGGGTCCATGTTTCACAACTGTATGTATCATAGTAGTATGGTACATCACGATAACTTTAAAAAACAAACCTCATGGAATTTTTCTCATGGAAAATATACTTCATGGAAGTATATGCCAATGATAATCAAAATGCAGCTCATACACTCAATCTTCATATAGATATTGTTTAATCTATGTCAGACATGGACTCATTAAGACGGATGTGTCGGGCCATTGGCACAAATAAAACAGCGATAAAACGCATTTCAATTATCTGGACTACATCCTGCTGAAAATCAAGTAGAAACATTGTCTTGTTACAAGAGAAATCCAGCGGGAGTTTGAGAATGTTGTCCTGCTACAAGAGAAATCCAGCGGGAGTTTGAGAATGAACGACGAAGAAGAAGTGACATGGGCACAAACTAAAGAACAATAGAGAAAGCTTACTCCTTGTGAAATGAGATGTCTAAGAAAAGCAGCAAACAAAACAAGAAGAGACCGTGTGAGAAATGAAGAGATTACAAAAACTGTTGGAACAACGTCATTGGTCAAATGTATTGAGAAATACAGACGGAAATGGTTCGGGGCTACTTAATGAGAATTACAGGTATTCAACATTTTTCTAAAAAAAAACACAGCTCATATTGAACTCTTCTGTTTACCGTCCATTCTTTACATTCACAAAGACGAAGTGGTTCAATATAACATTCTAGCAGACAAATTCGCGTTTGCATTGATAGTTCTCTACTGATATTTCTCCACTGATATTACTCTATTGCATAGAATTTTTATCACTTTCGAAATGCTAATTTGGTCTGCTCTTTATCTTATTAGTGCATCTGATGTTAACATGCTGCAAAGATACTTGACAATATACTTGACAATATACTTGACAATATACTTGACAATATACTTGACAATATACTTGACAATATACTTGACAATATACTTGACAATATACTTGACAATATACTTGACAATATCCATTTGATTTTGCTATTTTTCATTGATATTAATGTGCCACACTGAATGCAGACTCATTCACAGTATTCTTCCTGTCTAGTATCATATGGACATCCCACTTACAGGTTAGACGTCCGTGTAGCATGTCAAGGCATCTCGGGCGGGTGTGTCAAATATGGTATAATAATATTTTACCAAATGCGGACGGACCCAATCACGTATTTTTAAATTTGTTTGTTTGTTTGTTTGTTAAGTAGTGGATTCGACTAGGCCATCTCGGGATGCCTAGTCACGTCACTTTCAACCTAGTCCTAAGAAGGACTTTTTGGTTATATCGCGACGCTGGGTGCTGACAGGGAACTGACGAAAAGTTCTTGAGCCTTGTAAAAGGCTGTCGAAAGTTTTGCTGAAGCTTGTCTACAATCTCGGGACGTACTGCGGATAAGAAGAGTCTTTCCTCTCTTGGAAGTTTCCAAGTCCACAGCAGGTTCCCCCTTCAGCTGGAGATCGTCCGATCCTTGCTACCTTAGCCAGATTTCTCTGTTGCCCAGGGTGCTCCGCGGGGAGGCGTAGCAAGGTCTGAACCAGTATGAGTCCTGGTCCTGGCGAGCGAAGCGAGCACAGGTGCTCGCTCCAACGTCTCTGCACCCCGTATTTTTAAATGTTCACGTTATCAGTTTATATACTCCTACCGTTTTACTCAGTCGACTTTCTGTCCACGTAATCAGTTTATATACACCACAGTTTTACTCGGTCGACTTTCTGGCCACATAATCAGTTTATTTACGCCCATCGTTTTACTCGGTCGATTTTCTGTTTAGGTAATCTGTTTATATCAGCCCAGATTTTTGTGCGGCCGAATTAGCTAATCCCTCTCTTATTTTTATTTATGTAGTGTATTGAGGCCCATAATTTTCATATGAGAAACATTCTATGCAATAGAGTACAATCAACGCGTATTCTAATACGATTAATAGGATACCATATTGAACCATTTCTTATTTTTTGATGCGAAGCAATAAAGCTCAAGACGAGCTGGATGCAAAAATTTAGATGTTGTTTTTGAGAAAATAATTGTAGCACATTCAGAATGTAGCCATCAACTCAGCATTTTGTGTCTGTAGTGATTTTCTAGGAAATGTAGATACGTTTATTGGTTTACCATTGCTTTCGGGACGGTCTAAATGAACAATTTCCTTTAACGTGATTCGAATCCAGTACGTTGGCCGTCACAGACGTGCTATGTACCACGCCGTCACAGATGTGCTTCTTCTTCTGCGTTTGTTCTCAAACTCCTGCAGATTAGCAGGATGTAGTCTGGAGAACGGAAAGAGTTGTGCCATGGTTTACAGCATTGCTGCGATATCTGCGCCTTTCGGCCTGACACATCCGACTTCAGCATGCCTTTGGGTCACTTACCCAACCTCCTAACCTCCTTAATCGCCTCTTACGACATGCATGGGAGGTAAAAAGTGTTGCTATTCTTTACTCCCCTTTCGGGCCCCGGCAACACACGGGCGACATAAGGGCTATGTTCCACGTCGCCAAAGAAGCAGACAGATTCTTCAGGAGAATGATGGAAATCCCGTGGACAGACAAGAGAACTAATGTGGAATTTCTCAGAGATGCTGGAGTGACAAATTATAACACAATTTAGAAGCAGAGAGTCAAGATTGTTATGACATGAGAGAAGAAATCTGGAACATTTAGTAACAGCCGGAGTTCTTCTTCTTCTTCTTTCGTTCACTTGAAACATGTCTATATCTGTAATTCTGTCTCCTTAATAAAACTCACTGTCTTTTGTAGTTCATACAGTGTCCCATAGAGTTTTGATTCCAGTGTTGTTTCCTCTGGCCAATATGTCTGCCTCAGCGTTTCATGCTCAGAACACTCTTGAAGTATATGTTTGGCACTCTGTGCTGCCTGTTCACATGTACACATGGCCGTGTTGCCAATCTTGAACTTTGTATACATGTGACTGCGGAGTCGGTTGTGTCCTGTTCTGAGACGTAGAATTATAACTTGTTCTGGTCTGTTCATAATATGATAGTCATCTTGTGTTGGTGTTTGTGGCTTTCTTATCCACAGAGCTTTGATTCCAGTGTTGTTTCCTCTGGCCAATATGTCTGCCTCAGCGTTTCATGCTCAGAACACTCTTGAAGTATATGTACCGCCGGAGTGATCGAGGTGAAAAGAGACATAGAAAGACAAAGAGAATATAATTTCTGGATGGGTTGTTACTGTGTGCAGGAAAAAATGTAAATAACTGAATGTATCAACAACATAAGAGACATAAAGTTATGGAGAAACATAATCGCTTACTTTACTTGACATGCCATTTGATTGATTATTAATGTCCATAGCCACATGTGTGCAAGTAAATCGCTGGAGTGGTACAAATGTTAGTAACTAAATATCTTTCACACCCAGATTAGCATAAAACATGTCACACACTATCAATCTGGTATATAGGAAATACTTGTCGTTGAGAGAGACTCAATTTCTCTCTCTATCACTTTCTGTTGTTTTCATTTAAATCGTCTTCTTCTGCGTTCGTTCTCAAACTCCCGTATATTAGCAGGATGAGGTCCGTAGAACGGACTGCATTTCGTTATGGTTTACAATTTTTGTTGCGATATATGCGCTTTCGGGCCTGAGACATCCAACTTGAGCATTGCTTCTTTGAATACATGTGGGATGAAACAGCCAACCCCACCCTGTAACAATCTTAGTTGTCTCTTGCAACTGACATGTAATGTAAACAGTGCTGATATTCTTTTCAGGCCCAGGCAACATTCGGGCTGTTCACTCTTAAATAATAAATATGTCATTTAACAAATCTTCCCCAGCTTCGAGATACAACTTCTCACGTGACAGAGCATGTCACACATGCATTGACATAGAAATATATACATGCTGCGTGACAGAGCGCATTATTAGTAAGGGATGCAAATCGGTGGAAATGGGAAAACATGTTGACTTAATTTACTAGAATAAACAGTATCAAGTGAAGCTTTCGGAATAAAATCACATTTGTAACCTTTCAATTTAAGGGTACACACTGAACAGTTGTAAATATCACGTTCTTTCGATCTAATTTAATCGAATTTAATCTAATCTAATCTAGTCCATTCCAATCCCTAGCCCTAATCCTAATTCAAATCCGAATCTAATCTAATCTAATCTAATTTAATATAATATTTTCGGGAAGTCTGTGGATTTTGAACTCGCCAGAGCCAGAGAATAACTATCACACCACTATGAAGGTACGTGTTACCCAATGCTCTGTTCCGAAAAATTTCAGCCAAACTAGGTGAAATATATCACAGAGCAAACCAGCTGATTACATCTTATGAAGTCGGCATTGTTATGCAGTGGATTCCTGGCCACTCGAACACACCTGGCAATGAGAAGGCAGACAGACTATCAAAGAAGGGAGCACAACAACAACAGCCACATACACAAACAACCATACACATGGTTAAAATGATGCTTAAATCTGTGAACAAAGAAAATTGAATGAACAGATGCGTCATGGGAAACACTGGGAGGAAAATCTATAAATATATGACCAACCCAAATCCTAAAGACATCAACCTCCTGGGAAGGAAAGACCAGAGTATCATCTCTCGACTGCGCCCACAACATGTACAGCTTAACAATCACCTGAACAGAATACCACCACAACACACTCCACGGTGGGAATGTGCACTCATTCCTATGCAACTGTTGACCTCCACCTATTTGAATACCCAGCGCTGGATGACCTCATGAAAATGCTCCTCCCTCCAGGGCCAGATAAATGGAACACATTATATGGAACTAAACAACAGCTCACAAACACATACATATATCACAAAATGGCATTGGGTCAAAGGGCATGATCACAGGGACCGCTGGATCAGCAACCAACCAACCAACCTTGCTTTCTTCGGCCAAAGACGGATATGTTGGACCTTTGACGAAAATGAAAAAAGTGACACATCACATTTCTATTCTTTGAACTACACCATGTTTGTAATCTAGTAGGACCATTGTCCTGCTACAAGTGAGAACCAGCGGGAGTTTGAGAATGAAAACTGAAGAAGAACATCCCTCAACCAATTACAAGCGATGGTGCTCTTCTTTCCTATATTCAATGTTAGATGGGTGTATGGTCGAGGTCAGGATTGGGGGGGGGGGGTCTAGAGAATGTTTTCTGATTTCAAATTAAGAAAACTCAATCTCTCCAAACAATGGGTCATTGAGTTTTACAGTCTCGGGTAGATCATTAACGACACAGAAGACTTAACAATTGAACGGTGAAAGTTACAAATAATAACGCTATAAAAACACCACAAATGACAATGTTATGACAGCTGGCAAATAAGAAAATGAAGTTAGAATTATACAAGTGTTATATTTTTACAGTGGCAACATATGGCTGGGAGACGTTAGGCAATGGAGTAACGGAAAAAATAATCAGACTTAGAGAAGATGCACTAAACATTTCAATTCTATACAAGAGTTTTAAGAATATTTACTTCTATCTGATTATTCTATGGTAACATGGGAATCTGCATATTTTCCTTAAGTTAAATGTAGTTTTATTCTATTTTAATTCCAGTTTCTCCCTTTGTATTTTTTTATCTTGACAAGGCCTTATAGTCGAAACGTTAAACCTGTGATTTCTGGTATTTTAAAAAAAAAAACACAAAAAAAACATTTTACGTCTCTTCCCTCCTTGTTGAGAGTTTTTCTACACTTTTTTCTTTCATTGTTAACAAAGAATATTATGGAGAAATAGCCCATCTAATAGAAAAAAGGCAAAAATCCATTTATTTAAGAAAACTGGAATCTGAGAAATAAACGAAACATACTTCAGCAAACATTCAGAACATAGATACATCATTGATAAAGTGCTGGGAGTGGGGTTTCCTAAACAAAAGTCTGTGAGCAGGAATGTAGTAGGTCTTGAGATGAGGCAAATCAGTCGTGTCTCTTCATTTGTATTTCTTTTGAATGACCTGCTGTGTTAAACTCGAAAACGTTTAATATTAACACTGATCTGACTATTTCATGGTGGATGATCAAGAGATGTGGTTTTCAAAGAGCTTGGTTCAATCCTGCAGTGCCTGAGAGGTGTCTTCCAGTAGTCATTGTGACGCTTTCTCTGGGCCTCCCCGTCAAAACTTACATACACGTAGTTCATCATAGATCTGTATGTTTTGGAGGCATTCTTCTGGCATACAGCAAAGTTGAGACCTCATAAACAATGTCTGGATGCTTTTCATCTGAGACGCCTCTAGAATCCCAGTGTCAGGGATGTGATCCTGCCATAGCTAACTACGAAGCTTTCTCAGGCACCGCAGATGAAACGAATTAAGTTGCACTGTGCGTTTAGCAGAGAGAGTCCAGGATTCAGCTGTATAAAGCAGCATCGGCAGAACGACTACATGGTATACCCTCAGTGTCCAGATTGAGACCACACCAAATTTTGACATTCACACGAATACTCCCCGTTCCCTCTTCTCGGTTTCCAGGCTCAACCGCTGGAAATCACGCAAGCGCACTCACACCCTCCCAAAGATATATGCGCGCGATAGGAGCTTAAATATCAATGGCGTTTATCAAAGCACAGCTGTGGTCGATCCTATGTAGCTGTGGTCAATCATATGTAGCTGTGATTAATACGATGTAGCTGTGATCGATTTTATGCAGCTGTGGCAGATCCTATTTAGCTGTGGTCGATCGTATGTAGCTGTGGTCGATACTATGTAACTAGTCGATACAAAGACAGCGATTGCATATTTTAGTAGCTATCTAAAACTGTGACCAATCTACAGTATAAGACCCCCTGCCTAATTGGAAAACAACCTTCTTCAGTGACTCACTTGACTGTTCCTGTGATTTTTATTGGCCACTTTGTAATCACTGTACATCCACAATAAATGAAAATCAAGGGACAAGCAAATTTGCGTCACTTTGGAAGACTGTCGTACAATAAGCGAGAAGGTTCTACATTATCAATTGCTCACACATAAAAGAATATAAAATATTGTTTTAAATAATGAGACGTGCCTAGTCGGGCTTGTTATGAACTGTATCTAGAGTGGTGAAGCCTAGGAACTTCTTGCTTGATGAAGCCTTAGGCTCTTGGTTAGCTTTTCTTGACAAATTGGCGACAGTATAAATTTAAGTTCATGAACTGAGCTTGTTAAGTCGACCATACATTATATTTGAAATATCCTATCGATTAAGACAAAATAAGTGCTGGCGTTAAATGAAGCTGGCTAACTCGTAAGACAAGAGATAAATTACAACACGAATAATAGTGAACCTGGTACTTGCCCAGCTACTCTCAGGTAAGCATTCACTTTTTTCTCTCCGGATAGTTTCACATTATATCGTTCTGGTTCTATTGAAATTGATCTCAAATCACGTATTATTTGATTGAATTCTTGTAATTCCGAGCAATAATAGGTGTTCGTTTACTTGTTTATTTGTGAATGTTTTTCTAAGATCCTTTAGATATACTGAAAAGATAAACGTGTGAGCTAGTTTCATATCATATGGTTTGCCATACGTTTTCAACTGCAAGGGTAGTGTTTGACATAAAAGTTTCTGACTAGCGTCGCCTACTGTATTAGTTTATTTAGCGATGTTACAATTCCTCTACCTTCACAGAGGATGAGCTTTGGTACCATACTTTCTGGCTGCTGGGTGATCGGCGAGAGTTAATTTAATTTCAAATCACGGATAACGAGTGGATTTGAAACACCTGTCTGCTGGTCAGAGGGCAAATGACTTAACATTATACTACCGTGGCTGCCATCTATCGTATACAGTAGAATCCATCTATAGCGCATCCTTTTATTACAAATTTACCTATATAACAAAAGTTTATAAAATCCCCAATTATCTGCACATAGGAAGTAAGAGCTAATTGCTCGCAATTCCTGGAGTTCAAGAAGAAAAAGAAGATGCTGTAAATAGCGAATTTCCGTTATTACATACATATTTTGTTAGTGCGGACCAAGTTGCTATAACGGAATTTGATTGCATTATTCACGTATTGAAATGGTGCGGAATCTCTAGACCGCGGGGTATCTTCTTCTTCTTCAGCGTTCATTCTCAAACTCCTGCTGGATCTCCCTTGTAGCAGGACCATGGCCCTACTAGATTTTCAGCAGGATGTAGTCCAGAGAATGGAAATACGTTGTATAGCAGTTTTATTTGCACTAATGGCCCGACACATCCGTCTTCGGCAGTAGACAGCGGGGTATAACTGGCACGGAATTATATGATTTGGTCTGTCGTAGGCAACCGAGGCTGAACTAAACATTCAATAAATAGCTTATATTTTCATGCATAAATTCATATAAAGAGAATCATAACAATAACGTACATGTCCAACTGGCCACAGAGAGGCAGTTACAACCATCCCACTAGGGTTGGTGTTACTTAAGCATTTCAGTAAACCGATCAATTACGTGTCATGATCCTGAAGGGCTTATGCGATCATATGGGAGCAGCGTAGCGCAGTGGTTAGAGTACTGGCTTCGCATATGAGTGGCCCTGGGTTTATTCCCCAGTTGAGGCGGAAATTTCGCCTCATTTTCACTTCGCAGCGGCTCCAAGGTCGACCCAGCTTTATATGAGTACCGGATTAATCCGGGAAGTAAAGGCTGCGAGGGAGAGGAGATGGTTACCACCCTTATGTGCAGAGCCTCTGAAATGTGAGATCGCTAACATCTCACACCCCTACGGCATTAATAAATGCTATGGGTTACTTTACTTACTTTTTTATTTATGCGATCATATTTCCCCACAACTCTCAGCCTTTTATCTTATTACTAAGTTCATTTGTTGAAATGTTTTCGCCATAGTCACAACCCATTCAGTAATTTATTTGTTTGTTTGTCTGTCTTCCTCTATTATCCCCCTTGATTTTTCCGCTGTTTACTAAATGTTCATGTTTTTTCTCTTCTTATCGCATTTCCTAAAACTCTTGATTGTCTGCTTCAAATTTTGTTGTTTTTGCACCGGCATCACAGAAGACATTCTACATTTGTTTTCTTGATTTTCCATGAAATTTTCATCACTTTTCGGAAGTACCACATCTCATTTGTCTCCAACTTATATTGAGTTCTTTTGTTTATCGTCCATGCTTCACATCCATAAAAAAGGATTTGAGTAAATACTTGGGGCACATTTTTTATCCGATAATTGTTATGCCACGCCCCGAGCATGATATTATAAATTTACAAGTGGCTCGTAAATGATATTATAAATTTAAGAAATGACCCTTGGTACAGAATGATCCCTCTCCGCTGGCTTATTGTTTATCATACGGACTGTTCATAAATTACGTCGATCAGAATTTAAGGGATGGACTTGTTTGAAAAAGTGTGACAGCTGTTGGCAGCTCTGAGTGTGGCCTATTTTCAAGAAAAGTTGACATCAACAACATCAACAATTTACAACAATTTACATTGATTTTAAAAGTAGCCTACTATAGTTTACAGAAAATGAGTACGTTTATATTGTTCTCACTTGTTACTTGACAGGTTATAAATGTCAATCTCATAAGGAACAGATTGTATGTGAACTTTCTCCATTGAAAGTTAAATAATGTTCATCTCAAACATTCGACTGTGTGAGAATAAAACTGGAGACACTACCATTTAAATTTATGACTGCGAATCAAGGACACTTAATTAAGTTAAACAATGGCAGCGAGCATAATAATAGTTATACTGTTCAAAAAGAGAAATACACGTTTATTTAAAGTTATTTTTATAAGAAATTAAAACGAATATAAAATCAAACATATACGTGAGAAAGAAAATAAATACTCTTGCAGGCCAACAAGAACATCTCATGGGGGTAAAATTGTGTGGTTTGTCCACGTGATGAGACACGATTCATTCTCTTCCCAAAAAATATCTTGCAGGGAACAGTTGAGGGTGGAAGAAGATATGAGGGTGAGAGGAAAGTATGGATTGATAATATTAAAGACTTAAGATTTAAGTTAGAATTAAGATTGTCCGCACTTAAACAAAGAACTGAGATTAGAGGCACATGGCGAAATTTTTGTGTTGATGTTTCCCGAGCGATAAACCTACGATTCTGAACGGTTATCCTGCCGAAGACGGATGTGTCGGACCATTGACGTAAATAAAACGGCGACACAACGCATTTCCATTCTCTGGACTACATCCTACTGGAATTCTAGTAGAATAATGGCCCTACTACAAGGGAGATCTAGCGGGAGTTTGAGAACGAATGTTGAAGAAGATGAAGAGGAACAGTTATGGGTTTGATGATAATGATAATTAACACTGATCTTACTTTTCCTTATCAACCGGCAGCCATCGCAGCCATCGCAGCCATCGCAGCCATGGCAGCCATCGCCATCTGGAGTCTTATTTTCACCATTATCCATCGCCATCTGGAGTCTTATTTTCACCATTATCCATCGCCATCTGGAGTCTTATTTTCACCATTATCCATCGCCATCTTGAGTCTTATTTTCACCATTATCACATATTTGGTAACCGAGGTATCTGAAGACTATAATTTCTTCAAGTTTGTCACCGTTTAACCAGATATAAGCGAGGCCTAGCTGTAAACCTAACAAATATCTTACTTTTATCAATTCTAATACCCATGCTTGCTACAATATTGGAGAGTGTATGCATAGCATTTAATATATAACAATAACATATGTGTACAACGCAACAGAGAACATATTAATATGCAAATTTTGCTTGCTTGATTAACATACTTGTACTATCCATAATTCATCTGACATTTTTACCGTCACTATTCCTGTTCACGGCAGGCAGAAATACCTATGCCTGGTTTACCGATAACATCCACAAGTTACTGACGTCTCGTACGCTCGTACGTCCTTAGGAATGTTGCTACATTAAACCTTCATTTTGTCGAAACACCACCTGTTTAATATATGGTTGTGAATTATAGACATTTAATAAAACAGTATTGAGGGTAAAGTCAAATGGAAGCGAGAAAGAGGTAGGCAGAGATACAAGTGGAAGAGTAACATTACACGATGGACAGGTTACAGTCTAGCAGAGTGCACCACCACGACAAGAGACAGGAGATGTTGGAGATACGTTGCAGCCAACCTTTGTTGCGGAGACAGCACTTGATGATGATGATGAATAAAACAGTGGCAACGCAAATATAAAGTAAAGTTGAATATGGCATTTAACTGCCGTAGGGGTGTGAGACGTTAGCGATTTCATATTTCAGTGACTCTGCTATATGAGGGCGGTAGTCATCTCCTCTCCCTCACAGTGATAGATAGATAGATAAATATATGGCTAGTAAGTCCTATTTTGGCCGCAAATGTAATTGGAGAGTTGAGGCATAGGATTAACCACTGCATATTTTTTTTTTGTCTACCCGTTCATTTCTAGCGACTTGACTAGATGTCTTGAGTGATTAAGCAAAACTTTATTACCCTATTCCTGAATTTACCTGTACTCTCTAGCTACTCTCTGTTATTGAGCTGCCATTTCTATTTCTACAAGATGCTGCGAGCTTTTTTTATTGCAAACCTCCAGTTACAGTCATTGGACGGTTTTTACAGCTGTCACTGCACATTTAAGCTACTCCTACGGTCAAACATACATAATCTGACGATTATATTTGTTAGTATAATATTATAAGCAATAAAGCCTGGACTATACTGTATTGATTGATTATGCGTATATAACAATGTTGTTTTATGTTGCAATTGTTTGCCTGTTGCCTGCTGTGTACTTAATTGCCGTTACATGTGGTGGCTGCGATAACAATACATCCCGGTAAACTGAAACAAGTGTGTTTCAGGTTTATTTCTACAGGTTTAAAAAAAAAATATTCCTATTTGTGTTCGTCTTTGAAGCTCTGAACCCGTCTGTCATGTCCAATGTTCTGGGCTCAAATTTCGCTGCATACAATTTTTGATCATATTCGTGTAGAAAAATAACGGCAAATTGAAAAAAATAAATGATGTCAACAAAAATAACTGAACCAAAAAAGATGCCAGGTTGATAACCACAAGAAAACCACTACAGCCAAAAGATGAAGGGTTGATGACCACAAAAAAATCACTATAGTCAAAATATGAAGGGTAAATGACCACAAGAAAATCCCTACAGCAAAATATGAAGGGTTGATGGCCACAAGAAAATCCCTACAGCAAAATATGAAGGGTTGATGGCCACAAGAAAATCCCTACAGCAAAATATGAAGGGTTGATGGCCACAAGAAAATCCCTACAGCAAAAAAATGAAGGGTTGATGACCATATCCCGAATGCTACAAAATTGTTTTAAAAAAACAACATAGTACGTTTATTATTGTAGTATAGCTCTCCAACTGTTACTTGATATA
Source organism: Meghimatium bilineatum (assembly GCA_034231615.1). NCBI lineage: Eukaryota > Metazoa > Mollusca > Gastropoda > Stylommatophora > Philomycidae > Meghimatium > Meghimatium bilineatum. The sequence continues at coordinate 3,086,000 of CM067301.1, forward strand.
TCTTGCAGCTGAACAATGGTCCTATTACATTTAGAACATTCAGTGCAGAGAATGTTTAAGCGCTGTGTTGCCGTTTTATGTGCGCTGCACGAGCCCGATATATTCAATTCGACGAACGGTAAGGATGAATATAGTTTAGAAAAGAAATATCAGTTTTGCAGCTACAGAGAAAAATGGACAGGAGATCATGCAGAAAATAAACCCCAGGGGTGCGAAATACTCAATGCCAAGAAGAGACTAGCTTATAATTGTCGGACTTAGCACTGGCCATTCATAATTCTTTTCCCCTTAGCCCTTTATGTCTTGCAGCATCAAGGGTAGAATAATTTTCTGAAGACAATTTTTTTGTGTACTTCAGAAATGATTTTTTTGAGTGGACTACTGGCCACTTCAGACTGAACTATTACATTTACAATATGCCGATACTTGGTCAGAATTACATGACTAGGTCGAAATTTAAGGCCTAAACTGGAGGGCACAGTCAGGTAATAGATGAATTATGATAACCCTAGTCTATAGAAATGTCTTTAGAAAGATACAAACTCGGTAGCAGATGTGATATTGTCATATATTTGTCCAGGACTGTACGTTTCATTCATTATAATCGTAAGTCACATAATCAATACTGAGATGTGATGAGTACGGTCCGTGTTAATCCATCACAAATGAAATCGAATATTTTATGACATCAATTTGAGTTCCTGTTATCGATTCATCAATAAAATAGACAAGGACAACCAAACAAGTGAAATATTTTGGTAAAAAACAAATTGTGGAGGAATTGACTTGAAGGTAAAGTTGAACAACCTGACGTAGTGGTTCATTCATTTTTATTGTTCTCAAGAGGTCGCAAGTTAGAGCCCTCAAAATGATGTCGTGTTTACAAATAGGCTACGTTTACCTTGAGATCCATGGTGGTTTTACTGAGTAATGGTGGTACTCATGCCAGGAGGGGGGGGGGGTGCGGATGTGTTGCTTCATTTTGCGGGACGTGTAGCAGAACATATTCTCAAACTCCAGCTGAATCTCTCTTCTAGCAGAACATATTCTCAAACTCCCGCTGAATCTCTCTTCTAGCAGAACATATTCTCAAACTCCCGCTGAATCTCTCTTCTAGCAGAACATATTCTCAAACTCCAGCTGAATCTCTCTTCTAGCAGAACATATTCTCAAACTCCAGCTGAATCTCTCTTCTAGCAGAACATATTATCAAACTCCCGCTGAATCTCTCTTCTAGCAGAACATATTCTCAAACTCCCGCTGAATCTCTCTTCTAGCAGAACATATTCTCAAACTCCCGCTGAATCTCTCTTCTAGCAGAACATATTCTCAAACTCCAGCTGAATCTCTCTTCTAGCAGAACATATTCTCAAACTCCAGCTGAATCTCTCTTCTAGCAGAACATATTCTCAAACTCCAGCTGAATCTCTCTTCTAGCAGAACATATTCTCAAACTCCCGCTGAATCTCTCTTCTAGCAGAACATATTCTCAAACTCCAGCTGAATCTCTCTTCTAGCAGAACATATTCTCAAACTCCAGCTGAATCTCTCTTCTAGCAGAACATATTCTCAAACTCTTTATAGAGTAGACTTTCAGCTTAGTCTGTAGGTTAATGTCATTTCTGTGCCACGCACTTGCGTACAGTCAGTAAAGTAATAACGCAAGAACTGGAAGGTATACAACCATAATTTTCTTCACCCCACACGTAGTAGCCATCCATTTGTATTCTTGCAGATCATAGATTGAGAGTCAGACACAATAACTGCCCTAGTTGCCACTGTTTCCGAGACACATTTTTACGTCCCATTAACTGCCTCTATTTTGCATTGTAATACCGGAGTATGTTCTGTACTATATGATCCACACTTTCCAGCCATAACTCTAGAATTGCAGAGAAGCCACAGCCCGATCTCGACCCTTTCCACACAGAACCATCTGTGTCTATGACCACATCATTAAAACTGACAATTCTGAAACATCAATGGATATAACAATAGATAACATCACAGTGAAAAAAAATCACAAGAATTTAAATATCTAGGAAGCATTTGTTTCTGAAAATGGAAGACTAGACAGAGAAATAGAAACAAGATGTCAGAAAGCAAACACAGTGACCTAACAACTTCCACCATTACGTCTTCATCCAAAGATCAAGATGGAAAAATAAAAAGATAGATAATATCTACAATTTGTATACCTACACTGTGCCACTAATGTAAAACATGTATTTTAACATGTGAAATATCGTCACATGTGAAATGAAGTGTCTGAGAAAAGCTGCAATGATTATTAAACTAGATAAAATAAGAAATGAAGAAATTATGAAAAGAGTTGGTATAATATCATGTATTGAACATATTGAAAGACAGAAAGTAAAATGGTTCGGACAACGTATGAGAATGAACTCAAACCAAATACCATTCATATCCTATATCAAAAGAATAACCGGACGAAAAGCCAAAGGTATATCAAGAAAAAGGTGGATAGAAAACATCAAAATAGCCTTGAATAAACGTGGAGTAAATGCAACCAAGACGACACACTTGGCCTTGGAACGACAGCTTAAGCTCCCACCCCTACGCTTAATGGCAAGAGTGAATACGATTAATCATCATTCACCCGTGGACAGACAATAGACTGCAGGTAACCATCATTCACCTGGGGACAGAAAATAGACTGCAGGTAACCATCATTCACCTGGGGACGGAAAATAGACTTCAGGTAACCATCATTCACCTGGGGACAGACAATATACTGCAGGTAACCATCATTCACCTGGGGACAGAAAATAGATTGCAGGTAACCATCATTCACCTGGGGACAGACAATAGACTGCAGGTAATCAGCCGTTCAATTTCTAGATCGGTTTTTCCACTGAACCACTTCCTGCATTCCCTACCCAGATTATAATCTTTCGATAACTTGACAGATTTTCACCAGCTCTTATCAATATGTATCCACTGAATATTTATTCAGCAGGAGTAATATCCACAATCATCATCTCCGCACTTGCTATCCATATTGCACGTCCTTGGAGGTTTCTGCACCTTTAATATCAGATAAGTTCCACGTAGTGATGCTATTTGCTGATGGTAGCTCTCATATCATATTTCACAGTTGTCAGTGGATGTCCGGGTGTGGTAAAAACTAATTCCTTCATGAGTCTCATCATTGCAATAGAAATATCAAGCGTACACCAGAGACCTATCCGTATAGCCTCATTCTGAATACGTTTCAAACGCTGATATTGCGCAGTTGAAAATGTCAGAAGTACCGGGTAATTGAAAGGATTTATTGAACAAACAGAACAGGTAACACCTGTTCTATACCAACAGATGACATTGTTTGTGATTGGTGGGATCGTTGTTGTTTTGTCAGGATCGTTGTTGTTGTGTCAGAATATTATCCACATGAAGTCGATTTGATGTATTAATCTTTGTAGCGCCTGTTCACTTTCTGCTAAAAATAAAGTCATCTTTACATCGAAGACTATTGTTCACACATTGATTGAAACAAAGAAAACCTTCATGGAAAGAGAGATAGCCAGAAATATTCATTAGTGTATGTGCATAAATTATGTGAACAGCATTATTGATAAATACGCCATCAGTATTGTTGCACATTAAGTATTCAGGGGGACCGCACCCCTTCCTGCAACCCACTTCCTGATTTTTTTCATAATAAGTACGTAAAATAATTCACGGGTTTTTCAGAGTTTAGAAAAACAATCAAACTGAAACAATGTGATGTGTAGAAATCATTGCTGTTAATGTCAACTTTCCTCAACCCTCCCCGCGCTCCACTAATGTAAACAAATATCAAAACATTGTCATTTTCAGATTCTTCTCCCATTTTATGACGTAATTTATGGACTGTCCCCTAAGCGCGTTCGAGAGTCTGTTTAATAATAATAGTGATTGTAATGGTAACAGTAATAGTATTAATAATAATAGTAATAATAATAGTAATAGTAACAATAATAGTAGTAGTAATAATAGTAATAATAATAATAGTAATAGTAATAGTAATAGTAATAGTAATAGTAACAATAATAGCTGTAATAATAATAGTAATAATAATAGTAATACTAATAGTAATAGTAACAATAATAGTAGTAATAGTAATAATAGTAATAGTAATAGTAATAATAATAGTAATAGTACTAGTAATAGTAATAGTAATAGGAACAATAATAGTTGTAATAATAATAGTAATAATAATAGTAATAATAATAATAGTAATAATAATAGTAATAATAATAGTAATAGTAACAATAATAGTTGTCATAATAATAATAGTAATAGTAATAGTAATAATAATAATAGTAATAATAATAGTAATAGTAATAGTAATAGTAACAATAATAGTTGTAATAATAATAGTAATAATAATAGTAATAATAATAATAGTAATAATATCAATAATTAGGGAGCCGCGTAGCGCAGTGGTTAGCGCACTGGCTTCGCATATGAGTGATCCTGGGTTCTTTCCCCAGTTGAGGCGGAAATGTTTTTCAGATCGCAACACTGGATCGGTCGATCCAGCCTTAAATTGGTACCGGACTAATCCGGGAAGTAAAGACTGCGAGGGAGAGGACATGGTATCCGCCCTCATTTGCAGAGCCACTGAAATGTGAGATCGCTAACACCTCACACCCCTGCGGCATTAATAATTGCTGTTTACGTTACTTTACTTAATGAACATAAATTTGGTAGAGTATGCGAAATGTGACCTGCTTCTGGCAACGTTATATGTTATACTTCTTTAATGAAAGAAGCGCTGATATAATACTAATAATAATAATAATAGTAGTAGTAGTAATAGAAATAGTAGTAGTAATAAATAACAATACAGTTAACAGGTTAGGGTCGTAGGGGTGTTATACTGAGACATTTAGTGCAGAAATATATCCACCCACCTCTATTCTCTACCACCCTGATATGTTTGGAAACGCCACACCCTGTGCAGTGCTTCATATTATACAGCCATGTCTTCTTCTTGCTACCTCGTTTTCTTCCACCCTCCACCGTGCCTTGAAGAAAATATTTTCCGATATAACCAAAGTGGCTAATGTCCGTTGTTGAAATATGTATCTCTTACAATACAGTAACTTAGAATAAACAATGATACTATAAGAAATCCGATTAAAATAACATCATGCAAAGAATACGTAGACATACAAACGATCAACAGTTCGGCTACCTACTTAGAGTGGAACCAGATCGTATTTCATCGATAGTCTTCAATAAAAGATCATTGGTTGATAGCTGATACTTCAACATACTCGGTAATACTCACAGACTCTCGAAGCATGCTGCGCAAGATAGAAAAGTTCATGCTAAGAAAATAATGGTAGGACTTATTGAACAACTTAGATGTCTAGAGCATTACATGGATATACTGCCCTGGTTATGAGGAGGTCAGAGGAAATTAGAGACCTGACTTATTGGCAGGAAATGCGGCGATAAATCATAGAAGGTACAATGCTGAGAAGAGATAAAAGAGACTTGATCAAGGCAGTAATAAATTCATTTCAAGATGCAGATGATGTCAATGAGGCTGAGAACGTACACATACAGAGAATGTCAAAAATTGGAGTATCTAGAGGTGAGGGAAGTAAAAGTAATGTTTTTGTAAAGCCCAGAAGATCACGCAATCAACACCTGACCCGGAGTCTGTGTCTACATACACAAGGATGGCTGCTGGAACGGAGGGCGGAGAGCTTATAGGAATGCCCCCACGTGCTGTGAAGTTAATTTCTAATCAAGAATCATTAGAAGATTGTCTGAAAAGAGAAACAGGTGAAGACCCAGATGAAGATGGATAGATGACATCAGAGAAATACTAGAACATCAAGCTTCTCTATGGCAGCAGCCTCACAGTTAGCTAAAGAAAGAAAACTTCTGCAACATCCATGACACCAAGCGGCACACATGGATAGAACAAGACAAGACAAAACAGGTACTTTTTATTAAACAAATTACCGTTTGGCGCTGAAAGTTAAACTCCACCCTCTGACACAAGGAATAAGAGTGCCAAGAGTGTGCTACCTCGAGTTCTATCATCCCTATCAGCGGCAACATCACCAAGCCTCTGTCGCAGTGGCCAACACAAAAACCAACATCCTCATTCTTAGCATTACTATCATCACCATCATCATCATCATCATCATCATCTAGTGTTTTCTAATGTGCTGTATGGTTGTGAGAGTTGGACACTTACGGCAAACATGGAGAGACGAGTACAGGTCGGCAAATGCCCCAGATGAATTCTGCATATCTCCTATAAAGAACATAGGACACATTTGTATGTAAGAAATAAAATAGAGATGTATGCAAACCCACACGAACAAATGCATTCAATAACGAAATTAGAACACTTGTACGGTTTCGACATGTATGCAGACATGATTCCTTGTCTCAAAAACTATATGGAAGGGAACTGTTGAGGGTGGAAGAAGCAGAGTAGGAAATCAAAGCTTGGACAGACATCAATGACGGAACAGGTCAGGGTGTTTACTCACTCATCCACATCGTTGAAGATAGACACCACTGGATGAGTGTCTAGTGATGCAACCAATGTGTTACCCCAATGACCCTGACCCTACGATCCTGACCCTACGATCCTGACCCTACGACCCTGACGGGTTCTGTGTCTATAGAAAATAGACAGTTAATAAAAGACATGCATCAGATTAAGGATGTTCTTATACAACCTGAGTATCACTTTTAAAGCCCTGTAAATAGACGCTGTATAGGACATAATTTAGCTTATTTGCAATATTTACAATCAATACAAGGTAACTGAGTGAAACGTAACAACAATTAGATTTACGTAAAACACAGGTTTATATATCAATTTCATATATTTCAATTTAAAAACAATTTCAATGTTTTGTTTGTGTCTTGATAAAGACCTTTTGGTTGAAACGTTGAATATGATTTGTGTATTGTAATTTGTATGATTTCTTGTGTGCGCATCATTTCCTACTAGTTTTAGCTATATTCTGTCGTGTCTCGTTGAAGCGATATATAAACCTGTGTTTTACGTAAGTCTAATTGCAATATTTAGCAAACTATTTGTAAGAGTTTCTTAATTCCCATAATCACACCGGTATAATGTCTAGTTCGAATGTTTAACATAAAACATTTATTAAGTGATGGACTCATGTGTCATTCACATGTTGTTTTATTTGCTTCATATGTCATCCACATGTTGTTTTATTTGCTTCATGTGTGATTCACATGATGTTTCTGTTGTTTCATGTGTCATTCACATGTTGTTTTTGTTGTTTCATGTATCATCCACATTTTTCTTCAGGCTCCATGGAAACACGCAGCCACTTATCTCAAAATAAGGCAGGACAACAGGAAAGTAGAAATGCACAACGACGTTGTACGATTGGGTACTATGATCGAAGTACAACTCCGTTACGCCAATTTGTGCATGATTGTGTGATTATTTCCCTTGCCTGTGCTTAATAGTTTATCTTATCATCAAGTAATTTAAATTATATTTAGGGTGATAATTAGTTATGTAAAACATAACTGGCCTCCAACTCGTAACCCTAAACCTAAAAATTGAATATTTCAGATAATTATTCATTCTTCTTCTTCTTCTTCTTCTGCGTTCGTTCTCAAACTCCTGTAGATTAGCAGGATGTAGTCCGGACAACGGAATGCGCTGTGTCATAGTTTACAGCATTGCTGCGATATCTGCGCATTTCGACCTGACACATCCTACTTCAGCATGGCTTTTGGTCACTGACCCTATATGGGATGGGACAGCCAACTCCATCCCATAACCTCCTTAGTCGTCTCTTCTGACATGAATGGAAGGTAAACAGTGTTGCTATTCTTTGCTTCCCTTTCGGGCCGCGGCAACATACAGGCGCTTGATTATTTATTGATATAATATTTAGATCAATTAACAACAAAATGTATAGGTAGACATTAATGGGAAACAAGAACGAAAACGGGGGTTGGACTGCGATCATAATACTTAAGAGTGTTAATTATTGAAAACTTTTGGTGTGTTTCCAACTTGCTGTGTGTATCATTTTCTGCCTTGTCATTAACCCACCAACAACACAAGGTGACATAGAAAAAAAGATTTGAATCAAACCACAATAAATTAATTTTACTTATTCTCTTGATGAAGGCTGTTTGGTCGAAACGTCGATTCGTGTGTGTTATTATATTATGTGTGTCTTGAGTTATTAGTAAAACTTCATTACCCTGTGCCTGGATTTACCTGTTGGATTTCAGATTTGCGAAATAAGTACATATTATCGTATGCACTCAAAAACACAGAGGGAATCACCCAAGTATGCTAGATTCGGGCAATTGTAATGTATTGTAAATAATAAACACACAACTAAAGAAACTAGCATGTTATCAAAAACTACTTGTGACAGCGGTGAAACGGCGTTAACAAGCTAGTTTTAGACTTGGAACTAGACACAACTGGCTTTTTGCAATTGTTTTGCTAGGAACAGTTGACGGTGAACAGAACAGAAGAAATCCTGAATTGATAAGATCAAGAAAGAAATGATCTGTGCGTGATTTTTCTACCATTGTCTATTGTCTGCCCACGCGTGAATAATGGTTGATCCGTATTCACACTTGCCGTTAATCGTAGGGATGAGAGCTTTAGTTGTTGTTACAAGACCAGATCTGTGGCGGTGGTTGCATTTAGTCCATGTTTGTTCAAGGGTATTTTGATGTTTTCTATCCACCATTTTCTTGGTCTTCCTCTGGCTTTACGCCCGGGTATTCTTTTGTTATTTGTATTTGGTTGGGTATCTGCCAAAGATACTTCTCTATGGCGAGCTGGAGATGGGTACACGATCTCAAGGTGGCCAAAGGAAGCGCTACAAGGACTCGTTAAAGAACTCATTGAAAGCCTTTGAAATAGACCACGATACATGAGAAGAACTTGCACAAAATAGATCTACATGGCGTTCTAAAATAAAAAAGAGCGCATCATCTTGTGAAAAGAGGAGAAATGCAGCAGTTCAATAGCGGGGAGCAGCTAGAAAGTCACGGATAGACCAAGATCCGTCTACAGTCGTCATTCCATGTCCGAACTGTCCAATGACATTTAGGACTCATTAGCCATCTACGAACTCATAATCAAGGACATAACTCTAATTGAATTTTCAAAAGTGAATGTAACAAATGGTCATCATCACTTGTGATGGACGAACAATCAATAAAAAATCAATCAATCATTTGGTTGGGTTCATTCTTATAAGGTGACCGAACCATTTTACTTGCTGTTTCTCAATATGTTCAATGCATGATATTATATATACTCTTTTCCTAATTTCTTCATTTCTTATTTTATCTAGTTTAGTAGCCATTGCTGCTTTTCTCAGACACTTCATTTCACATGTAACATTTTCCCTCTCCTGTGAGTCTGTTAAAGACCATGTTTGACATTGGTGCATACATATGTTTTCAGGTAAACATGAAACACATTTCAACAACAAAATAAAAGCATAATTGTATAGATGACGTGCCATGAAGCTTCTCTAAGAAGATAACCTCAATATAACTGCATGTCATCCACTAAGGATTTCTGTTGCATGGGTGGTATGTCTAGTGGGCCATTGGTGAGACCCATAGACGCAACCACATGCTTGTTCACTCATTTAATCTGTTTTTCTTACAGAGCTTTGGCATTTGTGATATATCGCTTTTATATTATCTAACAATTGTCCTCTGATTTTATACATTTATAAGGTTTCCCATATAGTTGTTCTATCTACTCTGTCGAATGCCGTTTCCTGGTCTATAAATATTGTGTTTAAATCTTGATTGTATTCGATTGCTTTTCACTTAGTTGTCTCAGTGTGATTACCGCGTCTATACAGCTTGCTCTTCTTCTGAAGCCAAATTGAGAGGGAATCAGCTGTGGTTATGCATAGTATCGCATTCTCTGGTTCTATTATTTTTGCGTAGATCTTACCTGTATGACTTAATAAGGAGATGTCTCTATATGATTCACGCTATCTCTTACTACCTTTGTTTTTCCATAGTGGTCTTTCTACATTTCTCCGAATGACTGAGGATACAGTTGTTTATAGAGCGTTTTGTGTTAATGTCTTCAGCGTGACATCGCTGCCACCATAACTGTTTATCAGTCTTATTATTATTATTATTATTATTATTATTATTATTATTATTATTATTATTATTATTATTATTATTATTATTATTATTATTATTATTATTATTATTATTATTGTATTGTTAACGTGTTTGATTTAGACATGCACCGAGACACTACTCAATTTCTAAGATAATTTTGCAAGCAATAGTCTATTATGGAAGTAGCAGATCGATTGAAAACAGTCAAGCATTCACAACTTCACGGAATGGTCTGGGTATAATTTTTCATAGATTGACATCAAGGAATGAGTGCCCGTATCCCTATAACTGCAACAAATTCTGCAACATTATCTTCAAAGTTATCTACTGAAGTTAAAGCTGAAAAGGTGCGCCGCCGATATACGGAGGGAATTATTGAGACAATCTATGACGAAAAAAATTGCATTTGTATTCGTGCCAGGACATGCGGGTGTCTAGGCAATGACGTCATGACTGGCGATACACTGGCGAGCACAACCACAGTGTCAATAGATACGTCAATGGATCGATCTGACATTATCATCATCATCAAGTGCCATGCCAGCTGTCGTAGGCGTTCACGGCTCTCTACAGCTCTTTATCTGAAGTATTACGTATCAGGATCGTTGTTGTTTCCCTGCCGTGCCAGGTTGTCAAACTGTCTAATATTTTCTCAAGTTGCTGCCCACTGTTTCCTTCAATCTTGCCTGTTGTGACTATGTTCCCCAAACCTCCTTATATCATACAGTGGCCAAAAATGTAGATTGTCTTTCTCTTATATTATAGATTAAGCTCATTCTCGCATTTGGTTCTTTAAAAACTTCTACATTAGTTTTCCTGCAGTACATGCCATTCTCAGCATTCTTCTGTAGAACCACATCTTTACTACCTCTAATTTCCAACATTCCAGTTTGAAAAGTTCGATTTGACATAGTTAAATTTGCTGAAGAGACCTCGTTTGTTCAGAATATTTTCAAAAGTGTGAATCATGATCACTCTGAGAGATTGGTGCAAATACCGGAACACCAAGTAAAGATAAATAATATAGATACATGAAGAGACGAATTAGTCAGCATCGAACTGGAACTGTCAGCCGCTACACTCTGATGGATGCTACACTCGTCTGATGGATGCTACACTCGTTTGATGGATGCTACACTCGTTTGATGGATGCTACACTCATTTGATGGATGCTACACTCGTTTGATGGATGCTACACTCATCTGATGGATTCTACACTCGTTTGATGGATGCTACACTCGTTTGATGGATGCTACACTCATTTGATGGATGCTACACTCGTTTGATGGATGCTACACTCATCTGATGGATGCTACACTCGTTTGATGGATGCTACACTCGTTTGATGGATGCTACACTCATCTGATTGATGCTACACTGATGTATTGATTGAGACGGGGATCGGAGCATCTATGGACTTGTCCATTGTAAGTTGATGATAGCTTGTAGTCGTAACTCATAACCGTTATAACGTATGCGCTCATAACTCATTACCGTTATAACGTATGCGCTCATATCTATCAGTGTCTTCCTCTATTTTCTTTTGTAGAATTTACCAGTAAACCATGAATAGTGTTAGCACGCCAGGGCTTAGACAAATAGCTGCAGCTATAGTGATCTTTGTTGCTTGGACATTGACATCATTTCTATGCCATGAATGTGCGAAGATGTACCTACAGATCACAGAATCAATGAGTGAGATCAATGACTCGTATATCGAATTGTACCGGTTCACGTGGGCGCTTATAATCACAATAGTTCAGGTAAGTTTTACAAGTGAGTCTTACCTTCAACTACCTTCAAGTAAATCTTACCTTCAAGTAAATCTTACCTTCAAGTAAATCTTACCTTCAAGTAAATCTTACCTTCAAGTAAATCTTACCTTCAAGTAACATCTTGAACAAGTTGTCATCTCATGTTATAGAATCAAACTATTGTTAGATTTCTATTTCCTTTCACAATTTATATTTACCTAAGCAGTGTTGTCTGAACGTTCTTATTCGTCTTCTTTTCCTTCCATGACGTTCTCCATATTCTGTATTATGTCTACATCTAAATGGCATGAATAAGGTCTTCTAGATATTTTTTCATTATCCATGTTTCTGAGCCATACATTAATGAAGAGTAGGTGTAGTATTTTATAATTCTCATTTTCAGATTATTTGTGATGTATTTTTATGCCAATAATTTCATCATTTCATTGAAACTACCTTAAGCTATTTCTATTCCCCTTTTACCTTGTTTCACACCTGTCATGATTTTGTGATTATGTGTCTAAGTTATTGAGACTGATCTACTTGTTACAGCATTTCTGCATACATTTTTATGTTTAGCACTTGTTCCTCTTCGATTTTCTTGATTGTCATAGCTTTTGTTTTTTGAATGTTTGTATCTAGACAATATTCTTCTTCATTTATGGACTTTATCTGTTGATCTTTGTAACTTCTGTTCATTTTCTGTCAACAGGACAGTGCCTTCAGCGTAACAAAGAATGTTTATTATTTTCCTATTGATCTTGAGCCCGGAAATTATTTCTGTATGTTTTAACACTTATTGTTTGAAGACATAAAATTGACTACGTGATGAAATATATCCTTGTCTTGCTCCTCCTTTTTTTTCCATGTGGTGAGCATCTAGTCTCATATTTGCTTCGTGCAGTTTGTTCGTAATATATATTTCTGAAGTTTAAACTAATTTCTTGCAAGGATTGAATTAATTTCGTGTTAGATTCTCAATTTTCGATGTAGTCGTGTGTACATATTTTTGTGGCTATGGTAAAAATATAAATCAAATCTCGTAATATCTTGATACATCTTTATTTACTTAGACTTTTGTATATGTTGGCCTAAAACATCCGATTTTATCATGTCAATTTTATTTCTACGTATAGTAATACTTTACAAACAAATATTGCAGTGCGCTACGTGCCTTCTCCTCGTTCAGATGGATATAGGGCAACGTAATGGAGCTAACTGGAAAGTCATTACGATTCTGAGAGCCTCACATTTTCTGGCGACACTATCAACAAACTACAGCATGGTCTATATAGAGGTATGCCAGTGTCACCATTTGTAATCATTTGTCTATCTAATGTTTATTGTTTATCGTAGGTGGTGTTGTCGTAGCTTCCACACTTGCCATATAGCGTAGGAGTTTGTGATGGAGTTTGGTCTGCGTTCCACAGCAAGTGCTTACGTGAGATCCAGATAATGAATTCTTACTGAGCGGCGACGACTAACACCACTGTGCGTGCTGATTTGAAATAATACACACAGCAATACACATAATAAAATAACAATTAATAAACGGTAATACTGCGGTAAAACTGTATGAAAATAGTACATGCGTGGATTACGTAAGTTCCAGAGCCAGGTGTGTTGCTCAGGTTGAGGTGTAGTCATGTTTGTTCACGATGGTCTTGATGTTGTCTATCCACCTTTTCCTAGGTCTGCCCTTGGCTCTGTATCATGATTCCATCGTTTCACAAGCTTTTATGGGAAGTTGATCGGTCAATCTCTTAAGATGTCCAAACTATTGTATCTGCTGTTTCTCTACATATTCGATACATGATGTTACGCATGTTAGAATTCTGATGTTCTCATTGCGTATTTTGTCGAGTCTAGTGACTGCAATAGCCTTCCTTAGACATTTCATTTCGCAAGTTTCGATTTTTCTCTTATGTGTAGATGTCAGTTGCCAAGTCTGGCAGTGGTAGCAAGTGTTGGTATAAAGATTCACATACTCATGTGTGTCATTACTTCCATATTGATTTCTGGGTGCACAAGCAAAGGTGACAGCTGGTATGTCCCATCATTTGCCTTTTGACATTTTGTTTGGCTAAAGTGATATTGAATATTTATGTGAGGCAATATTTACGGCGAGTAGGTTGTAATTGATTTCTAAATAGTTCATAATCATATATCGAATAGCCTGCAATGATATCGATTATACATCATCGATACTTGGCACATTTATTGCCTGGACAAGACATGCCTACATCGATACTTGGCACATTTATTGCCTGGACAAGAAGACATGCCTACATCGATACTTGGCACATTTATTGCCTGGACAAGACATGCCTACATCGATACTTGGCACATTTATTGCCTGGACAAGACATGCCTACATCGATACTTGGCATAATTATTGCCTGGACAAGACATACCTACATCGATACTTGGCACATTTATTGCCTGGACAAGACATGCCTACATCGATACTTGGCCCATTTACTGCCTGGACAAGACATGTCTACATCGATACTGGAAACTTTTATGACTAGGCAAGACATGCCTACATCGATAATTGGCACATTTACTGCCTGGACAAGACATGTCTACATTGATACTTGGCACATTTACTGCCTGTACAAGACATGTCTACATCGATACTGGAAACTTTTATGACTAGGCAAGACATGTATACATCGCACACTGCGTTTGTTTAAACTCGCAAATTTATTTCGACTGTTGTGTTCCTGTGTATTGCTGTTGGCATCTACTCTCAGGTCAGTGACTCCTGTAGTTCCTACATAGATTTGAATAAGGTACCTTGACCATCTGAGAGGTGCCTACTATCTCTCCCAGTCCCCCTATTTGTTATTTTATGCGTACTGAATCACCAATCTTGACTGAAGGGACTAACGATTAATCACTTTGCGTATAGTGGTATCTCTTCATTTATTCATTCATTCATTTTCCTTTTGCGCTGAAGTTAGTGCATAGGGCAGAGGTCAGTTCTCTCCAACTCTGTCTGTTCAAAGATATTCTGTGCAGTTCTTGAAGAGTATGAATATTGGTATCTCTCGATCTAGTGTTAAAGCCATGTGATTGTGCTCAAGTGGTCGCGGGTTTGAATTCGCTCGAGATGACTTGTTTAAATAGTAGAAATTTTTTGCAGTAACCCGAGTATACTAAAGTCAATTCCATATGCCATTTGAACACTTTGTATCCGCCCTATTTTATTTATAGGCCCTAATTTGTGTATAGGCACTATTTTATTTATACACCCTAATTTGTGTATAGGCCCTATTTTATATATAGGCTATATTTTATATATAGGCCCTAATTTGTGTATACGCCCTATTTTATATATAGGCCCTAATTTGTGTATAGGCCCTATTTTATATATAGGCCCTAATTTGTGTATAGGCCCAATGTTATATATAGGCCCTATTTTATATATAGGCCCTATTTTATATATATAGGCGCTAATTTGTGTATATGCCCTATTTTATATATAGGCCCTATTTTATATATAGGCCCTAATTTGTGTATAGGTCCAATTTTATATATAGGCCCTAATTTGTGTATAGGCCCAATTTTATATATAGGCCCTATTTTATATATAGACCCTATTTTATATATATAGGCGCTAATTTGTGTATATGCCCTATTTTATATATAGGCCCTATTTTATATATAGGCCCTAATTTGTGTATAGGTCCAATTTTATATATAGGCCCTAATTTGTGTATAGGCCCAATTTTATATATAGGCCCTATTTTATATATAGACCCTATTTTATATATATAGGCGCTAATTTGTGTATATGCCCTATTTTATATATAGGCCCTATTTTATATATAGGCCCTAATTTGTGTATAGGTCCAATTTTATATATAGGCCCTATTTTATATATAGGCCCTAATTTGTGTATAGGTCCTATTTTATATATATGCTCTAATTTGTGTATAGGCCCTAATTTGTGTATAGGCCCTACTTTGCGTCTCCAGTAAATTAAATATTCCATAACATATTGGATCAGCTACACGAGCTTAGCGTGCAGGACGTGTTTCCTGGTAATAAAGGTATCTATCGACCCGAGTAATCAAATCTGTGTAGTCTGAGAGGTCTGTATAATTCTGACCACATGACAACACTTCTGTCATGGTTTGTTTTCTCCACACGGCTTCATGAGAGAAATATGTACTTTACTTCAATAACCTCCGACTTTATTTATCCAGGCAGCTTCCACATTAGCCATTAAATTGACAGAACCAATCACAATGGCAGTAGCTCATCATGTGATCTTTCAAACAGCGGTTTCCCTGCAAACGGTCATTAGTGTGCCTCTTATTATATGTGGAGCTCTAGTTTTTACAGGTGAGGCTGTGCTGTCTTCAAAACTGTGAATGTTGATATACATTTATTAGATATTGTACCAGTGCCAGACAATACTTCATTGCAAGGGAAATATATGGAAGATTAGAAATGATACTCATAATAGCAATCCATATTGGGCGGCACTGACAATAGTTTCATCTCTCTGGTGTGCAGGATTGATTGATTACTAAGACCAAATCTAACATATACCTGCCTACCAGATTTCGAGCAAGTAAGTTATGGAAATCATAGGCTTCCTTCACAAATAATAATCCACAGTATTGATAAATAATTATTCATTAAACATATTTAAAATTAAGTTTGGAGATGGCCTTAGCTTCTATGTCCCATGATAAACTTAATTTGGAAAAACAACATCAGTGTTAGAGTGAACATCAAACTTTATAACTCGCTAATTCTTTCTATTTTGATGTATGGTTGCGAGAGTTGAACTAAGACCAAATCTGACATATAGCTACCTACACGATTTGGAACAGTTATGCACAGAGATGAACTACCTACAAGATTTGGAACATCTATGCACAGAGATGAACATTTGTGTTTCTTGTTTTCTCTTTTCGGGTACCCGGTAAGAGAAAACAAGAAACACAAATGTTCATCTCTGTCCACATTTGCTCGAAATCTGGTTGGCAGTGATACGTCAGATTTGGTCTTAGCAGTCATCATCCTGCACACCAGAGAGATGCAACATGTCACGTCTGAAACTATTGTCATTGCTGCCAGAGATGGATTGCTATTATGAGTATCACGTTCTGTTCTTCCATATATTTCCTTCATCTCCATTGTGGCCTATCTCTTTATCTGCACACTGATATTATTCACTATACTATTTTGTAAACTTAATTTTTCCTATGGCCAAAATATTGTATTGTTTATACATCCAAAATACTTTTTCAGGTTACAATTTTACCGGAAGAACAGATTCCATTGGGATTTCTTTTGCTTTTGCCTCAAACATCATCCTAGCTGCAAGAAACATCACTCTAAAGAAGTTGCAAGCTGGTTCGTCAGTTAATTCAACAATCGTCTTGCGTCCATATTTCAACACCATCCTGATATTTATCTTCGAAGTTGTGTTTGTGACTGTGCTGTATTTCCTAGAAATGATTGAAGCAATTCCCAGAAAGACTTCATTACTAGCAGGACTTTGTCTAGCCTCAGGAATATTCCATGTGGCATATTCGTATATTTCAACAAGTATTGTTCTAAAGGTAATATAACATATAGACGGCTTATATGAGAACGTTTCGGTACTTCTCCTCACAGCAGCAGCTTGTTTTTGTAATTAACTTTATTTTTTGTTCACAAAGGGATATAACAAGTAAAAATGACTGCTTTAATGAGAAGTGCAGAAGTGTAGAAGTGTGGATTATTACAATAAATTAGATTTCTTATTTTATTGAATCATTTTTGTCCTTGTTTATTAGCGTTCAGAGAGCCAGGTAGTGCTCATCATACTTGCGGAAACAGATGAGTTCCTGCCTTGAGCATTATCCAAGCTTCAAGCGTGTACTGCCACCGGAATGATCAGGCACCACATGGGGTTTCTTGAGAAGCAACTTCCCGGAGTGATCAGGCACC
Source organism: Meghimatium bilineatum (assembly GCA_034231615.1). Taxonomy (NCBI): domain Eukaryota; kingdom Metazoa; phylum Mollusca; class Gastropoda; order Stylommatophora; family Philomycidae; genus Meghimatium; species Meghimatium bilineatum. The sequence continues at coordinate 3,103,864 of CM067301.1, forward strand.
ACATGGGGTGTCGTGAGAAGCAACTTCCCGGAGTGATCAGGCACCACATGGGGTGTCTTGAGAAGCAACTTCCTGGAGTGATCAGGCACCACACGGGGTGTTTTGAGAAGCAACTTCCCGGAGTGATCAGGCACCACACGGGGTGTCTTGAGAAGCAACTTCCCGGAATGATCAGGCACCACCTGGGGTGTCTTGAGAAGCAACTTCCCGGAGTGATCAGGCAATACCTGTGGTGTCTTGAGAAGCAACTTCCCGGAGTGATCAGGCACCACATGGGGTGTCTTGAGAAGCAACTTCCCGGAGTGATCAGGCACCACATGGGGTGTCTTGAGAAGCAACTTCCCGGAGTGATCAGGCACCACACGGGGTGTCTTGAGAAGCAACTTCCCGGAATGATCAGGAAACATATGGGGTGTCTTGAAAATAACTTCCCGGAGTGATCTGGCAACACATGGGGTGTCTTGAGAAGCCACTTTGCGTATGACTTACCAATTCCTTCGGATATCCCCGAATTAGTGATATGTTATCCCTGCTTAATTGGTGAGCCCCCTTGAATGGCAGGTAATGTCTACCTGGCTGCCCCACCGATCCCAATTACCATGCAAAGGGCTGGTTGCTGTGGATAATTCTGACAGAAAATGATGTTTGAAGGAGAAACTGATGCCCATAACTCTAATTCTGCATGTTAAGGAAAGGTAGAAAGCCCACAAAACCTCTATAATTTATTTTCTCTATTCAGTTGAAGCCTTCTCACAACTATGAACACCGCTGATATGTGGGGTTTTATAGGTGTGCCATAGGATGATGACTATATTAATGATAATAATAATAATAATAATAAATGACGATGTTAATGATAATAATGATAATGATTTGCATCTTAACAGACGACCAGGAAGTAGGTCATTGTAAATCTTTACTATGGTAAAGTTCAATGTTCCTCTGATTGTGAGGAATGAAGAGATTACAAGAACTGTTGGAACAAGAAGAGATCATGTGAGGAATGAAGAGATTATAAGAACTGCTGGAACAAGAAGAGATCAGGTAAGGAATGAAGAGATTACAAGAACTGTTGGAACAAGAAGAGATCATGCGAGGAATGAAGAGATTACAAGAACTGTTGGAACAAGAAGAGATCATGCGAGGAATGAAGAGATTACAAGAACTGTTGGAACAAGAAGATATCATGCGAGGAATGAAGAGATTACAAGAAGAGATCATGTGAGGAATGACGAGATTACAAGAACTGTTGGAACAAGAAGAGATCATGCGAGGAATGAAGAGATTACAAGAACTGTTGGAACAAGAAGAGATCATGCGAGGAATGAAGAGATTACAAGAACTGTTGGAACAAGAAGAGATCATGTGAGGAATGAAGAGATTATAAGAACTGCTGGAACAAGAAGAGATCAGGTGAGGAATGAAGAAATTATAAGAACTGCTGGAACAAGAAGAGATCAGGTGAGGAATGAAGAAATTATAAGAACTGCTGGAACAAGAAGAGATCATGTGAGGAATGAAGAGATTATAAGAAGAGATCAGGTGAGAAATGAAGAGATTATAAGAAGAGATCATGTGAGGAAGGAAGAGATTAGAAGAACTGCTGGAACAAGAAGAGATCATGTGAGGAATGAAGAGATTACAAGAAGAGATCATGTGAGGAATGAAGAGATTACAAGAACTGTTGGAAAAAGAAGAGATCGTGTGAGAAATGAAGAGATTACAAGAACTGTTGGACCAAGAAGAGATCATGTGAGGAATGAAGAGATTACAAGAACTGTTGGAACAAAATCTGGCGTCAAATATATATATATATATATAAAAAACCAGACTGAAATGGCTCAACCATTTAATGAGAATCAACCCAAATTGCCCAGCATCAAGAGCATAGAACATGGGAATAGAACATAGAACATGGAAATAGAACATAGAACATGGGAATAGAAATGGCAAGATCCAGATAAAGACCACGAAGAATGTGGATTGAAGGAGTTACCAATGTTCTGAGACATCACAATCTTACTGCATATCATGGGACGAAATGTGCCGTAACTCTTAAAGGCGATCGTTCATTCAATCCTGCAACGTCTTACAGCAAAAGTTGAGAAAAGACGAAATATCGTACATAATGTGGGACTTGTATACATTTACAATATAATCATGTATTCTACTAGATCAATAGTTCAGTAACGTAGGCTACATACCCCTTCCTACTTAGTGAGACAGATACTTTTGTAATATATATGTTAATTATCGTCTTTGCATACAGGGCATGTCTATAGACGCTTTGATCTTTGCATAAATGTCTCTGGGCGTAGCTGCTGATGGTTCAGGTTCTATGTTGGTTCGGTGTTCTTCAGGAAATCTTTGTTAGGTGTTCTCTACGGGCCACGCCTATCCTCAGTCCTAACTCGCGCATTCTCGATATTGACGCACGCTCATGCATCTTAAAACCATATGATCGTTCGGATTCTCGAAGAGCAATGAGTGTGTCTGTTCGGATCATAGGCTGACCATCTGTTATGCTGGCGAGGCTAGGTTATTTTGTCGGCCTGATTGTTTGCCTCCACACTGGGAGTCCCGGAAACAAAGAGAAGAGTAAATTTTCGCAGTGAGATCCACATTTCAGTTTTCTCTAATAACTCCACCCATTCTCTGCGTACATCACCTTGTCTTGGCTGCATGAATTATGTTTATTGAGTCACACTGTATGTATAGAAATGACTTGTGTTCCAGTCAGTTTAGTGCGAGTATTACGGCAAACACTCCATCGTTAGACTGGTTGATGTTGCTGTGAAGATTCCAATGGCTTGATGTACTGTTCTTTATAATCTTGCAGGTTGTGCCCATGCACACCACTGGTGACGAATGACCAACTAGTCCATGTACGACCAGTCCGTGTAAATCACAACATCTGTGTCATCGGCATGCGCACAGATTAGTGCCTTAACCCCAGCATCCACACTTACAGGGCTAGGTTCCCTGCACTACATACTGAACTCAATGACTATCTTGACTGTCTACTGAAAGACCATAGAGAAATGTATCCATTCCCCGCCAGGATGGATGTCTTCTGGTGCGCAAATCTGTTTAACGATATCATCGGCGCGCCTCATCAAAAATGTGCCTGTTTTGAGCTTGCTTCCCTTCACACAAGGGAGCACACTGTGTAGTGTGGGGGGGGGGGGGGAGGGGTTGTCTTTGTTGGGAACTCACTTTGAGTACGTACAGTCATGCCACATATTAATTCTATGAGATATTCTCACAAAGACAAGGAGGAGCATATAGCCACACGGGGTTTTATTCTGATGCAGCCAAGGATGATCCGCAATGCTTCGTTTTGAATTATCCCCAGTCTCTCAATCTGTGTTTGACTGACGGTAATCGTACCACCTTCTTATTCATTGACAGTATGAACCCAGGTATTGTAGAGGTGAAATCTGATAAGTTGCGGTAAAATCGCAGAGCCAGGTAATGTAGAGGTGAAGTCTGATTACGCTATGTCATCTCATCTCCACCGTCGGAGTTTCAGACTTTGCGGATGTGATTGTTAATGGGGACACATGATACCACTGTCACAGAGGCTTGATAAGGGGCACACATAAATAATTAAAAATTAGGGGGTTATGGACTGGTCCGTCAAGGAGGCAATAGGATTGAATGACAGATGCATCCTCAAAGCTCATGATAATATGCTAAAAAAGTAAAAGAGGGGCGGGGGGGGCAGGGAATATAATTTGTCTCAAACGGGGACCACGGGAAAACATTATTGAGAACCACTGTACTAGGGTATGCTGTTGCACGATGGTTGATCTGTGAGAATCACTGTGCTAGGACATACCCGATGCACGATAATTGTGTTATAACTGAAATATGCTGTTGCAGGTTTGTTGCTCACTGTGCAAGGGTATGTTGTTGCAGGTTTGTTGGTTACTGTGCAAGCGTATGTTGTTGCAGGTTTGTTGGTTACTGTGCAAGGGTATGTTGTTGCAGATTTTTTGGTTACTGTGCAAGGGTATGTTGTTGCAGGTTTGTTGGTTACTGTGCAAGCGTATGTTGTTGCAGGTTTGTTGGTTACTGTGCAAGGGTATGTTGTTGCAGATTTGTTGCTCACTGTGCAAGGGTATGTTGTTGCAGGTTTGTTGGTTACTGTGCAAGCGTATGTTGTTGCAGGTTTGTTGGTTACTGTGCAAGGGTATGTTGTTGCAGATTTGTTGGTTACTGTGCAAGCGTATGTTGTTGCAGGTTTGTTGGTTACTGTGGAAGCGTATGTTGTTGCAGGTTTGTTGGTCACTGTGCAAGTGGGTATGTTGTTGCAGGTTTGTTGGTTACTGTGAAAGGGTATGCTGATTTACGATAGTAGAATTGATAAGTGAATAATCAGGATGTAATCTACAAGAACAATGCATTTTGTCATAATCTACAGATTTGCTGCGCTACATGTGCTATGTCGTGACCTTACTTTTTTTTAAAATTGCAGGTAATGAACGTGATAAGCCACTCAATAGCGAACATCTTCAAGCGATTTCTAGTAGTTCTCATGCTTTGTGCTCTAGGTAACCGCATTGTCTCCAGCAATAATATTTTCGGACTAGTGATGGCTTTGTTTGGACTACTTGTCTATACCCACGGTAAAATATGGTCAGATGTCTCGTCACAGGACAATAGTGAGGACAGTAAGTAAAGATTTTCTGTGACCAATCGCCTGTATAATACCTACCAATAGAATCCAATACCTACCAATAGAATTCAATACCTACCAATAGAATCCAATAGAATCTAATACCTACCAATAGAATCTAATACCTACCAATAGAATTCAATACCTACCAATAGAATCCAATAGAATCTAATACCTACCAATAGAATCTAATACCTACCAATAGGCCTTTTGTTGTCATGTTGTCGATTATTGCCATGTCTGATTACTATTTATATACTTTATGTCACCTTCTAAAGCCAGCCAAAGAAATGTACGGGAAAGAAAGGAGAAATGACTTAAACATGCTTGTTTGGATTCTTATGGTAGTTATTATATCGGCACTTGGCCATGGATTTATAAACTTAATTAAGGAGTCATAATTATCATACCAGTCCCGGTGTCGACTGGCGTAGGCCATCATGGACCTCTTTAACTCTCTATTTCTAGTATATTTTATCATGGCAGTTGTTTACTTTTTGGCATGAAACGATGTCAGACTATTCAATATTTTCTAATGTTGTCGTCCTCGATCTCTCTTTCTATTTTTCCTGTTGTAACTATGTTCTTCAGGAGCTCCCTGTCTCATGAAGATTGTTTCTTTCTGATATTATTAATTAAATACCCACCCCCCGTCTCACACGTGATTTTTTTCCGCACCTCAAAGATAGTATCTGTAGTTCTCAGCATTCTTCTATGGAAACACACCTATGTTGCCTCTATCCATGATGCTCTCAGCATTCTTCTATGGAAACACATCTATGTTGCTTCTAATTTTCCACCATCCTTTGTATTTATTGTCCAAGACCCGCATTCATGTGTTAGAATATGTTTTTTTAAACGTTTGTAAAATATATTGTAAGCTGCTATAAATCTCTGTTAAACTTTTATCAATATGTTTAAAACTGTCATCAATATATTTAAAACTATCATCTATTTGTTTAAAACTGTCATTAATATGGTTAAAACTGTCATTAATATGGTTAAAACAGCCATACAGTTAACTAGATACTAACTATCCTTTTTAACAAAGATATCATTTATTAACGCAATAAGGGACTGTTCGTTTCAAATAACTTTAACTCAATGTTTAACCTCTTTTTTGCTTCAGAGGTTCCTTGCTGGCAATCATTGAAGCGTATTATTACTCCATCTCTTGGAATCCTCACTCTGTTGACGCTGACAGCAGTCGGTTCATTGGGGAGTTCAAGGTTATATACATCATGGAACCAAATCTCAGATACACAATCGGAGAGAATAAACATTGAAGATAGTAATATAAAAATAATGAACACTGATTTCAGGTACATCGAAAAAAATGAAACAAATAAAGAGATGCGCGAATTTCTCTCATGGCGTCTGATTGACCATCCTATGGATACAGACAGAAGAGCGAAAACTCTGTCTAGAAATAAAGATGTAGTAGAAGAAGCACAGCGAATTTTGATGAATCTCTTACAAGATCTTCTGGGCAAAGCCAAACATGTCATGTTGATAGAAATAGCAACGTATGAGAACAAAGGGGATCCAGCTATTTCTATGGGAGAAATTATGTTGCTTAGAAAAATGAACATCAATATTGTGTTTTATTGTGAAACCACAAAATGTGCTAGGAAACCAACTTTGGCTAAAGCTCTAGAAATAAACAAGAGGTTTCCTAAAGATGAGCTGGTTATTTTAATGCAAGGAGGAGGCAATTTGGTCGGATACGTCGAGATTGATATTGTACGGAAGGCTTACATTGACACATTTCAAGATAGAAAAATCATAATATTTTCTCAAAGTATTTGGTTGAATTCCAAGAACTCGGCGAGTTTAGACATATGTCGACATATTTATTCCAATCACAGCAACTTAGTGATGTTCTTGAGAGACCGGGGGTCTTTACAGGTCGCTAAAACTAATTTTAAAGGTACAACTTTAATACTAGCACCAGATATGGCTTTCGGTATCGGAATGGTACCTCGACAGATGCCACCTATGTATGATATTGTCTGGTTGAGAAGAAACGACTCCGAGTCTTCAAAATATATTGTACCAAATATACCGTCACATATTTCAGCCGTAGTGAATGATTGGTATACGTGGCGATCAAATCGTGGGAGAACGGACATGGAGACGTCTTTTCTGATTGCTGCTGAAGGTTTTCATTTTCTTCAGAGAGGACGAATAGTTGTCACAGATCGTCTTCACGGTCACATCCTGTCCACGTTAATGAACATCCCGCACGTCTTGATTGACAACCCACCTTTTTTCAAGCTGTCATCATTTGACAAATCGTGGACACAGAGTTTAAGTAATACAATCCTTGTAGCAAATGGATCACACGCTTTAGATGCAGCACAAGAACTGTTGAAACATTATCACAACGAACTTCCTTCAATTGGACCTAAAGATATGAACGTTATTAATATATTCTAGCATCAAAAATAACAAAATATTGAGTGTATACCAAGTCGCTGTGCACTTGTTTAAATTGCTGGTAACACTAAGTATTATCAATTGAAGCAGTTAGTGCGTATCTGTGTGATGTTAGTGTACAGCGACTTTACATACACCCTATGCAAAAGTTGGACATTAGACTGGGATTTTTAGATAATAGCAGGACTATGGACGGCGAGTATTTAATGCTGATATACGTGACAACACCAGTGTACAGCGACGTCATAGACACCATGTTTAACAGCGAGATATAAGACAGGGATCTTTGGATGTAAGGATAGACTTCGGAATTTATTATGTCATAATAAGAGTAGATTGTACCCACATATTGGGGGAACAACATAAGTAAGTAAGGAGTGTTGCAGAAAAATACAAAATACACTAACGGCATGAACATAAAGCAACAACATTTCGACTAAAACGTCTTCACCATATAAAAAAGACAAAAGTTGGAAAGTACAAATAGAGAATCATTAAGTAGTAGTTCAAAAGACGTTCAAGTTTGACTTAATTTTAATATTATTCCCCATATATTCCTACTACCATCCTCATGTGTGATTTCCTACGTTCGTATATTGTTGATTTCGTTTGTTGCATGTCGTTTCAGATGATGGCTTTTTTATTCGAAACGTCGTCTATCGCTCTGCCTTGTTGTTAGTTTATTTTATTGACTAATATTAGTAATACTTCCACTTATTTCCATTCATTGTAAAATTTGCCACGTGTTACACCAACCCATTAATTTTTATTTTCGGGTTGTTTCCCAACTAATAATCATCATCAAGGTGTTGCTTTAGTACAGTATGCAGTACTTTACTATAGAAGATCTAGTCATTAACGCAACTGACAACTAGCTATTTTAGATAACAACCGACTCTTTCTCCGATGATGTAATATGTCCATACACACAGATGTATATATAAGTGCATCACGATTCCATGGATTCTGTACTGTTTGTGATAGCCCGTATTCAAGTTAAATATTTAAAAAACGTGTGTTCTACTAAGTGTGTTGTTAAGTTTCACGCAGTATTAGCTTATATTGATTATGGGATCAGTGCGCATTAGTTACATTGTGCAAAAAGACCTGGTGGATACTTCATTGATGTGTATTGAATAGTGAGTGTTTACACTGAACATTTTGCAACATCTGGAGATTTTTTCTGCTGCATCTATGTTTGATTTCAAAATTCTACCAGTTGTGAAATCACGCCCCTTAGATAATTGACTTCTGTATTTAGCTTTCGTTGGTTGTGGTATAATTCAGTAGTTCTCATCCTTGGTGCTGTTGTGGGGTCGCATAGATATGCTTTCGGAAAAAGAAAAAAAATTAGAATGGAGGGAAACACACATTTTCGTTTAAGGAGCAACATACATCAATTTGATTCTTAGGATAAAGTAACAAGATAAAGTAACAAGATAAAGTAACAAGATAAAGTAACAAGATAAAGTAACAAGATAAAGTAACAAGATAAAGTAACAAGATAAAGTAACAAGATAAAGTAACAAGATAAAGTAACAAGATAAAGTAACAAGATAAAGTAACAAGATAAAGTAACAAGATAAAGTAACAAGATACAGTAGCAAGATAAAGTAACAAGATAAAGTAACAAGATAAAGTAACAAGATAAAGTAACAAGATAAAGTAACAAGATAAAGTAACAAGATAAAGTAACAAGATACAGTAACAAGATACAGTAACAAGATACAGTAACAAGATACAGTAACAAGATACAGTAGCAAGATAAAGTAACAAGATAAAGTAACAAGATAAAGTAACAAGATAAAGTAACAAGATAAAGTAACAAGATAAAGTAACAAGATAAAGTAACAAGATAAAGTAACAAGATAAAGTAACAAGATAAAGTAACAAGATAAAGTAACAAGATAAAGTAACAAGATAAAGTAACAAGATAAAGTAACAAGATAAAGTAACAAGATAAAGTAACAAGATAAAGTAACAAGATAAAGTAACAAGATACAGTAACAAGATACAGTAACAAGATAAAGTAACAAGATAAAGTAACAAGATACAGTAGCAAGATAAAGTAGCAAGATAAAGTAACAAGATAAAGTAACAAGATAAAGTAACAAGATAAAGTAACAAGATAAAGTAACAAGATAAAGTAACAAGATAAAGTAACAAGATAAAGTAACAAGATAAAGTAACAAGATACAGTAACAAGATAAAGTAACAAGATAAAGTAACAAGATAAAGTAACAAGATAAAGTAACAAGATAAAGTAACAAGATAAAGTAACAAGATAAAGTAACAAGATACAGTAACAAGATACAGTAACAAGATAAAGTAACAAGATACAGTAACAAGATAAAGTAACAAGATACAGTAACAAGATACAGTAACAAGATAAAGTAACAAGATAAAGTAACAAGATACAGTAACAAGATAAAGTAACAAGATACAGTAACAAGATACAGTAACAAGATAAAGTAACAAGATACAGTAACAAGATAAAGTAACAAGATAAAGTAACAAGATAAAGTAACAAGATAAAGTAACAAGATAAAGTAACAAGATAAAGTAACAAGATAAAGTAACAAGATAAAGTAACAAGATAAAGTAACAAGATACAGTAACAAGATACAGTAACAAGATACAGTAACAAGATACAGTAACAAGATACAGTAGCAAGATAAAGTAACAAGATAAAGTAACAAGATAAAGTAACAAGATAAAGTAACAAGATAAAGTAACAAGATAAAGTAACAAGATAAAGTAACAAGATAAAGTAACAAGATAAAGTAACAAGATAAAGTAACAAGATACAGTAGCAAGATAAAGTAACAAGATAAAGTAACAAGATAAAGTAACAAGATAAAGTAACAAGATAAAGTAACAAGATAAAGTAACAAGATAAAGTAACAAGATACAGTAACAAGATACAGTAACAAGATAAAGTAACAAGATAAAGTAACAAGATACAGTAGCAAGATAAAGTAACAAGAAAAAGTAGCAAGATACAGTAGCAAGATAAAGTAACAAGATAAAGTAACAAGATACAGTAGCAAGATAAAGTAACAAGATACAGTAGCAAGATAAAGTAACAAGATACAGTAGCAAGATAAAGTAACAAGATAAAGTAACAAGATACAGTAGCAAGATAAAGTAACAAGATAAAGTAGCAAGATACAGTAACAAGATAAAGTAACAAGATAAAGTAACAAGATAAAGTAACAAGATAAAGTAACAAGATACAGTAACAAGATACAGTAACAAGATACAGTAAGAAGATAAAGTAACAAGATAAAGTAACAAGATAAAGTAACAAGATAAAGTAACAAGATAAAGTAGCAAGATAAAGTAACAAGATACAGTAACAAGATAAAGTAGCAAGATACAGTAGCAAGATAAAGTAACAAGATAAAGTAACAAGATAAAGTAACAAGATAAAGTAACAAGATAAAGTAACAAGATAAAGTAACAAGATAAAGTAACAAGATAAAGTAACAAGATAAAGTAACAAGATAAAGTAACAAGATAAAGTAAGAAGATAAAGTAACAAGATAAAGTAACAAGATAAAGTAACAAGATAAAGTAACAAGATAAAGTAACAAGATAAAGTAACAAGAAAAAGTAGCAAGATACAGTAGCAAGACCTAAGGCAAATGACACCAATCCTCAGTTACAAAAAAAAGTAGACTTAAACAACAAAAAACACTGTTCAAAAGGATAATTGCCAACGCTGTACTAGCAATGCGAAACGTGGATAACGACAGCACAAGGTAAACGCAAATTTTTTACAGCTGAACTTGCATGTTTGCGCAGAATCCTAGAGATATCACTAAGAGACAGAATGAGGATATTAGACAAAGAAGAGGAATCATATATCCCAGATATCTGGATGTGTTTTTTGACAGAAGTATGGGTTTCAGGGAACATGTTGACCACGTTATCATAAGGGCAGACAACGGCTTAGCAGCAACGAAGGTTATGGCTGCTGCACAGTGTGAGCAGAGGTTGTTATTTTTTTTGTACCAGGGTTTGGTTGTGGCTGTGGTGGAATATGCACTGGCATTTCTGACTTAGCCAAACACAGATCGAAAGACTGGATATAGTCCAGAATGCAGCAATGCGTATCATACTGGGATGCACAAGAAACACATCGACAAGAGCTATACGATACCTACTTGACTGCCCAACAGCCGAGCATAGAAGTCAGTATTGTCGTGCACCGTTGTACCTTCAAATACATGCAGATAAGGAACACCCGTTGCATTTCGAAATACAGAAAGTGAAAGGCAGCAGACTCAAAAGAGGGAGGTCGTGGACGGGACGTGATGAGGATGTCATACAAAGCGTGTGAAGATTGCACAATGTGGCAGCAGGTGCGAAATGGATAAGTCTAACCACAGATTTCGAAACTTGTTTGAGAGTAGTAATATCACTTAGCAGGGAGCGCAGAGAATGGTGTCCAAGAGCTGTGGAGAAAGAAGTGCAGGCTTTGGTCAGTGAGAATACCACAGAGGGGGATGTGATTATATACACTGATAGATCTGTGATTAGACATGTTCGCAGTGACTGGGCCTTCACAGATCAGTGCGCAGGTAAAACGATCAAGGAGGAGAGTGGTGCCTTTGCGGTCACTACGAGTAGCATGACCATGGAGACTATGGCGGTGGCCAGGGAATTTGAGTGGGCATACACACAGAAGATAGCGCAGGTCTGCATCTTTAGTGACTATGAATATGATTAGAAAGGTACAAGTGGGTCTCGTTCGCGAAGAGTAGATTGAGGCCTTGAGAAAGGCGAGGCTGAAAGTAGTAACATTTATTTTCGAGCCGGGACATGTGGGTATTCGAGGCAATGAAAGAGCGGATCAACTGGTGTCATGCGCGATTGTGGAACAGTGCGATGGGGCAATGGATCGCGCCGACGTTTTAAACTCCTTAAGAGATATAACACGCGAGAGTGAGACTAGTGTGGATGATGATTCCTTTTCAATGGCTAGGATTAAAGATCAGGAATTAAAATGCGGTGTTGCTAGAAGTGAACATATTTGAGGGCGCAAAAAAATGATGGTCAACTAGCATAAGACAGGTACTGTCAGCAGAAGTGTAATGGCGGATACACTCAAGGAGAGATCGGAGCAACTATGGACGTGTCCAGTTTGCAGTGATGATGATCCGACTACTAACTAACTAATTAACTGAATATGGCCAGGTAGGAATGATTGTGCAGAAAGAGAGTCATTGACAATAAAATATTAAAAATATCTCACTCTCTGATTGCGTCTTCCTTCTTCTACTCTCCATGACCTCTGTTTCCATATGCTTGTTATTATGTTATTATGTTATTATGTATACCATCTGAAGTTATTAATGTTCCTATATATTTGAACCTATTCACCTGCTTTAAGTTTGTCTCATTTAGTACTATTTTACTATTTTGTGGGGTACTATTTCCTTATATTATCATTGTTTCTGTTTTTTTTAATGTTTAAACTAAGACCTTTTTGTTCACTTTCAATCACTGTCCTGTTTAACCCATTTTGGAGATGGTCTTGACTTTCTGCTATCAACACAGTATTATCTGCATATCGTAGATTATTAATACTGTGTCCTCTTACTTTAATGCCTGGCATATTCTTAATTCTTAATATTCTCAAGGTATTCTCGCTGTAGAGAGACAATAAATCTGGTGACAATACACATCCCTGGCGTACATGCAGAAATATGATTTTCCTTGGGAAGTACGACAGTGGTTTCTTGTTGCCTTCTGTCGGTTCACAATATCACACAATACTAGTGAGAATTATACAATTTTACATCTATTCTATATTAATGTATGGCTCAGAAACATGGACAATGAACAAACAACTTGTAGCCATAATTGATGCCTTTGAGATCGGAATATATAGAAAAATATGGAGAACCTCATGGAAAGAGAAGAAAACAATTTTAGAGTTTCTTGCAAAATTGCATATGAAAATAATATAACTCAAAAAAGAAATACAAACGAAAAAAAGGAATATTTTGGAAATATTAAAGGCCATAGCAGCTTGTTGAGGACCTAACTTTAAGGTAGTTTTGAGAGAAGGTGAACGAGAGGTCTGCAAAGATACAGGTGGGAGGAAACCATCGCGAGCGGGACATGTTAACTTTTAGCAGAATGAATTACTAAGTCGAGAAACGGATGATGTTGATGTTCTATAGTAGCCAATATTCGATGCGGAGACGGCAGTTATGATGTTGATGATGTTGTTAATGATGTTGTTAATGTTAATAATGTAGATAATGATGACTGTTGCATGTGATACTTTTGTCACAAAGATATTTAATAGAGGATGGAGCAGGTATAACAATGAGTTTAAACAAGAAATATAAAGGAAATATTGAATGGTAATTAATTACAGGTAACGATCCAATACACACGGATTTATTTTTATGAATTCAAATCCTTTTCCTCACCTAAAAAGGATTCAGAACATAGTCTGTGCGACTACAGAACACGTAATAAATATTTTAACCCACCAATCCCGTAGATTGGTGGTCGGGTTGGCGTATTCAAACCCCCACCTCCACCATTATAAATGGGTAACCAACTCCCCTCCCGTCTTAAACATTTTCCAATAAAATTGCGTAGAAAATTACTATTGTCCGTCTATTGTCTGTTCCCAAATGAATGATAGTTGGTGGTATTCACACTTATCGTTAAGCGTAGAAAATTACTACTTGCAAAAAAAGCTGGATTGTTGGCTTCACCCTGAACAGGGTATGCTACTAATCTAGTGTGAAGTATACTCACATACGAATCTAGTGTGAAGTATACTCGCATACGAATCTAGTGTGAAGTATACTCACATACTAATCTAGTGTGAAGTATACTCGCATACGAATCTAGTGTGAAGTATACTCACATACTAATCTAGTGTGAAGTATACTCGCATACGAATCTAGTGTGAAGTATACTCACATACGATTGTGAATGTTGAACACTCAATGCAGACAATGGAAGGAGGATTCAGGCTTTTGAATACATGAGATACACCCGTTTGTTAAAATTTAGTTATATAAATACATGTCAAACATATTCGTCCGGCAGAAAATAAACAAACAGTCAGGTTATCAAAAAGTACACATTTAGTAGTAAGTAAGTAAAGTAACCCATAGCATTTATTAATGCCGTAGGGGTGTGAGATGTTAGCGATATCACATTCTCTGCAAATGAGGACGGTAGCCATCTCCTCTCCCTCGCAGTCTTTACTTCCCGGATTAATCTGGTTCACAGTTTGGGCTGGGTCGACCTGGGAGCCGTTGCGATCTGAAAACATTTTCGCCTCAACTGGAGATTGAACCCAGGACCACTCATATGCGACGCCAGTGCGCTAACCACTGCGCTAACGCGGCTCCCATTTAGTAGTGGTATACGGCGTAAACATGGTTAGTTTCAACGTGTAACGAGACACGATTTAATTTCTAAACTTATTTCGCAAGGTACAGTCAAGGGTTGAAGGAGAAGATATTCCTAAAGAAAATCATTGCCTTCTTGATTGCGGGTAGTGGGACCCTGCCACTTCATGTAATGTGAGTTCATAGAAAAAAACATTTGCTTATGTGCAAAACTTTACGACATGTGAAAAGACCAAGGTGGGAGAGACGGATTGTGGCGTTGACACACCCTTCACCTTTAGGAAAACAAATATGTTGTTTAGTGGCATAGTGTGAAGCACGCATCGCATAGGCACTACACGCTCTACCGCCGTCTCATCTTATTAAGTATCCAGAACAATATTACCAACAATTATATTGTAAAAAATGGAGTGATTGTCTATTTTTCTTTGTTTTAGTGGAAACACCTATCAGGTTCCATCTATTTTCTTGTTTTAGTGGAAACACCTTTTCCTTTCCATAGCCATTACCCGTGTAGTAACGGTGCCTAACTTCTAGGTCAGGGTGCAAAGAATAATACCACTGTCTCCTTTCCAGGCATCTTGTTTGAAGTGCCTGTCTGTCGGGGCACTCTGATAATTTGTCACCTGTGGAAATAATCATCATTGTCACTTCATGTCTTGTCTTAATTTTAGCTTACTTAATCTTCTATCAAACGGTCCACATGGATTACGAAGAGATACACGACAATGGTGATTGCACATTTATCTTATTGTGGTAGACTGATATATGGTCGGGAAAGATAGGTGTACCATTACTGCACCTGGTCAACAGAAGCGAAAAAGAGATGAGCTATTTGTACCAGGAGCTATTTGCAAGCTATGCTACATATATACAGTGAAGGCAGACGTACAGACCCACTACCAGACAGCATACCACAGCAAGCTATGCTACATAGATACAGTGAATGCAGACCTAGAGGCCGACTACGAAAACGATGGACCACCGAAATAAAAGAAGCCACAAATTCTACAATATAGTCAGCACACAAGAGGACCATCTCCAGAAAACACTTCTACCCATGACGCTGAAGGGCAACAAAGGGTTTTAAGGAATAGATAAATAGATAAATAGATTAAATAGATAAATAGATTAAATATATAGCATCGGCGACGTATAGAAAAAATCAGAAGCAGTGGACGGGTTTTGAACCATGCCCGCTGATCCGGCACATATTCGCATCCCACCTTGAGTCAACTCGGTTTATAATGGTGCTGTGTGGCGGAATACGTAAATCGTGTTCACTCACGGTGCGAGTCACATATGTGTCACATATGTGTCAGCTGAGCAGACCTGGTTCAAATCAAGCCTTCTTCCTTCTTGCACACTGTGTCCGAGAATCAATGATCTATAGTACATAACGCAAAAACATTATACAATATAATTCTAGTATATTTTTCTACGTCAGGCTCTGTGGTGACGTGGTAAAATACGCGTCTGTGACGGTCAAGTAGCCGGGTACAAATTCCACAGCAGTCCATCTGGATAGTTTAGACAGAATTGGCGAACCTAGAAAAATCACAACAGCCCAAATATTATGTCTTATTTACTATGTCATGAGTAGTCTATGGCCTACGCTATAACAGCAAACTTATATACGCTACGACATGTCCTGTGTGTCCACGTGGACAGGTAGCACAGACATCGGAAGATATCCTACAATACTGCATTACAATAAACAAAGTAAATTAGGCACTCTGGCTGACGCAGTTACACGATATGGGTATTGTTTATGTCCTTATGTGAAATTCAGTTTATGTCCTTATGTGAAATTCAGTTTATGTTCAAGTAATATTTGTCGTGTCCTAATAAAAATACGTGGAGCCAGGTAGCCTACTTGATTGTTGACTTGTTTTCTATCACCGGGCTACAGCGCGACAGGTTCGAAACCACGTTCAGACAAAAAAATTCGGGTTGTGATTTCTCACATGACACGACCATTCCTTCAGTCGACCCCGCTGTAATGGATACCTGACGCATGAGGTGGAGTAGGTAAACACAAGATAAAGAAAGGAATTTACCCCCATCCTAATAGTTGCTGCAGCGGAGTGATTGAAAATAACCTCATCCCCGTCGGTGTGCTGTTGCCACTGTACATACCTTTAAATAACCTAGGTTTCTGTGAACTGTGCTTTTATTATAGTATAGTTCACTGAAAATGATTGAGTTGATTAGAGCAGTCATGGGTACCCTACGCGAAGACGAGGAGGAAGTCAAAGGAGACAATGTTTATATTTAGAGGATGGTAGAAATGGGAGTGACTAGAGGCAATGGGAGAAAGTGCTCCCTCTTCGGAAAGATCAGAAGAACGCGTAATCAGCAACTGACTGGGACACTGAGCTTATACACTTTTAGATGGCTGACGGAACGGTAAGCAGAACATATATGGGTATGTCCTCAGTGTTGTGGCGCTTGTTCCTAATCAAGAATCAATAATCAAGAATCACTGAAAATGTCATCATCATCAAGTGCCGTCTCCGCACCGAAGGTTGGCTCAACGGATCTCCAACATCCCGTCTTTTGTCTTGGTGGTGCACTATGCTAGCATGTAATCTGTTCATCGTGTAATGTTACTCTGAAAAATGTACCTACCTTTAATAAAAGTTTGAAAAAAGTAAAGTAACCCATTGCATTTATTAATGACGTAGGGGTGTGAGATGTTAGCGATCTCACATTTCAGTTGCTCTGCAAATAAGAACATTAGCCATCTCCTCTCCCTCGCAGTCTTTACTTCCCGGATTAATCTTGTACCCATTTAAGACTGGGTCGACCCGGGAGCCGCTGCGACCTTAAAAAACATTTCCGCCTCAACTGGGGAATGAACCCATGACCACTCACATGCGTAGCCAGTGCGCTAACCACTGCGCTACACAGCTCCCAAGATAAAATAATAAAAGTACATTTCCCTGAAATCTAGGCTATTTAAAATCGTTTGTGTCAACAATCTTGTGGTAAACTGTCGATATCGGTAATCAGTTAGAACTCTGGTCTGACAACCATCAGATAAGTGAAGATGTCCTACAATAAATAACGCTGATAAAACATTTTATCTTTCTATGTAACTTGTCTTTTACAGAACGTTGTCCTCATTGCCATTATATAGGCGTCTCATGTCTGCGCAAGCTACTATGCCACTTGTCTTTTACAGAACATCGTCCTCATTGACATTATGTAGGCGTCTCAGGTCTGTGCAAGCTACTATGCCACTTGTCTTTTACAGAACATCGCCCTCATTGACATTATGTTGGCATCTCAGGTCTCCGCAAGTTACTATGTTTCTTCCAGTGAAACCTATCTTTGGTCATTATAATTTCTCTGCATTGTATATGTCTCAGTAGTTTGTCCTTGCTTTCTGAGCCGGTTCTGATCGTTTTATCAATTTAATGTCCTTGGTCCACCCTCAGCTAAATACGGGTCACTTCCAACTCCCTCTTCGAATCCGTTGTCGGTAATACGAACGTGCAACTTCTCCACCGGCAGGCACGTGTGCAACATTAAGGGAGGATCCTGGCCTTCCCAAGTAGGAAGACTGCAACGCATCATGTTTTAAGATGCGGCTAAAGAAGTTGTTAGTGGGTTGGTTAACCCACAGTCAGCGTAAGCTCTCCGATTGGAGAATCTCTACCAGTATCGTAGCATCAGTAGACTTCAAATGCATGTAGTCTCCTCTGATGATTAAGAAACTTAAATAGTACACATGCATTTCTAGTTACTTACTATTATCATTAGTAAATATGTAAATATAAAACTATAAATCGCAGATATAAAACGAAAAATTAATAAGAGTGTTGCTGCAAGGCATACAGTGGGATAAAGCGAAAAGAAAGAAGTAATAAAGACTATAATCATTATAGAAAGATATCGCAAATTTATTATATTTTTTTATTTAATGGAAAACTATCTGTCCTTGACGCCCAAAAATTATCGCGTATTTATGACAATCCGCAGTATGGAATGGTTCCATTGAGAGCTGCAGCTTTTATTAGCTGAAGAAGACCTGATCGTTGACCAATTTATATCGATTTAATGATTCTATTAGACTGGTTTCAGACCAATCATAAGCTTAGAAATAATGTATGATGTGTTTTTCTCAGAACGGAACAGGCTAATCTTTAAAATATTTTATCTGTGCGTAAGCCATAAGGTATTGCAGATTTAAAAATTAATATATGATAACAAATTAAAAAATTACAGAAAAGAATTTTCCCAGAATATATTGAATAGTTTACTAAAACAGTACCAATTATTTGATAACGTATATGAAGTTGAAACAAAGCATTTACATCCTAAAGAAATCCTGACATATTTCGTTGTACATGACCTAGACCCAATCTATTAGGAAGTAAACACAATCTGCTACGGTTATTGTTGAGTATACCTACCAGTATGACCGCCCTGAAGAGAATCAAAATATATCTAAAAAATTCCATGAAAAGCAATCGTCTGTCATTTTTGAATATCTCTGCCCCACCGAAGACGGATGTGTCGGACCTCTGGCGCAAATAAAACGGCGACACAACGCATTTCCATTCTCTGGACTAAATCCTACTGTAAATCTTAGAGGACCATTGTCCTGCTACAAGAGTTTCAGCGGGAGTTTGAGAATGAACGCTGAAGAAGAAGAAAAATACCTCTGCGATTGAAGAGATACTATTAAGTGCATTTTCACCAGGATCAACATTTATTGAGAAGGTACTGAACATTTTCGCAGAAGAAATCACCAGACGCCTGGAACTATATTACCATATTATGTAAAGTATGTTTTTATAAACTAGTAAATATTGTATATTCGTTGTTAATATGTTTTTATGGTGGGGGAAGACGGGGGGGGGAGCTACTTAACTACTAAAAAAAAGTAACTCAGCGTCCCCACTTTATAAATTCACGCTACGTCACTAATGTGTACTGACTTCAGATGCATGGAACACTGCGAAAGAGTTATAGCTTCTATCAGAAGATTTCACTGCAGATTGCTATAACATTATAACATTCTATCAGAAGATTTCACTGCAGATTGCTATAACATTATAGCAAGACCCATTTCGTAGAATGATGATGTTGATGGGGGTAGAACAACCGTGTCATGCCCTAAAAATTCTTAATATCATCTTTCGCATCATAACCACCATCTTCACTATCACCATCACAAATATCATCATCCTCAGCATTACGAATGACATCATCCTCTTCATCACAAATATCAGAAATAGACAATCCTTATTTTTTTGGACACGTTGTGAAACAGGGGGGGGGGGTGTGAGGACTGCAGAACAAAGTTACAACAGACAAAAATAGAAGGCAAGTGAGATCAAGGAGGACAGCGTAGAAATATTAGAAAATCTAATATCGTGTCATGGCAAAATGTCAGCAACAATGCTTATACATGATTGTGGAAATATACAGTTCTGGAGAGTAATTATCATCTACGCCAGTCGACACTACATCTGATAATGACGTCCTTATATAACCGAAATGAACTGACGTCCCCATTTGATAACAGTATGAGAATTACATTCCTGTAATGGTACATAACATCTTCTAGTGTAAAGTATATAAGCCATAATTTTCATTTCCATTCACGGAGGAGTTTATAACTTCATCCATGTTTGCATTTCATAAGAGGCTTATACGAACCCCTTTCTCACCCTCTATCCCTTCCTCAAACAAACAAACATCAATTGAACTATTTTGTGTGCATTATTTATCAGTGTATCCACAAAATAAAATGACGAAAGACTGGCTTATTTTTTTAAGTAATCAGTGTTTTCACAACACAAAATGGTGAAAAATTAGTTGTTTCTTGTGTTATGTAATACTTCTGGTCATATTTGTGACTAAATTGACGTTCTAAATTTAAAGGGTCTTAAGTGCTTTACTCCATATGCACTCCACCCCTCACATCAACGTGGTAAACTGTATAGCAAGAGTACCGTTCATAGCACGTAACTTTGTATATTAAGCGATATACCACAGACAGCCGGACAGATTGGTATGTAGGTAGGTATGTAGATAGACAGGTCGGTAGATAGGCAAGTAGGTAGGTAGAGATAGATAGTTATAAATTTAGCTAAAATTCACGGTATATTCTTTTCCAATATATTATCTAAGGGTTGCCGGTGGGATTGGTTTTCTAAAAACATATGACACAGGATCGTAGATAAGGGATGCGTTTGGGAATTAGTATCCCCATTCCCTTAGGAAGTTAGAACATGATATAGTCGTAGCAGGACGGTCCAAAGATCGGGTAACTCCGCCCCCGAACCGGCTTCTCAAAATAATTTCACAACAATCCCAAAAAAAAGGAAATCGGCGTTTGGTTAATTGGATAATCCCATCCCCCTAATCAAAGACGTATCTACGACCCTGATTATAGATGCATCTGCGGTCCTGATTAAAGACCTATCTACGGCCCTGATATGACATCCTTTAGTGTTGCGACAGGTAATAATATGATGGTGTTAAATCTGAATATCGATGGAGATGTACAATTGCATCAATCCCACTAACATCATTGCAAATCTCGCACATATAAAATAACACGTCGTTATTTGGCAGGCATTGTTTACACTTGTATACTAGTATAAACTTGAGAAGAAATCCAGTCTTACAAATATCGCGATACAGCTGTTGATTATTACTTGTCTTCTTTAACCATAGCAGTTTTTATGAAATTGTTGCTAAAGATGTCATGTTAGGGGAGATTCTATGTGAGAACATATGTAACATAAGGGGAGATTCTATATGATGAAAGATGGAACATGAGGGGAGATTCTTTGTGAGAAATTATACTACATAAGAGTATATTTTGTATGACTAAAATGTCACATGAAGGCATATTCTCTATCAGAACAGATGCCATATTGGATATATCATGAACAACGAGATTCTATGGAAGTATACTGATTATGAGATAAGCTATATGTCAGCCATTTCTTGAGACAACAGTTATTAAAAAAATGTCTCAATTATTTTAATATTTTATCTATCAATCTATTTGTTAAACATTTGGTGCCTTTCAATGTTAGGGGTAGAAGAGTTTTCTTGAGATGGTCTCGTGTGTGCTGAGTATATTGTGGAATTTATCGCCTATTTTTTTTCGGTGGTCCAACGTTTTCGTTGCTGGCCTCTAAGTCACTATATCTGTGTAGCATAGCTTGCTGTGGTATGCTGCCTGATGGTAGATTGCTGATGTGTGCAAACCAGTTGGTCTGTTGTCTCTTAATATGTTCCAAAATTGGGGCGCTGCTGGTTCTTTGTCTAATGTCTTTATTTCTCAATCTGTCTCTTAGTGATATCCCTAGGATTCTGCGCAAACACGCCATTTCAGCTGTCACAAGTTTACGTTTGTCTTGTGCTGTCGTTGTCCATGTTTGGAATTAGTAGCACAATGGTGGCATAATAATCGTTTTGAATAGTGTTATTTTGGTGTTTAAATCTACATTTTTGTTTCTGAAGTTTGGTGTCATTTGCCCTAGCGCTTGATATGCTGTACTACATCTATTGTGCATTTCTTTGCTGCTCTTGCTGTCTATTGTTATATTACTTCCTAGGTATGTGAATTCTGTCACTTGTTTAAGCTTGTTGTTTTCAATATATACATACACATTATATTCTTCCTATCGTCAGTACTTCTGTCTTTTTTTATATTTAGCTTCATGTTAAAGGTTTGGCTTGTTTAATGCAATCTTTTTATTTGTCTTTGTAGTTGCTCTTCTGATAATGCTACCAATGCTTGGTCGTCTGCAAATAGCAATGCGTTTAAGTTATCATTCAGATTATTTTTTTTCTGTTTTCTATGCTACTTTGCACATGTGATCTATATATGTTATGAACAATTGGTGGGATAGTACACATCCCTGTCTCACTGCAGAGTGGATTTCAAAATTATCGGTTGTACCTGTGCACGTTCTTACTGCGCATTGACTATTGGCGTATATGTTCAGACATAGGCTTATCAGATGATGGGGAACTCCATATGTTGTTGATGTTCTCCATAACTGTGGTCTGCCCACTTTAGCAAAAACTTTCTCCTGGCTTACGAAAGAGAAATATAAATCTTGGTTGTGTGTTGTTGCTTGTTCTGAAAGTTGTTTGAGAGCGAAGATCACATCTTTACAGCTTGTATTTTTCCGAAAGCCCAATTGTGTGTTGTTGAGCTGTGGTTCTATATATGCGCGCATCCTTCTCTCTAGTATCTTGCTAAAGATTGTTTATGTACCTTCTTCTTCTTCTTTCTGTCCTCATGTACCTTTCGGTGTTGAGGGGAGAGTGAGTGTACGGTCTTTTGCCCTTCTATTTGCCTCCTCTGCTGTTATATTTCCGAGTGTCTCTAATACACTATCTATCCACCTTTTACGAGGGCGTCCAATAGGTCTCCTGTTTTCGTATCGTTTGTTAAGTGTTTTTTTGGATAATACTTTGTTCTTTCTATCTGGTTATGTGGCCGTACCATTTAACTTGTTGTTTCTGTATGTAGTCTATTGTTGGCTTGATCCCTAATTATTTCCTTAGTGCTTCATTCCTGATTTTGTCTCTCAAGCTAACTCCAATCATACGTCTCACACATTTCATTTCAGTGGTGTTAATCTTATGTATTGTTCTAGAATCTAATGTCCAAGTTTGACACTGATAACACAATGTTGGTAAGAAAATGGTGTTGAAAAGCGCTTTCTTTGTTTCTAGTGTAATATCTTTGTTTCTTAGTAAAGGTGGTAATTGACCAATGATGTGACAGGCCTTATTACATCTTGCGTTTATTTCTGCTTCCTGTTTGTTGTCATATCTCAATGTGCTGCCCAGATATTTGAATTCATCTACGTGTATTAGTTGTGTATTATTTATTTGTATGTTGATGTTCTCCTTTTCTCTTGCAATATTCTTTACTTCTGTTTTATGTACCTTAAGGGTGATATTTTGTATGCACTTTATACTTGTCCGTGTTAACATTTTTATTAGTTCTACAGGCCTATAGAACTAATACAAATGTTATTAATTATATTTTGCAATTATATAACAGTTTTTTTTATCATACATGAACAATAAATAAAAACTGCAGCTAAAATTGTCGTTGCACTAAAAGCGCTCTCCCACCGTGTCACAGCTGTTGTCAAGATTCGAAATCTCTCGACAATTGCTAATGTGTCTATGAACATTTGATCACTGCAGTGGATATCTTGAATTTGCTGTTGTCACAAGTGTAATATATGGTTTCTAGCATATGAACTAATCTTTCTGAAACATCAGATCTTGAAAGATACGTATCAGATACAATGAAATATTTCTATACCATTTAGTTATTTCTTTACACGATTTCTGTTCTGAATTGCCACTTTTATATTTATAATAAACGAAGACTCTTTGGATCAGATGTAAGTGATTACTTTTTTTTATGGTTTATCCGTCTAACGTTTTACATGCTAGGTCGAGCGCAAACTGTTATTAATATTGTGTGTTGCTTTGAGCTTTTTTAAAATAAAATGTTTACTGTTTAGGTTTTAACATTCTACACTTAAATCTGATTCGGTATTGTCAAAATCGGATTAGGTATTGTCAAAATCTGATTCGGTATTGCCAAAATCTGATTCGGTATTGTCAAAATCGGATTAGGTATTGTCAAAATCTGATTCGGTATTGCCAAAAATGAGGTCATGTTTGACTCTAATTGACCAGGACATTTAACTTGAGATAATTTTAACGTTTTTGCAAATTAAAAATATATTAAATATGAGTCATTTTGCAATGTTTAGTAATTTTTTTGTAAACCTGAAATTTACTGAAATACATTCGAAGTATCTGGAATCCTGTTCTGCTTTGTTGTCTTGTATAAGAACTATTGCAATACAAAATAAGATGTAAGTAATGCATGCTACAAAAATGTGTATTTTTTTAGCAACATATTTTCTTTCTATTCACGATTTTGATACATTTTTGATAATTTTACACACAAATTATTCACTCGTAATACAGGGGTGTCAAGGGAACGCATTGCTCTAGGCGGGCCCAGGGTTAGCAGATAACCAAGATCCCAAATGTACCTCCACGCGGTGCACCCTGGAAACAGAAATACTCGAGCTGATTCTGGCCAAATCATTTGGGGATCGTATCCGAGAATGTGGAGGTAGCAGATGGAAAGAGATTTGACTGCACAAGAGACAGACAATATCTCCGACACCACCAGCATCACCACATATAGCGACACTGTCGACATACAGTGAAGCAAATCAGTCCAGTCCGAACATTGGAGGAGCAGCCAATGTAAAATGCACGTAAAGGTAGATGCATGGCGAGAGACAAATATATTTCATACCGAATACAATGAAACAATGAAAGGGCAGAACAGCGCTAGAGGGCAGCGCGAACTGCAAATAGAAAGTGAAAAGTCCCTAGGAAAGGCGAACTACAAGCTCCGTCAGCTCGAGACGAGCTTCTAGTTACCTGTGTTCCTTACAGGCAGAGACCCAGACCCATCCATTGGCGTTTGGTAAAGCAAGAAGACCTAACCCAACTCTTATGTCGAGCCTTCCTAAACCGGAAATATGCTCGCGAAGAGAAAGGGTTCTGTACCCGATGGGCTTAGGCAAGAAAGGGACATCGATGGTAGTCCTGGCCCAACTCTACTGTCAAGGTTTCCTATAACAGATGTACACTTGTAGGGAGAAAGGGTTCCGTACCAGATGGGCTAAGGCACAAAAGGGACAACGATTTAGCCCTGGCCTAACTCTACTGTCAGGTTTTCCTACACCGGAAATACACTTGAAGAGAGAAAGGGTTCAGTACCTGATGTGCTCAGGCGCTATTGGGACAAGGACGCTCAGCTCGAGAACGCCTTGCTCTCAAACGCGTGGTGTGAGACTCGAACTTGGACAAGGGGTACACGATGTCGGTGAATGACACCTCGGCTAAGAGGGCGAAAGAGCCAGGGTCCAACTCCTCTGTTGAGTTCTTCCCCTTAAGGAACCAGGCTCACGGATGAGAAACGGTTCAGTACCCAATGGGCACAGGCACATCACGTCCAATTACACGAGGCAAGTTCATAGACAGTGGAACACCTTGTGCGAGACAGACGAGAGAAAAAATCGCCTGGGCGAAGATTCACCACTACGCGTGCCTGGAGACAGAAATAGAGGCTGTCACAGGTTAAGGGTAGCCCACCCGAATTGTCAAGGCATGCCGAAATCGGATGTGCTAGGCCTACAAGGCGCATAACGGTGGCACAACGTAATCACGCTCCCGGCGGAAATCGCACGGATATCCGTGATGGTTACAATGGAGCGAACGAAAAACAAACAAACAACTCGTAATACATTTATTGAGATTCTATTGTGTAGATATTTACTGTAATCTGTTTTTGAAAAGTTCACAGTTTTAGAGCGCATGATTGTGCTAGTAAAACGTTATATCGAGTCTTGTAATCCATTCTTGAATGACAAATAAAAGGAATAATTCATTAATATTATATGCCTACACATGCACAGTGACTATTGACAACAACCAACTAGAAAATATCAACAACTGTGTATGCCCCAGGACAGTCAGTAACATTTCTTCTTCTTCTTTCGTTCACTTGAAACATGTCTATATCTGTAATTCTGTCTCCTTAATAAAACTCACTGTCTTTTGTAGTTCATACAGTGTCCCATAGAGTTTTGATTCCAGTGTTGTTTCCTCTGGCCAATATGTCTGCCTCAGCGTTTCATGCTCAGAACACTCTTGAAGTATATGTTTGGCACTCTGTGCTGCCTGTCCACATGTACACATGGCCGTGTTGCCAATCTTGAACTTTGTATACATGTGACTGCGGAGTCGGTTGTGTCCTGTTCTGAGACGTAGAATTATAACTTGTTCTGATCTGTTCATATTGTGATAGTCATCTTGTGTTGGTGTTTGTGGCTTTCTTATTGACTTTATCATCTGTTTTTTCTGATGGTAGGTGATTGGTATATCTGGTTGGTCTTCGGCAGCACCTTCCTTAGCCAGTTGGTCTGCTTTTTCATTTCCTGGTATTCCACAGTGAGAGGGTATCCACTGCATGGTTACCCTATACTGGTAAGACAATTCGCTAAGTAGTTTTTTTAAGTCTGTTAGTTTTCCAGACTGGAGAGCTTGAAGCACTGACCTTGCATCTGTCAGGAATACCACAGGCTGTAGGTCAGAGTTGGAGTTCAGCAGTTTTTTAGCTGCCACACTAATTGCCTGGATTTCTGCATCATAATTATTGCAGAATTTTCCTGTCGGTGTTCTGATTGTATCTCTAGGCTTGTGTGGATATTCTATATATACACCTGCACCTCCATTCCTCACAGCATTCTGTGCTGACCCATCTGTGTACACTCTGACCCATATATCTTGTGGATATTCCTCATCCAGGAAACTGAGGGTGATTGTCATTCGCTGCACACTGTTCTGTTCGTCCTCGCTTAGTATTCCTTTCACATGGGTCTGAATGTATATTGGCATTCCATGGCTTTCACTCCACGGGGTTTTCTCTGGTACAGACCTTAAGGGGCTGCCAACTTCAGGTAGGTCTGTAAGTTGTCTACGGAGTCGTTTAGCTTGATGGATAAAGCTGCTCCTTTTCAGTCGTCCCATTGCTAGATTTTGGAATCTTTCCTTCATTGGATGACTTGGCATACACTGAAACTTTTCTGCTTGAATTAGTACTTTAGTGTCTCTGCGTTCGCCAAGTGTTTGCATTCTTCCCATTTTCTGCATCTCTGCTATGGGTGTTGATTTCATTGCTCCCAACATTATTCTAAGTGCCTGGTTTTGCACTTTATCTAGATCTTGTAATGTGGTGTTTGATGCAGGACACCACGCAGCTGAACCGTATTCCAGGTGTGGTCTTATGCCTTGCTGGTAAACTTTACTGAGTATATGTCCACTGGCTCCCCATGTGGTTCCACTTAGTTTTCTCAGGATAGCTAGCTATAGGATAGCTAGTCAGTAACATGACATGATATTGTTCAACAAGGATCAAACACAGATTAGTAGTGGACAAATAACAAGCAAACAAAAACAGAACGTCACGGATGAACAATGCATCGCCCTTTGTATTTTCCCAGGTGAATAGGGGTTGTTAGTATCCACACTTGCCGTTAAGTGTGGGATGGGGGCTGGCCGCAGGTATCGTTTCAAGGTCAGATGTGTCGCCTTGGGTGCATTACGTCCATGTTTGTTCAAGATTATCGTGATATTTTCTATCCACCATTTTGTTGGTTTGGATTCATTCTCATAAGGTGTCCGAACCAGTTTACTTGCTATCTTTCCATATGTTCAATACGTGATATTATACCAACTATATTTCTAATTTCTTATTTTTATCTTGTTTAGTATCCATTGCAGCGTTTCTCAAACACTTCACATGTGACATGTTTTCTGCTGTGAGGCTGTTAAAGACCATGTTTGACATTGGTAGCACAGTGTTGGTATATAAATTGTAGATTTTGTCTGTCTTTTGTTTTCCATCTTGATCTTTGTGGGAAGAAATAATAACGAAAGTTAGTAAGTCACCGTGATTTCCTTTCTGAAACCTTGTTTCTATTTCTCTATTCTTCTATTTTCGGAAAAATAATATTAACATTTGAAATGTAATGCTATATAATGATCTATCTATCTATCTATCTATCTATCTATCTATCTATCTATCTATCTATCTATCTATCTATCTATCTATCTATCTATCTATCTATCTATCTATCTATCTATCTATCTATCTATCTATCTATCTATCTATCTATCTATCTATCTATCTATCTATCTATCTATCTATCTATCTATCTATCTATCTATCTATCTATCTATCTATCTATCTATCTATCTATCTATCTATCTATCTATCTATCTATCTATCTATCTATCTATCTATCTATCTATCTATCTATCTATCTATCTATCTATCTATCTATCTATCTATCTATCTATCTATCTATCTATCTATCTATCTATCTATCTATCTATCTATCTATCTATCTATCTATCTATCTATCTATCTATCTATCTATCTATCTATCTATCTATCTATCTATCTATCTATCTATCTATCTATCTATCTATCTATCTATCTATCTATATATCTATCTATCTATCTATCTATCTATCTATCTATCTATCTATCTATCTATCTATCTATCTATCTATCTATCTATCTATCTATCTATCTATCTATCTATCCATCCATCCATCCATCCATCCATCCATCCATCCATCCATCCATCCATCCATCCATCCATCCATCCATCCATCCATCCATCTATCTATCTATCTATCCATCCATCCATCCATCCATCTATCCATCCATCTATCTATCTATCTATTTATCTATCTATCTATCCATCCATCTATCTATCCATCCAGTGTTCTATACGGTTGAGAAACACGGACATGATTTAAAAACTTATGTACGCAGTACTCTACATGGTTGAGAAACACGGACATCATACTCACAACCACAAACATCGCTCCACAAACAGCCGTATTCGCCGCATGAGCGGCCAACCTATCTGCTCTCTCAGTACCACGTACTCCCGCATGTCCCGGCACAAGCCACTTTACACACA
Organism: Meghimatium bilineatum; assembly: GCA_034231615.1. NCBI lineage: Eukaryota > Metazoa > Mollusca > Gastropoda > Stylommatophora > Philomycidae > Meghimatium > Meghimatium bilineatum. Next base: position 3,132,969 of record CM067301.1, read on the forward strand.
CAGGAATTCTTCACCGCATCAAACCACTGTTCCCGAATGTAACCCGACTGCACATTCACAATCATGCTCATCGAGTCACTGAGTATACAGGCAAGTGTCGATCCCACCCATTTCAAAGCTTAGTTTACTGCCAAAATATCCATGTTCTGCTTGTCGTCTGAACGAACGCACCACATTTCTCTCTGATGGTCTCCCCTCACCTTTGAGCCGCGGCGGCCCAGGCACTCCTGATGTGTCTCTCAACCACGCAATCTGTATATGTAATCATATCACCTTTCTTGGAATTAAAACCGATCATAGCGAGCACCTCCGACTCCACCACTGTCGGACACCATTACCTGCATTCTCTATTGAGTGTTATTATTACTTTGAAGCCTTTCTGACACTCTAAGGGCGCTAGACTCCATTCTGCACCAGGTAGCACATCCTCCAATCTGCTCACACTCTGTATACTATCCTCTTCTCGCCCCGTCCACGACTTTCCTCTCTTAAGTCGACTGCCTTTCACTTCGAGAATTTCAGGGTGTATAGGGTGCTCTTTATCAGCGGTAATTTCTAGGTAGTCTCGCGCCTTGCTCATTTGTATTCTTTGCTCTGCAGTTGGGCAATTAAACAAGCATCCCACAGCCTGTGCCAACGTATCTCTCGTATACCCCAAAATGATTCGCATTGCCTCATTCTGGATTCTATCCAAGGTTATGTGAGTGGAACCACTTAGCATTCTGGCAATAAGATGGTTGGGTTATATGAGAATAGATATTATTTAAGATGTGAAAATATTTGAAAATGTGCAGATATGTGTACTCAGATTACCCTAAATGTAAACCGTCCATCTTAAAGGAGTCGTGTCGTTGTCTCCCGAAAGTATCACTCAGTACGTAACTCCGTAGATTCAAGCGATAATCTAAGGAGATCTGTAGGGAAAAAGCCACTTTATAAACGAGACGTCGCGAGCGAGGCTCAATCTGAAAATATTTGCAAATATATCGAGGGTTGACGTCATTGTAATTTGGCTTTATTCATACGAACTCAATCCCTCAAGACGTTACGAAAGGGTTCGAAAAACGACATCTTGGCCACATTCTTAACCCCTACGTCAGGAGAATGTTGTAGAAGTAAACAATGTAACTGAAACCAAGTTCCATTTTGATAATTTCTCTTACCTCCCCAGCCAGCCATGGGAAGTTCGAATCTAGTGAGATGGCTACCGGCAGTACACATTGCAATTGTGTTCACTGCATGGACAATAACATCATTTCTATGTCATGAGTGCGGGAAGGTGTTCCTACAGATTTCTGAGAAAAATCTGGTTTCATCACATGACACCAATCAGATTCATGCTATACCATATTACCGGTTATCTTTGGCCTGTCTTCTCACAATAGTACAGGCAAGTAATGTATATAGTTATGTCAGATATGCCAAATAAAATAAACCTTCAAGAGTTAATTTGGCTCATTTTATCATTGTTTGTTCCATTTCACATTAATATATTTTAACGTGGAATCTTATCCTCATTTCAGACTTTTCTAACTGCTTTATTTCTCCTTTTAATAGAATACAATAATTTTTTTTTCCGAATTCGGATGTGATGGGCCGTAGACGCAAATAAAAGGGCGAAAAAGCCAATTCTATTCTCTGGACTACATTATGCTGGAAATCTAGTAGGATGATTGGCACATGCTACAAGAGAGATCCGACGGGAGTTTGGGAATGCACTCTGAAGATGAAAAAGAAGAACATTTCTTTCTATAATTGAGGAGCTCAATAAGTGTAGAGGACTAACTTCATTGCACTCGGGTACTCCTGTACGTACAATGTCTCTCAGGGAAGCAGCACACAGTTTGTTGATAGTACCACTCATAGCACGTAACTCCGTAAGTTCACGCGATAATCCCTATGGATCGTTGACATTTTCCACTTTATACACACGAAATCGTGAGTGGGCAAATAGAACCTGGCTGCTGTTCTGGCACCGCTAGAATTAAGGAACTCTACAGGTCAGACATATTGATGTAAATGGAATTTTCTTTTTTTGCATGTTACTATGCATTTGTAATAGGTCGTATAATTATGTATTAGTAACAGGGCTTGCAGATTTACTTTTGTAACAGGGCTCGTAACCATGTATTTGTAACAAGGCATGTAACCATGTATTTGTAACAAGGGATGTAACCATGTATTTGTAACAAGACATGTAACCATGTATTTGTAACAAGGCATGTAACCATGTATTTGAGTGTGGATAAGGAGACATTAATGGAGAAAACAGACCGGAATAAATATGGAGTATAAAGAAATTGATGTTCATTCAGTTAGTTACGGGAGGTACCATCAGGATGAATGTTTTCCGTCTGCCGATTGGGAGACTATATGGCATCCTTGATGATGTTGACTACCCACGTTTCCGTGTAGTTTTTCGATTTCTTTAATGTGTCGTCCATATATTTTTATAGTCGTATCTAAACCATTTTGAGTACTAAACATTTTTCATGACTAGAAATTTTTCATTTCAAATTCTAGGTCCAAGCTAAACACCCATATATAGGGCAATTCGATGTAGAACGGGACGAGATTACCCTACACTGTTGGTGGGCTGAACCTTGCTTTTCTTCATGTTGCAAGGGGTCATAAACCTTTGTTTATTAAAGTTCATTGAGGCTCCTAGTCTTCTGTGGTCTGAGGACCACCACCTATAATACATGTAAATTATTCTGGTGACCCTGAAAATTGGCTTGGCGAACCGGATCTAACCTGATGGCCGTTTTAGCTCACCAATAACGTAGAGCGTAGTGCATGTGTCACACGTTACAAAATATACATGCTAATTTGAAAATATCTAAATGGTATAACTACAGTGATCACGATACGTGATGCAATAGCGTAAGGCCGATTATTTTCTATTGACTATTGGTATAGTTTGGATGGTGTAGTCACCACGACTTCCACAATTTTTCATTTTCCAAAATATCTGGTACCAATTTCTTTCAATTTTTGTCATCATCATAAATCCAATATCTCCTCAGGGTAGTAGGGCGTATCACTCTGGAAACATCAACACAAAAATTTCGCCATGCCTCTGTATAATAAATTCTTTGTTTGAAGTTAGAGAATCGTGTCCACTTTTGAATATTATCAATCCTTACTTACTTGTGCTCAGTATTCATTGTGACATTTCGTGGAGGAAAGATGATTACTTAGTGGTGCCCATCTCCTCTCGACGTATCATAATCTTAATGTTAGAAACCTAGTGTGGTCAAAATATCTCTCCAGTTGGAGTGGGCATCGAACATTCGATCACTTGAAGACCAGTTCACTAATCTTAAAGCTACTGCGTCCCTTATTAACTTTCGGATTCACAAATCACTATATAGCTCGTAGGTTTGACTTCACAAATCACTATATAGCTCGTAGGTTTGACTATTCACAAATCACTATATAGCTCGTAGGTTTGACTATTCACAAATCACTATATAGCTCGTAGGTTTGACTATTCACAAATCACTATATAGCTCGTAGGTTTGACTATTCACAAATCACTATATAGCTCGTAGGTTTGACTATTCACAAATCACTATATAGCTCGTAGGTTTGATTATTCACAAATCACTATATAGCTCGTAGGTTTGACTATTCACAAATCACTATATAGCTCGTAGGTGTGACTATTCACAAATGGAGTTTTGTATGTGCTAGTTATTGTTCTCAAACTCTTGCTGGATCTCTCCTGCATCAGAACAATGAACCGTATATTTCTAGCAGTATCTAGCAAAGGTAAACTTAATGCTGATAAATGGAGACTGTTACAAGTCTTCAAATACAAATGTTTCATGCGAATTCTGCGCATCCCATATTAACACCATAAGACAAATATGCATGAAAGAATGCATACAGATGTATACTGATCCCAAAAACCAATAACATGCAGTAATGAAACAATGACCCAAAGATATCAACAGACCACAATATTTCGCCTTAGAATAGGCCACTGCAGACTGTTGGGTCATATTATCGATTAAGAATCTCATACACAGATGAATGTCCATGTGGATCCGGAACCCAGACCCCTCAACACATACTTCAGGACTGCCCAACATACAAAGAGCAGAGACAGCAGACCTGGCCAGAGGATACAGACTTGAGGCAAAAGCTATGGGGCAGCTGCTCTGACCTGGAGAAGACAGTGGGCTTCGTCTTGTGACGACAGGCCTAAAAATATAGCATGACCACAGATGCTGAACGCAGAAGAAGAAGAAGAAGAAACGATGACAATTTGTATGGTTTGAACATGTATGCCAACATGATTCCTTGTCGAAAACGATACTACAGGGAACCGTCGAAGGTGGAAGAAGCAGAGGGGGTTAAATACAATCATGGTAGACAACATCTAGAACTGGACCGGTCGGGATATTTGTTCACTCATCGCCATCAGTGAATATAGAAATCGATGGATGACTGTGCGTTGAAGACACCAATGTGGTATCTCTACGGCCATGTTAGGGTATGGGCTTATTGCTTGGTGTCCCGGAGAACAGAGGCTAATTTCTTATCATGATATAGTGTTTTTAGATAACCTTTTATCGTAATCACTTCTTAAATTCTTCTATTTTAGATAATAACTATTTTCATGTATATTACATTCTCTAATTTATGTTTTTTTTTTAAAATTTGCACATAGTGTGCGAGTTGCTTTCTGTTTGTACAAACGGAACCTGGACGTGTAAACTCTATGAAATCGAGTGTTGTGTCTATTCTGTTAGCATCACACGCTTTCGCAACACTGGCAACAAACTACAGTATGACGTACATTGAGGTAAATCCGGCACAAAGCTTACTCAATTGAAATATATGTTATGTTATGTTATGTAATTGTTCCTCCAGGGCCATATGCGGTGCATAGGGCAGAAACCACAGCTTTCTATTTCTGTCTTTGTGTTGTCAGGTCTTTCAGTTCTTGTGTGTTCTTTAGGTTCATTGACATGCATTCTCTATTAATGGTTCTTCGTAGAGTTTCTCTAGGTCTCCCTCTTCTGAAATAATGTTAACTGAAATAATGTTAACAAACATAATGAACTTATTGTGAAGTCTAGCAATGTGGCAATCGGAGTGGTGTTATCTAGTTCAATGTACAAAGAATTGAACCATTGCCCTTTTCCAGGAATGACCAAAGAGGCGACGAAGGAAAGTTGGAGATTGGCTGAAAACCTGTTACATGTGAAGAAAATAATCAATCTCACATCTTTGTATAAATTACATGTTTTTTATGTGTATTCTATCAAATAAATCACATTGATAAAGAAGATTTGCATGATAATGGACACTGCACCTTTATTGCTTGTGACAGTGTCCTATGTGAAGGTGAATGATTGATGCACCACCTATATGAGCGGATCAACAAATCTGACAAATTAATGATACGATAGCTCAAATGTATGTGATGTGCCTGAGGCAGGACGTGGTAATCCTGGGAAACTGCCACACTGGAAGGTCTCTCTTCAATGGCTAAACATGCATCCAACAACTCCCTTTATACATCCATGCCTTTCTTTATCTTATACGAGTCAGGATGTCGCAGTAGTTGTCCAGAGCTACCTCCTCACAGCTAAAGTGATTATTTCATCATCATCATCATCATGTGTCAAGAGATACCTGATGATGATGTTCGTCCGTCGTGATCGACGATGAAAATAAACGCAACCATAATAATAATAAAAATAATAAAAGTTAATAGTGCGTTTTTAAATGACTAGCAAGTCCAATGTGCGCACAAAATGTTATTTTACAGAATTGACAACAATAGAAGGTATCTATGTGAGGTTGAGATGTTTTTTTCTTTTCTACGTGTCCGCTTCTGTCTTGCAGTTTCTTGTCTGAATTCTTCCGCCGCTAGTGCTCCCATTCTAATGCTGTAACGGCGTAACGCCATGCTGTTCTATCCTGAGCGAGGCTCTCCCATGCGCCTACGTCAATGTTAAGATGTTTCAAGGATTACTTGAGCGTGTCTTTTAAGCGCTTTTTCTGTCCACCAGCTTTTCGAAATCCTGCCTTGAGTTCTCCATAATATATTTGTTTTGGCAAACGCGAGTTCTCCATACGCACAAGATGACCTGCCCAGCGTGCTTGCGCCTTCATAAGTATTGTGTGGATGCTTATTGAGGTTGATTTTTCCAAGACCTCGTAGTCTGGTACTTTGTCCCACCAATGGATGGTTAGTAATTTACGTAGGCAGGTAAGATGGAAATGATTTAATTTTCTTGCATGTCTAGCATCCATCATAATCCCCTTCCCCTAACACTGTTATAAGATATAATCCCCTTCCACTAACAGTTCACTGCTGTGGTCAGGTTAGTAGTGTCAAAGACAGTTTCCATACTGGAACTGAGCGTAGATCTCAAACAACGTTTTTTATCATGGCTGTTGCGAGTGATCACTGATCATTTTGTGTCGCCAGCTAATGGAAGTCACAGGGGAAAATGTCCATCCATTCACCCATCCATCCATCAATTCATCCATTCAACCATCCACCCTTTCAACCATCCATCCATTCATTCAACCATCCATCCATTCAACGATCAATCCATTCAAACATCCATCCAACCATCTATTATTTTTTCCATTCAACCATTCATCCAACCATCTATCCAATCATCCATTTAACCATCCATCGTTTTAACGATCCATCCATCCAAACATCCTTCCATTCAACCATCATTCCATTTAACCATCCATCCATTCAACCATCCTTCCATTCAACCATAATCAAACCAATGAATCTTTCAATTCAAGCAACCTTCCATTCAACCATCCTTCCATTCAACCATTCATTCATCCATCCAATCAATCTTTCAATTCAACCACACTTCCAGTCAACCATCCTTCCATTCAACCATTCAAGCATCTTTCTATTCAACCATGCTTCCATTCAACCAACCTTTCTTTCGACCATTAATCCATTCAACCATTCATCCATTCTCCATCGATCCATTCATCAATCGATCCACCCAACCATCCATCCATCCATCCATCCATCCATCCATCCACCAATCAACTCAACCATTCACCCATCAATCCATTCATCCAGTCATCCGTCCAACCATCCATTCATCCAACTATTTATCCATCCATCCATCTATTCAACCATTAATCTATTCATCCATTCAACCATCCATCAATCCAACCATTCCATCCTTCCATCCATTCAACTATCTATCGATCCATCCTCCCGTCCATTCATCCATCCATCCATCTACAAGAAATCATATCGACATACACGCCGAAACCAGACAACTAGCATTGAAATATTTCAACTCCTATGATGTATTCTGTCATGTCATACATAAAACAAGACCTTCATAACTCTTATTACACGAATATCGTGAAGAAAAAAACATGAATCAACAAATCTGCAATGAACAAACATTGTTTCTGAAATTACTGTCAATTTTACAACCTGTTTAGTATTTACAACTGTGATTTTTATTATCTCTAGGCGTCAGCCACGTTAGCAATTAAACTAACGGAACCAATCACAATGGCTATTGCACACCATATCCTGTTTCGAACGGCTGTGTCACCACAGACTGTCATCAGTATACCTCTGATCATAGTTGGATCTCTTGTATTTACAGGTAAGCTTGAGATTTCATTGTTAGGTAAAGTCAAGGTAGGTTGTGGCAAAAAGTAGAGTTTGGAATGAATGTTATTCCTATAAAATAGTCTGTGATTTTTTAACAAAGGTGAGAACAATATGTATTGTTACATTTGTGAATGATATGTATTGTTACATTTGTGAATGATATGTATTGTTACATTTGTGAATGATATGTATTGTTACATTTGTGAATGATATGTATTGTTACATTTGTGAATGATATGTATTGTTACATTTGTGAATGATATGTATTGTTACATTTGTGAATGATATGTATTGTTACAAACGCATATCTGTCTTCATACGAGCGTCATACACTTCGCCATTCGTTTTCAGTTGGCAGGCTAATACTTGCCTCTGCGGCTAAGATTTTTTTTTCACCGGAGACACTAATTTTCCTTGACACGTCAGGTTGACGTTCCTCTTCGCACACCGGACTTGTCCATAGGTGCTCAGATCTCCGCTTCAGTAAATCGCTTTGGGAATAACAGCTGACCACTCCGGTTCTATGTTGGTCCAGTGCTGTTTTTGAAATCATTGTTAGATGTTATGCACTGACCACGCACATATCGCACATTTTCGATATTGACTTATGCAGGTTTATCTCACAATTTTCTGATCGTGTGGGCTTACGAAGAGCAGTGAATATCCCTGCTTGGTCCATAGGCTGGCTATCTGGTATGTTTGCGGGGTTAGCTAATTGGTCCACCTGTTCGTTTCCTTCAACACCCTCGTGTCCGGGGACTAGATAAACGTGATTTTTAGTAATGAGACCCACATTTTGGATCACTCCAACGACTCCACACATCCCCTACGTAGATCACGTGATTCTTCTTCTTCTTTCGTTCACTTGAAACATGTCTATATCTGTAATTCTGTCTCCTTAATAAAACTCACTGTCTTTTGTAGTTCATACAGTGTCCCATAGAGTTTTGATTCCAGTGTTGTTTCCTCTGGCCAATATGTCTGCCTCAGCGTTTCATGCTCAGAACACTCTTGAAGTATATGTTTGGCACTCTGTGCTGCCTGTCCACATGTACACATGGCCGTGTTGCCAATTTTGAACTTTGTATACATGTGACTGCGGAGTCGGTTGTGTCCTGTTCTGAGACGTAGAATTATAACTTGTTCTGATCTGTTCATAATGTGATAGTCATATTGTGTTGGTGTTTGTGGCTTTCTTATTGACTTTATCATCTGTTTTTTCTGATGGTAGGTGATTGGTATATCTGGTTGGTCTTCGGCAGCACCTTCCTTAGCCAGTTGGTCTGCTTTTTCATTTCCTGGTATTCCACAGTGAGAGGGTATCCACTGCATGGTTACCCTATACTGGTAAGACAATTCGCTAAGTAGTTTTTTTAAGTCTGTTAGTTTTCCAGACTGGAGAGCTTGAAGCACTGACCTTGCATCTGTCAGGAATACCACAGGCTGTAGGTCAGAGTTGGAGTTCAGCAGTTTTTTAGCTGCCACACTAATTGCCTGGATTTCTGCATCATAATTATTGCAGAATTTTCCTGTCGGTGTTCTGATTGTATCTCTAGGCTTGTGTGGATATTCTATATATACACCTGCACCTCCATTCCTCACAGAATTCTGTGCTGACCCATCTGTGTACACTCTGACCCATATATCTTGTGGATATTCCTCATCCAGGAAACTGAGGGTGATTGTCATTCGCTGCACACTGTTCTGTTCGTCCTCGCTTAGTATTCCTTTCACATGGGTCTGAATGTATATTGGCATTCCATGGCTTTCACTCCACGGGGTTTGCTCTGGTACAGACCTTAAGGGGCTGCCAACTTCAGGTAGGTCTGTAAGTTGTCTACGGAGTCGTTTAGCTTGATGGATAAAGCTGCTCCTTTTCAGTCGTCCCATTGCTAGATTTTGGAATCTTTCCTTCATTGGATGACTTGGCATACACTGAAACTTTTCTGCTTGAATTAGTACTTTTGTGTCTCTGCGTTCGCCAAGTGTTTGCATTCTTCCCATTTTCTGCATCTCTGCTATGGGTGTTGATTTCATTGCTCCCAACATTATTCTAAGTGCCTGGTTTTGCACTTTATCTAGATCTTGTAATGTGGTGTTTGATGCAGGACACCACGCAGCTGAACCGTATTCCAGGTGTGGTCTTATGCCTTGCTGGTAAACTTTACTGAGTATATTTCCACTGGCTCCCCATGTGGTTCCACTTAGTTTTCTCAGGATAGCTAGCTTCCTCCTGGCTTTTGTTGTTGCTTTGTTTATGTGCTGCTTCCATGTCAGCTTATCATCAAAAGTAACTCCGAGGTATGTGGGTTGTTTGTCTTCTTTCAAGAGCTCTCCATCTATCTTGATATGACCAGCTTTTTGTTTTGGTGAGAGGGTAAAGAGTGTAGTGCTGCACTTATCTGTGTTAATGCTGACGCACCATCTATTAGCCCATAAGGTTAGGGCATCGATAGCTCTTTGTATTTGTTTAGTGGCCACTGTTGCATGTTCTTCCGTGCACCAGATCACCAGGTCGTCAGCATACATTGCCACTTTGATCCCGTGAGGTAGTTCAGCAACTAGGTCATTGATGTAAACCAAGAAAAGTGTGGGTGACAGGACTCCTCCCTGGGGGACTCCATGACGCAGTAGAACTTTCTTGCTCTTGCGACCATCTAATTGTACCCTGGCTCTTCTATTATGCAGGTATGCTTTTACCCATTTGTACATTCTTGAGCTAACCCTGCAATTTCGCAATTTCTTTAGGAGCCCTTCTTTCCAGACCTTATCAAATGCTTTCCTGAGGTCTATCCATGCTGCTAGTACCAGTTTCTTTTCTTGGAAGGCATCCTCAATCTCTTGGGAGAGGTAGGTTGCCTGATCTTCAGTAGAGTAGCACTGTCTGAAACCTGCTTGCTGTGATACCAGAAGGTTTTCACTTTCAAGGTACCACTGCATCCTAAGATTGATAATGCGTTCCATTGTTTTACATAGACAGCTTGTGAGGCTGATGGGCCTGTAGTTGGAGACTGTGTTGCCATCTTTTCCTGATTTGAGGAGTGGTATCATTATTGCTTCTCTCCACGCCTGTGGTACATTACCTGTGGACCAGCTTGTGTTAAAGATCTGCAGTAGCTTTGCTCTTGCTGCAATTCCCAGGTTTCTAATCATTTCATTGGACACTCCATCAGCTCCAGGGGACTTTTTCATTTTCAATTTGGATATTGCATGCTCCAGTTCTCTCATTGTGATTGGTGCCTCCATGACTTCAGGTATAGGTTCACCTTGTCCAATGTTTTGCTGGTTCTTTCGAACCTCCTGTTGTTTGTCTGGGCTGACTTTGACGTTATTGTCTTCTGCAAAGGAATCTGCAAAGTAATCAGCTGCATGTTTACCTGTTAAAATGTTTCTATCTTTATAAAGTGTGATCTTGGTATTTCTCCCTGTACCTTCATCATTTAGTTGTTTTACAAGTTTCCATAATTTCCTAGTATCTCTTTCTAGGTTCAGCGACTCTGTTTTTTCTTTCCAGCTGCTCCGTCTGGCTTGTAACTTGGCTCTTTGAAATTTAGCCTTTGTTTGCTGATATTTGTTGTGATGTTCTTGGCTAGGTCTGTTCTCGGCCTGCTTTCTAGATGTTTCCATCTCATTTTGCCGCTTTTCCAGTTCATCATTCCAGTAGGGTTTGTAGTTTTTGCGTGCCCCCCTGGGTATGGTTTTACTAGCAGCATGTAGTATACATCTATTAAATTCACTCACTGCTCTATTGATGTCTTTGTCCAAGTTCATGTCCTTAGCTAGAACACTGGTTAAATGCTGGTACATTTTCCAGTCTGCCCTCTTATAGTTCCACCTAGTGAGCGTGCTGCTGTCCTTGGTATATTCATTGTGAATTTCCAGAAATACTGGTCTGTGGTCACTACCCCCAAGCTGCTTTCCAACGACACGTGTGATGTTCCATTCCAGGCCTGGTGAGTAGAATGCCAGGTCTGGTGTAGAGGTGGTGTGCCATGCTCTCGAGTAGAAGGTTGGTGAGTCTGCTGGCTGGTTAATAAGAATGAGATTATTTTCATCCTGCCAGCTCTCAAGTTCCTCACCTCTCTTGTCGATATGATCGTAGCCCCAGCTCTGAGAGTGGCTGTTGAAGTCACCACACACCATAAGCCTTTCTTTGTCTGGAATTGTGTCTAGTGCCAATGGTTTATCATTTGGGCAGTAGTAGTTCAGGAGATGGAATTCTGCACTGTCTGTTTTTAGGTGGAGCATCTGGTATTCTGCCCCGTCCATGTATACTTCCAGCTGACATGCGCTGATATTGTTTTTAACTAGTGTCAGAATTCCACCCTTTCGCCTGTCTTTTCGGTCAGATCGGTAGCACTGGTAGCCTCTGATTTTGAAGGCTATGTCGCTGCTGAGGTGTGTTTCTTGGATACAGCATATATTTACTTGTTCTTCACTGAGGACATTTTCAAGTTCCAATTTTTTGCTGTATCCATCTCTTTTACTGTTAACACCCTCAGCATTCCAGTGCATTATTTTTATTGGTCGTTTGTTTGTTTGGCCAGTAGCTCTATTCCCTTGCCTCCTGGCTCCTCGGGGCAATTGAGAAGGACTTCCAGTAACTGAGGTTGGGCCCTTTCGAGGTATAGGGCCCGGCACCGTCCCTGCCTGAACGTCCGCCACAGGGCAGGCACCATAACGTTTATTAGATGCAGACATGTTTCCATTGTGTTTTACGCGTGGCAACCTGATTATCTGTGCGCCTTTTGGCTGGTTGCCTCCGTCTTCAGCACTCTGCTTACTTGGGCCGGACTATGGTCCTGCTCGAGTGGGAGTGCCCGACCAGTCTTAGTTTCCAGCCTCTGATGGCTGAACTAAGCCCCATCACCACTTCAAGGTTCTGGCCTCGATGGGGAGATCACGTGATGATTTTACAACTGTCTAGGCTAATGTCTTCATACTTAAAATATATATTTTCTTTTGCAGGTAAAATATATATTTCCTTTTGCAGGTAAATTATATATTTCCTGTTGCAGGTAAAATATATATTTCCTTTTGCAGGTAAAATATATATTTGCTGTTGTATGTAAGCTATTCGTTTTCGCTTGTAACGTGAATATTTGCCTTAGCAGGTAAGACTTATTTATTTTCAAAGGTACGATTGAGATTTTTTCTCGACAGATAAGGTTAATAATTGTTCATGCAGGTAAGGTTCATATTTGTTTTCATACGTAAAGCTGATATTTCTTAAAATGAAGGCATATATATATATATCTTTACAGGTGAAATTAATATTTTATCTAAATAGGTATCATAGATATTTATCCGTACAGATAAGACTGCTATTTATCAATATTAAAGACTGGACAGGATTAAGATTCTCTGCACTCAGACAAATAACTCATAACAGAAAGACATTTCGAAATTTGTGTTTTGATGTTTCCAGAGTGACACCTGAACGATCCTGAAAGTGTTATGTGTTTTATGATGATGATATTTATCAAATTTGATACAATAGGTAAAGATAATATTTAGCCGCACATGTTCGGCTGATATTTGTTCTCACATGTAAGGCTGATATTTTTTATCACATGTAAGGCTGATATTTGTTCTCACATGTACGGCTGATATTTTTTCTCACATATAAGGCTGATATTTGTTCTCACATGTAAGGCTGATATTTTTTATCACATGTAAGGCTGATATTTGTTCTCACATTCAAGGCTGATATTTGTTCTCACATGTAAGGATGATATTTGTTCTCACATGTAAGGCTGATATTTGTTCTCACATGTTAGGCTGATATTTTTTATCACATGTAAGGCTGATATTTGTTTTCACATGTAAGGCTGATATTTGTTCTCACATGTAAGGCTGATATTTGTTCTCACATGTAAGGCTGATATTTTTTATCACATGTAAGGCTGATATTTTTTCTCACATGTAAGGCCGATATTTGTTCTCACATGTAAGGCTGATATTTGTTCTCACATGTAAGGCTGATATTTGTTCTCACATGTAAGGCTGATATTTGTTCTCACATGTAAGGCTGATATTTGTTCTCACATGTAAGGCTGATATTTGTTCTCACATGTAAGGCTGATATTTGTTCTCACATGAAATGTTGATAGATCTCTGTACAGATAAGTCTGATATTTTTCTTACCAGATAAGATATACATTAGTCTTTGCAAAGTATGGATAATATTTATCTCGTTTACATTCGTTCTTAAATTCCCACGGACTTTCTCTTGTAGCATATCAGTTGTCCACTAGATGTCTCTTTTAGCATATCAGTTGTCCACTAGATTTCCAATATGATGTAATTCAGCGAAAGTAGATTTGATGAATCACCTATATTATATGGGGCCAATGGCTCAATATATCCGATTTCGCGGTCGTTATTTGTCTTATGAGATAAATATTATATTGAATTCATGTGTAAAACTGATATTTGTTTTGAAAGATATAATTAATATTTCTCATTTCAAGTAAGACATAATTTCTTAACGTGTCAAAAATCGATGTTTTTGTCAGAAAATATATGGGCTGTCAAGAGCTACCTATTCACAGTTAAGGGAATTATTTCATAATTATCAACATTATCCTCAACCATATCGATGATAGTAGAAAAATGATGGCATGTCCATTATTTGATGGTGTCTACAAGTTAGTTGTTGTATTGTATTTCCTCCACCTTAATATAACTATCACAGGCAGCATCATTTTCGACATGGAATCCTATCAGCTTAATGTCCACGTCTTGCAACGCTTTTTCTTGTGACTTTCTACTATATATCAAGTGACATATTCTTTCCAGAACGTTGTCTTCATCGTGGATACTCTGAACGCCTCTCTATTCCAGGCAAGAAGGCCTGCATTGGTCAGAGACGTGCATACATTTGTCGATGTTGCTGCTCCATTGTCTTCTTGGTCTTCCTTTTCTGCTCTTGCTTGGCACTCTGTAGAATCAGCCTTTTGATACCATCATGTCGCTTTAACTGTCCGAAATAATGTACCTTCCTTCTTATGATGGTATTTAGAAGCCAGCTTTCATTTAGTTTCAATAATTTCAAAACTTCAATGTTCTTCGTTTTCTTTGTCCATGATATTCGTTTCTGTAGTACTTAATTGCAAATGAATTTATTCTATTGGATATTGTCTTGTTTAAAGTCCAAGTCTCGCAACTATAAGTTGCCATTGGGAAAGCACATTATCTTAAAAGGGTTAATTTAATCTCGTTATTACTACTTTGCCATATCTTTCTCATTTGTGTTATTTTGGACTTTATACTAAATATCGATTTCTCTTAAACAGGATACAGAAGCAGCCAGATCTCGGACATCACAGGGATTTCTCTAGCTTTTGCTTCGAATATCATCCTCACTGCAAGAAACATCACACTCAAGAAACTGCAGATTGAATCAACTTCGTCCCAAACGCTAATACTGAAACCTATAAAGTACATCGCAACCATACTTTCTGTTCAAATAGGTGTGCTGGTATTTGTACATTACTTAGAACAGCATGGCTTCTGTTCCAAAAATTCGTCGCTGCTGACAGCACTTGCTCTGTCGTCTGGAACTTTCCACGTAGCTTACTCTTATGTTTCCACCAGTATTGTTTTAAAGGTAAGTCTATTGTTCCGCTCCAAGGGGTTGATGTAGTTGCTGATTCATTCTTCACGTTAAGAGCGTAGACTAGATATTTAATTTTCGTTGTATAAGGAGATGCGTTACCTAGGTTTTACAGTATCTGTATTTATTAGAAATTCCATTAACTCTTTATATCCAGCAAGCTGATAAGAGGGCAAGTAAAACAGTTACTATGTGCCGGTAAGGTACCATTAACTGTATATGTATAGTTACTGATAAATGCATTACGCCGGGATATGATGATAAGACAGAAGAAAATTATTGATTAAGCTGACTACTTACAATTTGTGAAAAAAAATAAACACAATTTTCACCGCTACTTCTTGTTTTGTCACGGATTCTTACTTTAGTTTTCTGTCAAATAGTACCCTTTAGTGACGAACAAGTGGAGGCCAGCGGACATTGCACCTTTGTCGGCAGATTTCTATATGTCACCACTGCAAATGGGTCAACAGAAATGACAGAAGAATGATGAACTTGTTGTCAGATACTGTGTGGGCTGCATCACTGTAGGACTTGCATGACCCTGTGCTATTTTCAGCCTAGAATATGCCCCAACCCCAACCTTTGAAAAATAATCATTCATCTATACATCATATTAGTATAATTATAAACATTCATTTATAAATCATATTAAAATAATTATAAACATTCATCTATAAATCATATTAAAATAATTATAAACATTCATCTATAATTCCCAATAGCATAATGATACCTTTGAAACAACAAACCCTCACAGATTGCAGTGTCACTCTATTACTAACTACCTGCACTTTTATCAGACAGAATTATGGGCTGTAAAGACCTACCTGCTCGCAGGTAATGGGGTTATGCACTATCATCAACATTATCATCATCAGTGCTGCACAGACCATTTCACTTGTAGGTAAACTACCCTGCCATTACCATCAGTGCTGCACAGACCATTTCACTTGTAGGTAAACTACCCTGCCATTACCATCAGTGTTGCACAGACCATTTCACTTGTAGGTAAACTACCCTGCCATTACCATCAGTGCTGCACAGACCATTTCACTTGTAGGTAAACTACCCTGCCATTACCATCAGTGCTGCACAGACCATTTCACTTGTAGGTAAACTACCCTGCCATTACCATCAGTGCAACACAGACCATTTCACTTGTAGGTAAACCACCCTGCCATTACCATCAGTGCTGCACAGACCATTTCACTTGTAGGTAAACTACCCTGCCATTACCATCAGTGCTGCACAGACCATTTCACTTGTAGGTAAACTACCCTGCCATTACCATCAGTGTTGCACAGACCATTTCACTTGTAGGTAAACTACCCTGCCATTACCATCAGTGCTGCACAGACCATTTCACTTGTATGTAAACTACCCTGCCATTACCATCAGTGCTGCACAGACCATTTCACTTGTAGGTAAACTACCCTGCCATTACCATCAGTGCTGCACAGACCATTTCACTTGTAGGTAAACTGCCCTGCCATTACCATCAGTGCTGCACAGACCATTTCACTTGTAGGTAAACTGCCCTGCCCTTGTCATCGATACCTGTACTATTGACTTCCATGATAACAAAACTGTAGACTAACAGCAAACACAAAATGTAATCTTCCTCAGTCCCAAACAGATCTTTCAAGAAATTAAAGAATCTGCGTAATATAATATAAGCGAATACAGGAGAAGAAAACAGAACAGAAACAGTAGGCTTGATCAAGCCAATATTAACAAATTCTATCAGAGACGAACAATTCAAAATATTAAGACTAAGAATGGGACACTTCCATCTCAAGGAACACCTACACCAGATCAATATCAGTGTGACTACGATCTGTATCTGCGGAGTAGCAACATATACACCAGAAAGTGTATTCACAGGATTATTCTATTCTCCCTGCTCACGCAACGGCGATCTGATTTACTGGAGCATCTTTGAACATTAAGTTCTGACCTTCTGGAACATAATTGTACATTTAGGTCTGACCTACTGGAACATAATTTTACATTAAGTTCTGGCATACTAAAATGTCTATGTACATTACGTTCTGAGGAATCTTCAACAACATAATACCAATAGCTTCATAGTTTGCAAATAATGGGTTAACTGTATAGTAAATGATCGTAGCAAAAAAGAGAAATTTGTAGCGTATCCTATTCAGCTCTACTAATATACATTTATTACCATTGAAAACAAAAACAAATACAGTCTACTTGATACGATTATCATCTCTAAAAGAAAGCTCAGAGATTGATCGGGAAAACAAATCAGTAGATATATATATATACATATATAATAATAATAAAAAATCTGTGACATATAAATGTCTGAAGCCTCAAAACTCATTACGGTATTTATTGATTGAAAGATGCAACTATTTCATGGAATGTTTACTTTTATCGGTGTATATTGTCAAAGTTACAAGCCATAAAGAAATGTATAGCTTTGCAGTGTTTTCTCATTCTTAGATATTAAATACGAATCGTGAAAACCAGGTTGAGTGTTTACGAAATCAGTCTAAGAAAGTAAAGTGGCTTCTAATCCCTCTCGAGTTAATTACTACCACATTGAATAGAAAATGAGTCGTGTGTGTCAAGAATACATTTTTACAAAAGGCATTATAACAGGGTAAACATTGTTACGGTAAACATTATAACATGGTAAAAGAAGCTAAATCGAAAGTAATGTATTTGGCATAATATTATTATATATAATTGACAATTGCATGATATTTATTCATATAATTCGATAATGGAAAGTGTAACTCGTAAACAAGATTAAAATTTAGCGGTTGAATTTTCGTTAATGCCAATCTCATGTAACTCCACATTTAATCAGGTTGGTATTTTGTTTGTTGAATTAGGAAACCTTTAACATTAATTCCAACACATGCATGAAATAGGAAAGGCGAGGAAACTTCCAATGAAGATTTCTTTAAAATTATTATTTTATATAGACTACGATTTCAGTCGGCGATCTTGCAGAATACTATTTTGCGATTCATTTTAGGCTCGCAACCCATAAATATGGAAAAAATAGATCCAAAGGTGTTGTGATATGTATTGTACAAGAATAGATATGGTTTTTAAAAAGATACTATAGTTTATTAGATATTTAAATAGAGATACGACAATTGAACGAGTGATAGAAATAAATAAATAAATATATCCATATATAGATCATTATATATATATATATATATATATATATATATATATATATATATATATATATATATATATATATATATATATATATATATATATATATATATATATATATATATATATATATATATTTCAGTCCATACGGCGAAGACATCACATCCAATCTGTAAGCAATGACATTATTTTATCTGGACTTATACCCTACTAATCTGTTGGAATTTGAATTGGACGCAATATAAGAATCGCTGGTATACATCAGTGATGATCGCATATGCATTTTAGTAACATTCTATCCGTTGTTATTTAAAAAGTCATTAAAAAATATATAGAAGTCCAAAAAAGTATCTATATTTGCTTCATAGACTACAGCAAGGCCTTTGACAGAGTCCAACATGAAAAATTAATCAAATGTCTTCAAGAAATATGCATAGATGGAAAAGACATCACACTGATTAGAAATATATATTGGGAACAGACTGCATCAGTAAGGTGTGAAAACAGCTACTCGCCATACATAGAAATAAGAAGAGGGGTACGACAAGGAGGCATATTATCCCTACGACTATTTAATATCTACACAGAGAATATCTTTAAAAATATACAAGAAATGCCAGGACTCAAGATCTATGGGAAAATAATAAACAACCTGAGATATGCAGATGACACTGTTCTTTTGGAAAAAAGTGAACATGAACTACAAAGACTACAAGATCAAGTCAATAAATCAAGTAATGAATATGGACTGTATATAAATATCCAGAAAACAAAAACGATGATAATCAACAAAAACACAGAAGAACAAGAGCTAAACATAAACATACATGGAGAGAAACTATAACAAGTAAAACATTATCAATATCTTGGACACATAGTCACATATGACAGCAGATGTGAAACAGAAGCTAAAAGGAGAATAGGAATGGCTAAAAGTAGCTTCAATGACATGAGGAAATCATTAATATCTAAACAAATTACAAACAAGTTAAAAATGAGAATTATAAAATGCTAAATCTATTCTATATTAATGTATGGATCAGAAATATGGACACTAAATAAACAATTAGAAGACAAAATTGATGCCTTTGAGATGTGGGTATATAGAAGAATAGGGAGAACATCATGGAAAGAGAAGAAAACAAATAAAGAGGTGCTAAAGACACTTAATATGAAGAAAGAACTACTAAGAGAAATAAAGATCAGGCAAATAAAATATTTTGGACACATTAAAAGACATGATACTTTATTGAAGACCTTACTTGAGGGTAAAATTAAAGGGAAGCCAGCAAGAGGTAGACAAAGATACAAGTGGGAGAATAATATTTCAAGATAGACAGGTTACAGTCTAGCAGAGTGCACCACCATAACAAGAGACAGGGGATGTTGGAGATCTGTTGCAGCCAACCTTCGTTGCAGAGACGGCACTTGATGCTGATGATCCGTTGTTGTAGAGTATCGATGTATAGTGTTATAGAGTATCGATGTATAGAGTATCGATGTATAGAGTATCGATGTATATACTCGTAGTATCGATGTATAGTGTTATAGAGTATCGATGTATATGGTGTTTACAAACTGACTGTGCACTAATTCACATTGCTAATGACGCTCCGTTATATTAATTGTGCATATTTAGTGTGAGATCTGTCTGATGTTTTACACAATGTTTTTATAAGACACTTGGTTATCTATTGACAGGTTATGAACGTGGTAAGCCATTCAATAGCAAACATCTTCAAACGGATCCTAGTCGTACTATCATTGAGCATTGTTGGAAGTCGAAACATATCTGAAAAAAATATTCTAGGCATCTGTATGGCTACCTGTGGACTTCTGATCTATACCCACGGCAAGACTAACAGCAATACGAGAAATGAAACTGGTAAATATATTACATATTTTCTAACTTTAAATAATCCTATTAAGATTGTGTGTTTCCCAGTGGCAACATATCGGATGTAAGACTTGTATGTTGAACACGGCAGTATCCAGAGTTCAATTGAAGCTTACTGGGTTTGCATCTTGTAAATTATTTATGCCAATATTGTGGCTATTTTGTAGTTTCGCAATACATTTTTGGACTTTGTGTTGTAATTATTCATTTTCTAAGTTTCATTCCCATGTGTGACAATCGGAACGTTAGCTGCTAGTTTAGGATAAAAATAATTACGCCACTTCCTTGTGACAGACATGTCGTACGTTCGGCTGTCACCTCGGTTACTCTACTGAAACAGATCTGTACTTTTGTTCGAAAGGCTATGCTCTACCTAGAGTTACTTATCTCTATTCCACAAACGTTGAACACGGTGCGTATTGTTGACACCAAACATCTCCAATTAGAACGATGTGATGATTCTGTGAGTAATTCCTGTATGTTGTTGATACCCATATCCTCTTTGATGGATGTTCTCTGAAGAGTCTCTCTTAGCTTTCCTCTTCTTTCAACATCTGGTACCAATTTTAATGTTTGTAGTGACAGTCTGCTTTTATTTATTCTAATTACATGTGCGACATAAATAAATCTGTTTTCTTCTTCTTGTTGTAGAAATATACTGCTGTTTAGTGCCTTCTCTTACTTGCTTGTTTAACTGGAATTCTTCCGAAGCAATATTTATGAGTTTTCTAAGACATTTATTTTCAAATGCTACGTAACAACAACTTGTTAACATTTTATATTCAAGATGTAGCAGTATACTCATCATTTGTTGGCTGTATAGATTTTCTGTGCATTATAAATACATTCAGTAGTTTGGCATTGCTTTCCTAACGGTCAAGATGCAGAATTATCTACGACCGGATTCGAACTCGGTTACTTTACCATTAAAAACGTGCACTGTACCGCGCCGAAACAGAGTCGTACTAGAGCTACCTATTCTCGGATAAAAGGATTAATTTATCATCATCATCATCTAGTTTCTGTTATAAAATTCCAGTGATCTTTACCAAGAGAAAAAAAAGGAAGGCAACACAATAAATGCTCACGTTTGACAATATTTAGCAGTGGACACTTCACGAGTTAGTTGAATTTTATAAACAAGATTGCATTGATATTGCATTATCACCTAGAGACCAACAATCTGTTATCGACTACACTCAGAGAGTATCATTATTACATACAGACCATGTATTGTTCAAAGACTTATGTGCCTAATGCATATGCAGGATCTCGACTCACGGGTGGAGAAGAGGGTGCTGCAATAGAAGATTCTTGCAATATTGCAGTGCTTCTCAAGATATTCTGTGGTGTGACCCACTTTGGTTCACATTTTTTACGCGACCCACTTGGTTCCTAAAACAAAAGTTATTTGACCTCCTGTAGATGTGATACGTTTAATCTTTATATCTATAATCTTTGTTGCTTATCTTTTAAGTATTCATCTTCATGTGGTCCACCGGAACGGATATGTATTCCATCTGGACAGCTACGTGGTCCATCTGGGCTAATGCATGGTCCAATTGAACGGGTCTCTATTTTTAATTACTCAACGACTGTATGCCTACGTACCATTCTGAATGTTGAGTGGAGTGACTTTAAATAAGAGAGGAAAGCAAACAAACCTATATATCTTCCTTCATTAGACAAAGGCGTTGGACTTACATCGGCCATAACTCAGAATGAACAGCTTACGAATTCCCAGCAGTCACTATATTGGGTGCCACCTGGAGTAAGAAGAAGAGGGAGACCTAGAGAAACTCTACGAATAACCATTAATAGGGAAGGCATGTCAATGAACCTAAACAACACGCAAAGACCTGGCAACATAAAGACAGAAATGGAAAGCTATGGTTTCTGCTCTATGCACCGCCTATGGCCCTGGAAGAACATAACATAACATAACATAACAACGACTATAACTCTAAGTCCCATTATCCTTAACTAAGTGATATTTGGATGTTTCAGAAAGAAATTGTTCTTAAATATAGAACATATCGAGCACCGAGCAAGTACGCGGTATTAGTCAAGCGATTTCTGGTCAGTCGTATACTAGGTCGCTCAGCACTTACGTGAAATGTACTTACCTGGACGTTTTATTGTCTATATCATAGAACATTCATGGCAATTCTGACATGTACTTAAATAATGATTCTGTGGGGCCTTCAGTCAGTGCACACACACACATACACACATATATACTTAGTGTGTCCATAATGTCGATGTGCACCTATGTACATTGCGGGCGACATTGCATTACAAGGATTGTGGGTATGTGGTGCACACCACTACCGTTTATGTCAATCACGCAATGTGCGAATTGTCTCACAGAACCACGAAGTTATTTCTGCACCAGATGTTGGAATTTGATATCAGGAAACTTCCGTTGGAAATTTATAATACTATCATCCGTATACAGCTACTACTACAGCAGACACTTTCTGTTCAATGGTTAACACCATCCTTGGTAAGCGAATACATGTTAACAATGCAGCGAAGAACAATCTATCGTGTCACGCTTTACACTCGAATAAGGAAATACACAACATTCAATGACGTCATAATGAGCACATATATTTCATTAAAAATTTCGTACTATACTGCTATATTATTTAAAACATAATGGACTTCCGGTCAATGGCCGGAGATGGCGGTTTGTTATCTGTACTTGCCGAAAAGGAAGTAAAATCTGTCTGATTTTAATTCTTTTTGCATGATGTTCAAACAATAATTTCAACATCAGAGGGACAACTACGGCAACATCTTAAAAGACCCTACACTGCATGTAAGGCCTTCCACATGAAGATCAGCACACACAAAATTGAGGTAATGTCAGTAGCAAACACAGAAAGAAATACTAGTTTTAATCGGTGATTAACAACTTACACATGTGAAATAATTTACAGGTGAAATAATTTACAGGTGAAATAATTAACAACTTACACGGGTGAAATAATTTACAGGTGAAATAATTTACAGGTGAAATAATCAACAACTTACAAAGGTGAAATAATTTACAGGTGAAATAATTAACAACTTACATAGGTGAAATAAATTACAGGTGAAATAATTTACTTACTTTGGAAGCATCATATCATCAAATGGGAAAAACACAAAAGAAATGAACACATGTGCAATATAGCATACCAGATCTTAGGACAGATGTTTCCTATTTTCAAAATCAAGTATGTGAACATAAATACTAAAACTGCACTATATAAAACGATCATCATAAAATTACTGTGCTACCAATATCAAACGTGGGCACTAACAACAAAAGACAAACAAGAAAATTTATTACATCAGAAATGACCTGTCTACGTAGAATATTTAGAGGAACAATAAGAGACAGTATCAGAAAGGAAAAATATTAGAAGACTAGCAAACACAATGTCAATCCTGAATTACATCAGAAGAAAGCAGATTAAGTGGTTTTCACAAGCTTCCAGACTACCATCAGATAGTTCCATCCAGAAAGCATTACTATACAGACACGATGGATACAAAACCAGGGACATACCATGCAAAGGATGGATTACAGAAATAACGGAATAAATGAAAACAAATATATATGAGGCACACAAAATGATCTTCTCCAGAGAACACTTCTACCCATGACTCTGCAAGGCACACAAAATGATCTTCTCCAGAGAACACTTCTACCCATGACTCTGCAAGGCACACAAAATGATCTTCTCCAGAGAACACTTCCACCCATGACTCTGCAAGGCACACAAATTGATCTTCTCCAGAGAACACTTCTACCCATGACTCTGCAAGGCACACAAGGATTATAAAGCGAAAAGAAAGAGAGAAAGACTGCTACTTTATAGATACCATACGTTGTACATATAGTTTATGAGTATGTGCAATAATTTGCTAAAATATATATCCAGTTTCTAACACATGCTATACTCTCAGATATATATTACTAAAACATTTATCGAGTTCTTACTGTTTGTAATTTCAGAAAATACGAAAACAAGGCGATGGAAAAGCAACCTATTTATTTTTCTGAGCTTTGTTATTTCAACTTTCCTAACAGCAGCTATTTCTGGAGGCGTGTATAAGTCAGGAATATTTGATGCAAGTGCAGAACAAAAATTGATTTATCAAGATTTCAACGCATTTAGGGAAAGTCGAGGATTAGATGAAGTTGTAGTATCTTCAATAAATTACTCGCACATCGTAGAATCAGAAACAGATCCAGCGATGAGAGATTTTCTGTCTTGGCGACTCATAGATCATCCTGAAAGTACAGATTTAAGAGCTAAAACTCTGACCAGAAATAGAGATGTCATAGAAGAGGCACAACGTATTCTGGTGAATCTCTTACAAGATCTTCTGGGTAAAGCCAAACATGTCATGTTGATAGAAATAGCTATATATGGCAACAAAGGGGATCCAGCTATCAGTATGGGTGAGGTGATGTTACTTAGGAGAATGAATATTAGTATTGTGTTTTACTGTGAAACAAATAATTGTATGAAGACTAAAAATAAAGAAAAAGCGCTAGAGATAAGCAGGAACTATTCTAAGGATGATCTGGTCATATTAATGCAAGGAGGAGGTAATTTAGTTGGATACAGTTACTTTGATTACGTGCGTAAAGCATACATAGACATTTTTCCAGACAGGAAAATTATTATTTTCTCTCAGAGTATATGGTTAAAATCAAAAAATTCTAAAAGTCTGGAACACTGTCGGAAAATATATTCCAATCACAGTAACATAGTAATGTTTTTGAGAGATAGGCAATCTCTAGAAATTGCTAAAGAGAATTTTAACGGTGTGAAGTTTGTCCTGGCACCGGATATGGCTTTCGGTATCGGAATGGTGCCTCGGCAGATGCCACCTATGTACGATATTATGTGGTTGAAGAGAACTGATGATGAATCGTCAAAGTATAAAATTCCACAAATTCCTGAAAATCTGACAGTGCACATTAATGATTGGTGGCATTGGATATCAAATAAAGGGCAAACATCAATGGAAACTTCCTTTCTTGTTGCTTCAGGAGGATTCGAATTTCTCCAAAGGGGACGAGTAGTAGTCACAGATCGTCTTCACGGGCATATCCTATCCACGTTAATGAACATCCCGCACGTCTTGATTGACAACCCACCTTACTTCAAGCTGTCATCATTTGACAAATCGTGGACACAGAGTTTAAGTAATACAATTATAATCAATAACGGATCTCATGCTTTGATTGCAGCAATGGAGCTGCTGAAACGTTACCATGATGTACTTCCTTCAATTGGACTTAAAGATATGAATGCGGAACATTAGTAATAGGAAAAACGAGCAGGCAGTAGGAAAACGTTTAAAAATTATGTTATTAACTTTGGGATGAAACTGGGGATGAGTGATCGAGGCGGTTTCCGAGACACAAAAGAAATCTCTGTAGGAGCCACATTTTTGATGTTTTTAGTTTCAGTAAAAAGAAGAAGGGGGGGGGGCTTCTATGCCAGAGTTTGTCTGTAGTCTCAAAATGTCCGGTTTGTTTTAATATTCTGTTCATTGTTTACATGAAATCATGTATGGTTTGGACATGCATGTCCACGTCGTTCCTTGTCAAAAAACCATATTGCATGGAAACCATCGAAGGTGGAAGAAGACATTGGATTAAAAGAAAAGCGTGGGTAGACAACAGCAAGGACTTAACACAACAAGATGTTTTCGTACTCGGCCGCATTGTTGCAGATATATATCGCTGGAGAACTCTGTGTGATGATGCATCCAATATGGCACCCCTACAGTTCTGACGGGTTACGGGTTTATAGTTATATTCAATGATCTCCCAAATAGGAAGTAAATTGATTACACACGGATGTGACATTGATCTCACACATGGTTGCCAATGTAACTATGAAATGTCCAATTCTAACACGAAGCCACATTGATCTTATACATGATTGATATGGTGACCATGAAAAGTCGAACATAAAATTGGTTATACATATAGTTGACATAGCAACCACGACATATCAAATGTTTAATGCTAATCCTATACACGATCTTACTATTGCCATGTTTGGTTATGTCCGGAACTTTACGGAAGTGGTCCATAGAAGTGATGCATACATTCCACTGTGATTAACGTAAATGATGCCCCAAAAACTTCACACTAACATATGTCTGGGTTAATGGCCAATTTGTCCTGAATATATGCTTCCAGGTATCTGTGTTATGAAATGTCCCTGCACAGAAAATGTAGGTTTTTGTAAACATCAGTTTTTTTTATCTTTACCATTAAAAAAACTGAAAATTTTAACATTTTGCTGTTGTTTATGTTGATACAAATACGAGAAATCACATCAGCAAATAATGATTTGTTATAACCATTTCTGTCGTGATTACTGTCAAAACATAATCAAGAAACAGACCGCAAAATCATCCCCCAAATGTTGTGGAACTAGACCTTTTAATTGTGTGAACTTGATCTTTTAATTGTGTGAACTAGACCTTTTAATTGTGTATACCTGAATCTATTTTGTATATTATAAGTAGTTTCTGTATACAATTTAGCAAGCTACATATTTGGTCGATTTGGTAAACTTCAGATGTAGCCATAAAATATTCCAACTTGTTGCTTGTTGGTAAATCTTGATCGTCTCTGAGGTAATATGAGATTGAGATAGAACTAGAGGATGATAGTGAGTAGAGAAACAAATATTGTATGCGATCATAACATCCATCCAAATAAAGATCAATATTCAATAAAGATCAATATTCAATAAAGATCAATATTCAATAAAGATCAATATTCAATAAATCGCAACAACGGATAACAAAAAAGTGCTACTTAGCTCTTCATCTTGGTGGCATTTATATTCTCTGATAATGTATTTGGACGTAATTATATACAAATTGAGATTTTAGTGGTTTGACGGTAGAAAAGTATGACGAGAAGCTTGACAGAAATAAGAAGTTAATGTTTGATATAATTAAAAACAGGTAGAAGGTTGACTGCATTGTAATCGGAATAGCCAATACGAACACAGATTCTTTAAATAAGTGCTACGCCACTACGGAATAGCAGCGCAGGAATGATCTTTCGTTATCGAGATGATTGAGGTTTATTCAATCCTAGTAGATTGAAGGCCTAGACCACAACTGCGCCGGATATTGATCGCCGACGATTGTGCACTCAACGCTACTAGGCTGAAAGACATGTAAGGCAGTATTGATCTCTTTTTTCAGCCTGTGATGCGGCCGGTCTCACCACCAGCACCGCGAAGACATAAGTAATGTATCAACAAGCACCAGATGTTCACTACGCAGTAAAGGAGAAACAACTCACAAATGACAATAAAAGTGTGTATCTCGTCAGCACCTTATCGCAAACTGCCACATTACGAGGATATTACCCTACATGTTGCTCGCGCAAGTGCAGCATATAGTAGCCTCCGTCCCAACGTCTGGATCATGCGTGGTCACAGTTTGACAACTAAGTTGGATGTATACCGCGCAGTGGTTCTACAAGCACTACATTATGCTGCGTCATCCTGGACTGTCTATGCGAGACAGACCTTTCTATTTCCTCCTTCGGTTCCTAAAAATATCTCATGGTAGTACGTTGGCAGAGTCGTGTACCAGACACGAAAATCTTTCAGAAGCCCCGCATCCAAAGCATTGAAGCATTACTGACTATGTCCCAACTCCGCTGGTCTAGCCACATCGTCCGTATGCCAGACAAGTGCTTTCCAAAGAGATTATTCTATAGCAAGCTGTGCGATGCGAACATCTACGAACTCACAAACCAAACAAATTTGACAATTACAAATGTTTTGTTTCTTTCTACGTGTTCACCCAATTTTTATTGGGTTTTTTCATGCCATGCTCACTTTCGATTAAGAAGGAGGAACATCATCACCACGCCACCTAACTAGAGTACCAGTTATATGAATATCAGTTGGTAAGACACGATTCCAGATATCACTGGCAGATTCAGTAACCCTAGAGTTGATAGTATATTTATGCAGACACATCTATCAGATGGTATGACACGATTTAAGATGCCGGTGTCTTTGACAGAACCGGTATCCATAGAGTGAAAACTATTCTTATGCAGACACATATTCGTGTAGCCGGTCATGTATGCTAGATTATTGCCTGCCACATATACTTCTCTATGGTGAGCTGCAGAAGGGCGTATGATCTCAAAGTGGTCAACAGCAGCACTACAAGGACTCGTAAATGAGCTCACTGAAAGTCTATGAAATAGCCCAAGACACATGAGAAAAACTTGTACAAAATAGCGCTACATGGTACTCTACATAATCGTATGAAAATAGGAGAAATGCAGCAGCTCAACAGTGGAGAGTAATTAGAAAGTTACGCATAGACCAAGAACCGTAAATAGTTCTCATTACGTTTCCGAACTGTCCAAGAACAGGTATTGGCTATCTTCGGACTCAGAATCAAGAACATAAATCTAACTGTAATTCAAAAGTGGATGTAACAAATGGTCATAATCACTTGTGACTGCCGAAGACGGATGTGTTAGGTCAATGACATCAATAAAATGGCGATACAATGCATTTATATGCTCTGGACCACATCCTGCTGGAAATCTAGAATGGATCATGGTCCTGCTACAAGAGAAATCCAGCAGGAGTTTGAGAATGAACACTGAAGGAGAAGAAGAATCACTTGTGATGGATGAACAACAGCATTCACCTCCATGTAGCTGTCTGTCACGAACTGACATCGACGTAATATTCGCTGGGCCTGCATCACTTCGTCTCGCCATCAATGTAGAGTATTTTACAGAAGAACAAGTGCGATAATGAGCGACATGCATTGATTCTCCTTTTAGTATGCTTCCTAATAGCACACAATATGAAACAACATATCACTGTAAAGTTATATATATAACATGAAACAACATATCACTGTAAAGTTATATATATAACATGAAACATAACACTAAAGTTGAATGCTGGAATGATTTTTATTGATAACAAAAACTGACAATACTGCATTTTTTCCGTTAGGTGTTGCAGGTAAGTTTCAAGTGGCTTGTGCAATAAAGGCTGCAAGCCCTTGTTATCGCAACTTTATGTTCAGAGTTATGTTTTTAAAAAACAATTACACTCAGAAAAGAGCAAATCCTTACCAGGAAACAAACAAGGACAATGTAAATGATAAAGGGAAGAATGGTGTCTACGTTGTGGACAATGAGGTCTTCATCAAGAGAGGAACACAGCACAATAGAAAAATTGGAAAATATTATACACAATATTTTCTAATATTTTATGAAAGGGAATACATATATGTCAGAGGCAAGAGCATACACCATGAAAATGTAAGTAGCAAGATACAGAGGGAGACCTAGACTAAGGTGAATTGAAGAATTAACATATTTTGTGAAGTCACAAGATTACTTACTACACAACTAGTGACCAAACAAGCCATAGCTTGAAAGCCGATCTCTTTTTTCAACGCTTCATACGAAGGGCAGGCATCCTTATAAACGGTAAGGATCTCATCATGAATTTGTTTTACAGATTTACCTTGCAAGTGCATAAATTGGAATACGAAACGAGACTCCGTTTCATTATAAAAAGATTATCAAAAAGAAAAGGAAAGACGAAAAAATGAAGAACACTAAGACGGTAAAGATGAGGCTGAGGAAGAAACGGAGCAAAAAAGTTAGAAAAAGAATTAAAAAAACAAAAAAGTGAGAAAAAAGAATTAAAAAACAAAAAAATTAGAAAAAGAATAAAAAAAAACAAAAAAAGTCAGAAAAACAATTTTTAAAAACTAGAAAATAGAAGAAGATAATGGAAACAGTGATAGAAAAAAATTAGCGAAGAATACGAAGAATCAGAAAAATAAAAATAAAAATAAAGCAAAGATGGCAATGAAGAAAATGAAGAAACCAATGACGAAGAATAAAAAAGGAAAGTTGAAAATAAATAATTTACGAAAAGAATAAAGAAGTAGAAAAAAACATAAAAGGAAGAAAAATTAGGAAAAGATTAAGAACAAACAGACAAAATAGAAGAAAAAGAACAAATATGAAAAGGGGAAAAAGAAGAAAAAAAGAAGAAACAGATAAAAAACAGACGACGAAACACGATTAAAAATGAAAAAAAGACAGGATATAAAAAATAAAAGAAGAAGTAGAACAAAATAAGATGTAAATGCAGACAAAATAGAAACCATAAAACGGAGGAAAATAAGAAAATGAATACAATGCAGGAAAAGAAAATGAATATGAAAAAAAGAGAATGAAGAAAAATAAGAAAAGATAAAGGAAAAGAAAAAATAAGAAACAGGTAAATATTACGAAAATGAGAAATAATATATTAAGTAGGAAATAAAGTATATATAAAGTATATATTAAGTAAGAAATGAAGGAAATAAACATGAAGAAGACGAACAAATAAGACAAAGAAGAAGAAAAGAAGGAGAATAGGAAGAAGAATGAAGAAAAAAACTAGAAATTAAATGAAGAAAAGAAAAAAAAACAATAATTAAGAAAAACTAGAAAATAATGAACAAAAACACAAAGAAAACAATAAAAGATCGAAGAAAGAAGAGAAAGAAAAAGAAAGAAGAACATGAGAAAAAAATATAAGACATTAAAGATGAAAATGAGAAATAAACAGAAGAAGAAAACAAAATAACAAACGAAGAAAAAAATAAAGAAGAGAATAAAATGAAAAAATTGAAAAAAAAAGAAAAAAAGGACACAGAGGACGGCAAGTAGAGGTGCCAGAATAAATAAAAGACAACGTAGGAAGAAGGCGAAATATAAGAGGAAAAAGGAAAGAAGAAAAAAGAAGAAAAAGAAAAAGGTAGAAGAGGAAAAAGGAAAAAATAAGGAGGTAAAAGTTATAAAAAAGAAAAAAATTAGACGATAAAGCGCCCGTGTGTTGCCGTGGACCGAAAGGGGAGCAAAGAATAACAACACTGTTTACTTTCCACGCATGTCGTAAAAGGCGACTAAGGAGGTTATGGGATGGAGTTGGCTGTCCCATCCCATATAGAGTCAGTGACCCAAAGCCATGCTGAAGCCGGATGTGTCAGGCCGAAAGGCATAGTTATCGCAGCAACACTGTAAACCATGACACAACGAGTTCCGTTCTCCGGATTACATCCTGCTAATCTGCAGGAGTTTGAGAACGAACACAGAAGAAGAAGATACAAAAAAGAAGAAGAAAAGAAGTGCAATAAGAGACAGAAGAAGAAATAGAAAAAATGAGGAAAAAGGAGATAAAAACAAGAAAGACAGAGCAACTGAATATATCTAGGTATTGATAGTTTGCGTCTGTGCAGACGGCCAGGATGGAGGGCAGTGTAAATATATAACGGACAATGAGACTCTCACGTTTACAAATTATGTGCTTGCACGTGCAGGATTAATGGAGAAAGTGAGTTGTTCATTTGTATGAACCCCCTTCTTGTTTCTGTTGGTTAGTTCCAATGGAAAGGCAATGATAGTATGGTTAGGAACAAGCTAGAGTTTCAGGAGATGCCTGAAGATGGTTTCAGATATCGCCAACTGTGTTGAGATCTCTGCTCCGGATTTTCTATAGAGGTTTACTTCTTTAGCCAAAGCTCTCCGGTGCTAACCTGCTAGACATTGGGCATTGTCTATAGTTGATGACTCTGTCTAGCATAATTTCATGTTAACCCGTAAAGCAGCTAGTAGATAGCTACGACAGAAGACAGAAGCTAGACATTGAGACAACTCATGTAGCGACAATAAACTTTTTTTTTGCAGGTAAGAGGTCTATCCCCCAGTGTTTCTTAGTCACTCCCCCCCCCCCCATCACCAAGCGACATGCCTAGAAAGAAAATATTGTCACTATCCTGCGCACCCTGAACTAGAATTCCAGAACATGATTACCTCACTGGCGAATATATATATATTTGTTATATCGACCAATTATTTGTTGTTAAAAAAAAAGAATTCGCAACAAGCTGAAAACTACTGATATGTTGTTATTGAGAAGAATGATGAAAGTACAATAAACAGATAAGAAAGATAATGTAGAAGTCATCTGAGAAGCTGAAGTAAGAAGATAAATTATCGCAACAATTAGAAGCAGACAGTAAACAATGGTAGGACATATGATGACACGAGTAAACAATTGTAGGACATATGACGAGATCAGTAAACAATGGTAGGACATATGACGAGACAAGTAAACAATTGTAGGACATATGACGAGACGAGTAAACAATGGTAGGACATATGACGGGACGAGTAAACAATGGTAGGACATATGACGAGACAAGTAAACAATTGTAGGACATATGACGAGACGAATAAAACCTGAGCATTTAGTAACCATTGAAGGAATGAATTGAGGAGACAGCAGGAAACGACAAAGTAAATGCTGGATTGCGTGTCATATTGACATAGGAAAATGTCACCAACTGAACGATGCAAAAGAGAATTGATGCAAAACATCATCGCCTACGCAACTCAGACTATGCTTTAAATGATTTATTTAAATAACATATGTATCTATGATATCCACACTGTTCAATCCTGCACTTTTATCTTTGTTTTAAAGAAGATTAAATCTTTTGAGAAATAAAAGTATTCCTATCTATTCCTAGTCTTCTTGTAGATTATTATGAATATTTTTTCAAGAATTTATTTAAATAACCCCCACGACAATATAGACATTAATCCAAATATCTAGACTGGAGATTATATATTGTAGTTTATCCTATAGAAAATGTTCAGCCTATGCTGTTCTCTGTTTCTGTATCAGGCATACATAAGTCTGTCACAGATGGCAGCAATAATTTAACATTTTAATAGTTTCATGTTGGTGTACATCTCCGCTGTCAGTTCACCGCAACCAACAGTGCATCAAGTTTCAGTGAATCTATGACATTTTGTGTAAGTATATCACACGGCGTCTATATACTATTACTTTGTAAGTATATCACACGGCGTCTATATACTATTACTTTGTAAGTATATCACACGGCTGCTATATACTATTACTTTGTAAGTATATCACACGGCTGCTATATACTATTACTTTGTAAGTATATCACACGGCTGCTATATACTATTACTTTGTAAGTATATCACACGGCTGCTATATACTATTACTTTGTAAGTGTATCACACGGCGGCTATATACTATTACTTTGTAAGTATATCACACGGTGACTATAAACTATTACTTTGTAAGTATATCACACGGCGGGTATATACTATTACTTTGTAAGTATATCACACGGTGACTATATACTATTACTTTGTAAGTATATCACACGGTGACTATAAACTATTACTTTGTAAGTATATCACACGGCGGCTATATACTATTACTTTGTAAGTGTATCACACGGTGGCTATATACTATTACTTTGTAAGTGTATCACACGGTGGCTATAAACTATTACTTTGGATATATTTTCTCTGTTCCTTCACATGTGCAAGGTTTTTCTATAAACAAACTAATATATATATATATATAAAATTACTATTTAAAAAAAAGAATACATTGTTTTATTGATTCATCATGAAATTAATTGAGGAATATAGGTTTGAATGGATTGACACAAATGTCAATCATAATTTAAATTGTATCATTCACATCAGTACAATTTCAGGGAGTAAAATGCCATCTTTTGTTTTCATCGAAAGGAAGTGGGTTTTATTTTGTTGTAGAGGAGGGGTGTTGCAATGCCTCAAATTTCGTCCAAAGAGCGATTACAGGATGTTGGTATGCTGAGGAGTGGTATTGTGGCCAGACAAGTTGCCAGACAATTTTATTGTGACCATTCCACTATAGTGAGGCTGATAGATTTCTTGCTGCAGTTAAACCAATAACCGTCGAATGTCTGGCCAACCGTGAGTAAAATCGGTAGCTTAAGATCGCAAAATGTAAATGAAAACTTCATATTGGCTATCAAAGAGCAAAATTACTCAAATATTCACATTCGCAATCAGAGAGCAAAATTGCACCAATCTTCACTGTGGCAATCAAAGAGCAAAATTGCACCAATCTTCACTGTGGCAATCAGAGAGCAAAATTGCACCAATCTTCACTGTGGCAATCAGAGAGGAAAATCACACAAACCCTGGTGTTGGCTATCAGAGAGGAAAATCACACAAACCCTGGTGTTGGCTATGAGAGAGCAAATTTACACATACCCTGGTGTTTGCTATGAGAGAGCAAATTTACACATACCCTGGTGTTGGCTATCAGAGAGCAAATTTACACAAACTCTGGTGTTGGCTATGAGAGAGCAAATTTACACAAACTCTGGTGTTGGCTATCAGAGAGCAAATTTACACATACACTGGTGTTGGCTATCAGAGAGCACATTTACACATACCCTGGTGTTGGATATCAGAGAGCAAATTTACACAAACTCTGGTGTTGGCTATGAGAGAGCAAATTTACACAAACCCTGGTGTTGGCTATCAGAGAGCAAATTTACACATACACTGGTGTTGGCTATCAGAAAGCAAAATTACACATGTCTTCACTTTGGCTATCAGAAAGCGAATACAAAAGAAGAGAAAGAATATTTACATATTTATTTTCCTCAAGATAAATGATTGGAACCCGTCTATACAACCATAACGGGTACACCTATGTCTTATACAATGTCACCAAATAGTTATATTACCATAAATATCATTTTTCGATTGACAACATAATTACAAGCCCAAAAATATAATAATAATAATAAAAATAAGAAATGTGCTGCTAGCTGCGAAGGTATCCTTAAGGATACGATGAGGGGTTTCCGCCTTTTTTTCTGAGATCTTCTTATTATTAGTTTCCATCGGAAGCAACTCGTGTTTTCCCGAGTGATGTCCCGTCTTATAGCACTAGCTATAACCGTCATTACGGCTAAGTCTTTTCCTGCCCTTATGATAACGTGGTCAACATGTTCCCTGAAACTCAGACTTCTGTCTATAAGCACACCCAAGTATAGCATTGTTCTGGTTCTTTCTAACTTGTTCACGGCCAGCGAAACATGTGGCATCGGTGTCTTTATAATAGTTTAATACAGAGTAATTGCTACAGATTAATATCTGCAGAATACGATAGGCAAACTTATGGAAAAAATTGTAGCCTGGAAGGTATCGTGTTATCTTGAGAGAAATAAGTGTTTACCAACGTTGTTAGGCACAGGAGGAAGACACGGCAAAATGCAACCATCTTTGCGCAGGATGTTTTTGAGGGGTACGATCCGCACATAGAGACATGCCCAGTCGAAATAGGTCTTGAGGATGCTTACAATAGGGTTTCCTTGGATGTTTTGATGGACCAACTTTTAAATATTGCAGTAAATTATTTTGTTGTGAGTGTGTTCGTGCGGCCCTGCAGCATAGGATAGTATTTCTTAAGTGTGGTAACTTGGTATCGGCACCAATGGTTATTGTCCCTCGTCTGCCACAGGAATCGCCTCTATCTTCTGTGCTGTTCAATGTATACACAGCACACATCACTGGTCATCAAATCACAGGTGCTTACAGACCAATGTCGCACGCCGAAAACATCCTGGTTTATAGACAGCACAGCAATTGAGAAGAGTACTTCGTGGAAGTAAAGGTGGAGCTGGACAGACTGACAAATTGGTGTAGAGTTACAGGAACATTGGCTTTCCTTGAACAGTTACATGGTATGTTGATTAATCTCTTTAAAACCGGACATGTCTATATGTCTGTCTATTGTCTATTGTCCTTCCCCAAGTGGATTGCCATCTACTCTTGCCGTTAAGCGTAGGGCGTGATTGGAGCTCGAGCTTGAGTTCTAAAGTCATATGTATGGCCTCGGCTGTGCTATGACCGTATCTGTTCAGGATGTTCCTGACGTTTTCTATCCATCTTTTCCGTGGTCTTCCTCTGGCTTTGAACCCTGATTTCCTTTGGTTTAATGTCTGTACGTGTAATTTGTCGTGATATATACTCATAATGTGGCCACACCACTTGATCTGTTCTCTCTCTCTATGTAATCTGTACAAGGTATTATACCTATTCTTTCCCTGATATCTTCATTTCGTAATCTACCGAGCCTGGTGACACCGGCGGCTTTCCTTAAGCATTTCATCTCACATGTCACTATCTTTCTGCAATGTGAAAATGAGAGAGACCAGGTTTGCCTCAGACATCTGCTTCAGTATATATATCAGGATATAGCGGCTGATGATTCTGGTTCCACTTTGGTTGAATCTTATTTTTTTGAAATCTTTATTAGGTGTTCTCTACGGGTCATGCATGTTCTCATAACCACATTGCGCATTCTCGATATTTACTCATGCATTTTTTTGTCAAAAACGTTTGATCGTACGGACTCACAAATAGGAAAGAGTATTTCTGCTTGTTCCATATGCTATCTGTTATGATGGCGATGCATGCTAATTAGTCGATACTTTCGCTTCCCTCAACACCCTCGTGTCCGGGTACAATGATGAACGTGAGTTTTAGCAGTGATGCTCATATTTTAGCTCTCTCTAATGTCTCCACCCATTCCCTAATTGCATTACCTCTTTGGACGTCCTGTATAATATTCCTCTACTCATTAATAGGAGAAAGGGCAGACCAAGAAGACGATGGGCTGACGATATTAAAGATAACATGAATACATTGCTAGAAAATTCAAGCCGCATCGCCCAAGACAGAGAGAGGTTCAGAGTTCATTGGGAAGACACGTTCTGGAAGGAATACGTCACATAATAAACTCATTTAGTATGCATGTGTTGGAACAGGTTTGCGATTCCTTTCTGGTTGTGAGTATGGTGTCCATGATTCAAGCCCATACATGAGAATACTGTGGACACATGCCATTTAAGAGAGATATCTATGTATTGATTTAGATGTATTGTAGTTTGAGAATATACACATTAGATGTCGGGGCTAGAATATCGTCTTTTAGAGATGCATATTGGTGATATTCATAAAACGTGTTCAGCCAATCTGTGAGGCAAATCGGAGCCATCTGGCGGACCTTTGTTCAAATATCGTCTGTTACACTTTGATGTATTTAGTTTCATTGATCAATTTATTTCAAATATTTCAGATTATTCTTTAAGTCAAGATGTGTTCTGAAACATCAAGATGGCCAATGCATGTTGTAACGGCCGCAACTGTGTTCATTGCTTGGACAATAACATCATTTCTCTGCCATAACTTTGCCAAGTTGTTCTTGGAAATCGCTGAATTACGCATGGCATCATTCTATGACTTCAAACACAGCGAAGTTTCTTCATTCTACCGATTCTCTTTGGCATTTCTTCTGACAGCAATACAGGCAAGTGATGCTAATTACACTAGCCAACAAATTTTCAAACATGTTTTTGTATCTGATTTTACATTCATGATTTCTGATTGATTTTGACATGATGATTTCAAATATCATAATGAAATTCACCAATTGGCCCTGGTTCTTTTTTTTAAAGACGGTAAACAGCAAAAATGCATATATCTTTAATAAAAAAAATAAAACTACAGATAATATTATTTTCGTTTTCAGCACCGGAAAATTAGTTAAGATCAACTTTTTCTCATTACTAGTACAATTTTGATGTTGAGTAATGTATTATATATAATATGACAGTTTGAATTCACGACAATTGTTAATTTCTCATTGAAATGCGATACCTTATATGTGACATGTTATTTGAATGTAAGACTTTCTGAGAGATTTGTTACATGAATGGGAGACGGGGGAGTTGTTATGTGAAAGGGAGACTATATGGGGGATTTGTTATGTGAAAGGGAGACTATATGTGGGAGTTGTTATACGAGTGGAGGACGTTATAAGAGATTTGTTATATGAATGGCCGATTGTATATGGCATTTCAGAATTGAATGAGAGATTTTATGGAAGATGACTGTGATTGTTGATAGGAGATGTTTTATTCACTTGTCTTCCTATGTCACGCATTAATATCAGTTAATTATTCATCTTCGTGAGTCGCATCCAAAAATTGAATAAAGTTGTGCGTGGTGCTCTCATCATCATGATGTTGCCTGTCAAGAGAACCAGAAACCGGGGATTTTCTTCCATGTTTCGTCCATCACACACTTATTTCCCTTAATAAACAGGACCTTACAAAATACATTATTGATGCATAGAGGACTGACATAATTGATCACGGTTTTCTCAAATATTATTTTATAACTAACGAAGTAGCGGCAAGCAGCCTACAGAGAGTATCACTTAAGACAATTGCTCCGCGGATATACTTTCTAATACCCGGACATAGGGTGCCACAAAGCGTAGTAGTTATTGCACTATCTTCGAATATGAGTGGTCTTTGGTTCACTCCCCAGTTTATGAGTTAAAGTTTATCACACCGCAACGGCTCACGTGTCAACCAAGTCTGAATTGGGTACACGATCAGTCTAGGAAATAAAGGCTGCGAGGCAGTGGAGATGGCTACCGCCCTCATCTACAGCAGTTAAATGCTATGGGTTAACCGTTACCTTTACTTTACCCAGAAATATAATAAATACTCATCTTTGTAAAAAGGACGTCAAAAGGCGGATCCGAACCTACAATATTTTGAACACTAGGCAAACGGTCTATACACCACGACACATAATTCTCCTAGGAGTTAGCAACTCAACAACATATTCCCTACCATTAAATTCCAGATTTGTTGTTGTCCGTATATTTATTAAATGTATTGAATATTACTATATTTATTACTGCATATAATGGTGAATTCACAATCAAACAATACATGTACTAGACACTTTGTTACATTACTATATCTACGATTGCAGTGTGGTATTTGCATCTTGTGTGTTCACGTGAAGGCGGATGCTACAAATGTGATAAACTCAC
Source organism: Meghimatium bilineatum (assembly GCA_034231615.1). NCBI lineage: Eukaryota > Metazoa > Mollusca > Gastropoda > Stylommatophora > Philomycidae > Meghimatium > Meghimatium bilineatum. The sequence continues at coordinate 3,172,124 of CM067301.1, forward strand.
GTATTATGTGGCTACTCGTTTCATCCCATGCTCTAGCGACACTAGCCACTAATTACAGTATGATCTTCATTGAGGTAAAATATTTGCTTTTTGATAATTTGTTAATATTTCGATAACATATATTTCAAGTAGTATCTTGTTTAGAAGTGTATATACTATATTATTTAGATATATTGTTTAGATATTTAAATCTTATTGTGGTCTTATTTAAATTTTATTTAGTTAATAATATACTATACTTGTAGATATTTACATTTTATCTTAGTGGAATATATCAAAACACAGCAGCAAAATGATGACACAAAATAGCAAAATAGTATTTCAATTCTACTGTCTACATCAGTGGTGTAGCGTGGGTCAATGGCGCACTGGGCGAAAGTTTCCAGTGATAGATGGAGATAGATAGATGGATAGATAGATAGGTATATATATATATATAATATCCTTCTGCTTATCCTGTAATAATCCTTGACTGCCTGTCCTGTGATAATTCGTTACTCTGCTTGAAATGTTATAATCTGTCACTCTGCTTGAAATGTTATAATCTGTCACTCTGCTTGAAATGTTATAATCTGTCACTCTGCTTGAAATGTTATAATCTGTCACTCTGCTTGAAATGTTATAATCTGTCACTCTGCTTGAAATGTTATAATCTGTCACTCTGCTTGAAATGTTATAATCTGTCACTCTGCTTGAAATGTTATAATCTGTCACTCTGCTTGCCATGTTATAATCTGTCACTCTGCTTGAAATGTTATAATCTGTCACTCTGCTTGAAATGTTGTAATCTGTCACTCTGCTTGCCATGTTATAATCTGTCACTCTGCTTGAAATGTTATAATCTGTCACTCTGCTTGCCATGTTATAATCTGTCACTCTGCTTGAAATGTTATAATCTGTCACTCTGCTTGAAATGTTATAATCTGTCACTCTGCTTGAAATGTTATAATCTGTCACTCTGCTTGAAATGTTATAATCTGTCACTCTGCTTGAAATGTTATAATCTGTCACTCTGCTTGAAATGTTATAATCTGTCACTCTGCTTGAAATGTTATAATCTGTCACTCTGCTTGAAATGTTATAATCTGTCACTCTGCTTGCCATGTTATAATCTGTCACTCTGCTTGAAATGTTATAATCTGTCACTCTGCTTGAAATGTTATAATCTGTCACTCTGCTTGAAATGTTATAATCTGTCACTCTGCTTGAAATGTTATAATCTGTCACTTTGCTTGAAATGTTATAATCTGTCACTCTGCTTGAAATGTTATAATCTGTCACTCTGCTTGAAATGTTATAATCTGACACTCTGCTTGAAATGTTATAATCTGTCACTCTGCTTGAAATGTTATAATCTGACACTCTGCTTGAAATGTTATAATCTGTCACTCTGCTTGAAATGTTATAATCTGTCACTCTGCTTGAAATGTTATAATCTGTCACTCTGCTTGAAATGTTTAAATCTGTCACTCTGCTTGAAATGTTATAATCTGTCACTCTGCTTGAAATGTTATAATCTGTCACTCTGCTTGAAATGTTATAATCTGTCACTCTGCTTGAAATGTTATAATCTGACACTCTGCTTGAAATGTTATAATCTGTCACTCTGCTTGAAATGTTATAATCTGACACTCTGCTTGAAATGTTATAATCTGTCACTCTGCTTGAAATGTTATAATCTGCCACTCTGCTTGAAATGTTATAATCTGTCACTCTGCTTGAAATGTTATAATCTGACACTCTGCTTGAAATGTTATAATCTGTCACTCTGCTTGAAATGTTATAATCTGTCACTCTGCTTGAAATGTTATAATCTGACACTCTGCTTGAAATGTTATAATCTGTCACTCTGCTTGAAATGTTATAATCTGTCACTCTGCTTGAAATGTTATAATCTGACACTCTGCTTGAAATGTTATAATCTGTCACTCTGCTTGAAATGTTATAATCTGTCACTCTGCTTGAAATGTTATAATCTGTCACTCTGCTTGAAATGTTATAATCTGTCACTCTGCTTGAAATGTTATAATCTGACACTCTGCTTGAAATGTTATAATCTGTCACTCTGCTTGAAATGTTATAATCTGACACTCTGCTTGAAATGTTATAATCTGTCACTCTGCTTGAAATGTTATAATCTGTCACTCTGCTTGAAATGTTATAATCTGTCACTCTGCTTGAAATGTTATAATCTGACACTCTGCTTGAAATGTTATAATCTGTCACTCTGCTTGAAATGTTATAATCTGTCACTCTGCTTGAAATGTTATAATCTGACACTCTGCTTGAAATGTTATAATCTGTCACTCTGCTTGAAATGTTATAATCTGACACTCTGCTTGAAATGTTATAATCTGACACTCTGCTTGAAATGTTGTTGACCCTAAAGAGTGCTGAAATATCTCACAGGAAAGGTAATATCATTGAATGTGAAAAAAAGGTAAGCTGCAGAAGCAATGCCGGATCAGCACAGCTGTGCTCTATCTGTCCGCCTTTGGGTGCTCCCAGCTTAGACCAACTGTCTGAAATTTATTATGCCCTGCAATACCATTTAGATTTAGGTTAAATTTCATCGTCTTAGCCTAAGGCTAGCATCATCCCACATGTACTTCTCTACTCTCCACCCAAACCCGTTGGCTCAATATGAGTACTTGCTGTCCGTCTCGTGTCATTAACAGAAACATGTTGAACCAACTACTGTATATTAAGGTAGCTTGCTTACATCTTGCAAGACCTGACATGTATTGTATATACTCTTCAATAGACTCTTCTTTAATCTATGTATACTTACCTGTTACCGTGTAAATCCTTTGCCAGGCAGCCTCAACTTTGGCCATCAAACTTATGGAGCCAATTACAATGGCCATAGCTCATCACGTGATCTTTCAAACAGCGGTTCCGGTTCAGACGGCCATTAGTATACCTGTAATTATTTGTGGAGCTCTCATTTTCACAGGTAAGTTTGAAATGTACTGATTGTAGTTTCACAGGTATGTTTAAATGTATTGATTCTAATTCACAGCCGTCTCTATTTCTCTACAGTCGTTTTATTCTGACCACCTCTCTATATTTGTTACGTTTACCGCTAAAACTGACACCACAATGTTTTGTTTTGTCGTCTAAAAAGTGTGAATGACAACAGTATTCATTATTCTTACAGAAAAATTAATATATTTGACTTCAAACAAATGAATACATTTAAAATGGTTAAGGCGTTAATTTATAACTGCCATCAACAGTACATGTGCAATTATTTGAACATTTTAGGAAATAAAACAATAATTTCCAATTGCGGATAGTTTCTCATAAGCAAAGAAATGAATTAAGCATATTTGTTTGTGTGAGAATAAATTCTTAAATTGTATATGTTTGATTAAACAGGTTATGATGTCAACCAGGCTAGAGATTCCACTGGAATTGTTATAGCCTTTGCTTCCAACGTCATCCTAGCAGCAAGAAACATTACACTCAAGAAATTACAGGATGAATCCACAGCAACAACAACCATAGTACTGAAACCTAAACAACGCATTGTAACTATAGTTGCTGCTCAAATAGTTTTCCTGGTATTGTTGTATTTCCTGGAACGCAATGACATGGTTTCTAAGAACACTGTTCTATTGTCAGGATATGCTTTATCGTCTGGGATTTTCCACGTAGCCTACTCCTATATTTCTACCAGTTTGGTATTAAAGGTAATTCTTTCTACATTTGTAAATAAAAACTATAACTTTTATTCTTGATTAGAAACTGTCATAATTGTTCTTGGAGCATTCACATAAGTTTTCAATTTGCCATTACATGTTCCATCTAAGAGTCTAAAACCTCATTGTCCCAGTCAAATGTTTCTTGTAGACGCTTTGCATCTTTTATTGATCAGGAAACATTCCCATCAATGCTCTTCTTGTAGTCCTGTTAGCCATCATTAAAACTGAGTTCACCAGAATGTTGTTTATTGTAGATGCTTCAGATGTGTCCAGAGTATATGCCCTTTCACTCTTCTCTTCTGGTCACTCCTATTTTTTATTACTCTCTGGACACATACATGGACACATACAAGAACATACACATTATCTCTTGCAAGTTCGTCTTCCGTGATATCCACTATACCTTTACCCACCAATACATCAGTTGTTTCGCTACAATAGAGGGAGCAATTTCTCCCATCGCCTCTAGTCACTCCAATTTCTACCATTCTCTGAATATGTACATCCTCACGTTCGACCTCGTCCTCGTCTTCTCGTAGGGTATCCGTGACTGGTCTAATAAAGTCAATCCTCTCTTCTTATGTCGGTGCCGTTCACAAAAGCTTTACCAGCCATTAACTCGGCTCTTTCGTTTCCCTTTCGGCTCTTTCGCAGATCCATATAATGCTCTGCGCATTGTTGAGCAGATTGACCCATTTAGTTCTAATATAATAATCATATCTATTTATTTATCTACCCGTGTTCCTTCTGCGCTGAATGCGCTGCATAGGACATAAACTAGATCTCTACAGTTCGAATGATGAGATGCTACTTTATGTAATTCTTGTAGGCTAGTGAAACCTATTGTCAGACCCTCCATGATGACTGTTCTTTGAAGAGTCGCTCATTGTCGTCCTATTTTTCTTTCGTCATTTGATATCTATTTTATTGCTTGTGGTGTCAGTCTGTTTTAATACATTCTAATTACAGGTATATGCATCAGAGTTGAAGATTCACTTAAACATAAATTACAGGTATATGCATCAGATTTGAAGATTCATTTAAATATAAATAAGAAAGGATTAATTTTATAATAATTATATTACATACATATTCAGTTGTGTGTATGTGTTATGTTTGTGTTATGGATATGTGAGTTTGTGTTATGGTTATGTGTTATTTTTGTGAGTTATGTCAGATGGGGATGATGTGACCCACCGAGTCTCACGTTCCTTATTTAAAATATTGGAGAGATTGACTGTAATCCTATGGAGTCAGAATATTAAACTAACAGAGATCGATTAAGGGACAATACTGCGTGATTGATTGAATATGACAGATATAGTCACTATTTTATCGAAAATTCAACTTCTTACTTGTGGTAGTAAATTATGCCAGTAAATATGGAAAATATGTACTCACTTCGCAAATCTGAAGACCAATAGGTAAAGCTTGAAACAAGGTTTGAATGAGCGCTTGACATATGTTTAATATCGGGTTGTTCCGTCATCTCTCGGTCTTATTTTAACATGTATTCAGCTTTGTTTTTGTATACTTCCTATTTCTGTTCATTTTCTGTTTGTGTTACCTTTGCCCTCATTTCTATCACTTCGACGAACTTACCTCATGTGAACGCAAGTTGTGTCGTCCCTACTTGTTGTTTTTGATTTATACCTGTTTGTGATCCATGTAAAAGGTCTTTCGTTCGAAACGTCGATTTGTGTGTGTGCCTATGTGTGTTTCGTACAATCAGTAAATATAGAGGGTTTGTGGGGTTCAAACCAGTTATCTCAGCAAGTAGACACATAACTTTTAGTAGTGGGAACCAAGTCAAAATGTACACCAAACTCCGCTCTCTCCCTTTAACGCTTGTTCACAAAATCGTCTACGACATTATCATCAAAATGTAGAACGGACAAACGAAAGAGCCAACGATAAACAGTTTTGCTTGTGTCCCCCCCCCCTCCCCACATTTTAAGGAAAATGTGTTTTCGGACATTTAGTAAATCAATATTTATGTTCCAGATATTTATGTCCCAGTTAATAAATATTGACAGAAATCGGTAAACCTTATAATATTGAGATTGGGGGCCAGCGTAGGGTGTAGGCAATGCTTGTAAATATGTTGTGACGTACTGATATCCTTTTGATAATGTGGCCAATGATGTCCCCCGATCAATGGAATTTATAAAAGGATGAACCCATTAGTTAACACCGCCAAAGTCGCATGTGTCGGATCATTGGTGCAAATATTCCTCTTAATTTTGCTAAAAATATATCTATTTGCAATGTTGATAACAGATACATATTTTGATTGCGTTTGTGAGTGACATCCTTATTACTGTGGTGCGACTCTTGGCTGGTTGTACCCATCTTTAGTTCATGTACTTGCTAAGGAAGGCATGGCCTTGCTCGATATAGGAAGGCCTAGCCAGCATTAGTTTTCAGCTTCTGTTGGCTGAGCTAAGCCCCATCTCAGCAACAAGGATATGGCGTCGATGAGGTACCATAATGGGGCAAATAAAGCGGAAATACGACACATCTACGTTCTCTAGACTAAATTCTGCTGAAACATCTAGTAGGACTGTCATCCTGCTGAAACATCTAGTAGGACTGTCATCCTGCTGAAACATCTAGTAGGACTGTCATCCTGCTGAAACATCTAGTAGGACTGTCATCCTGCTGAAACATCTAGTAGGACTGTCATCCTGCTGAAACATCTAGTAGGACTGTCATCCTGCTGAAACATCTAGTAGGACTGTCATCCTGCTGTAAGAACAATCCAGCGATAGTTTGAGAACGATATTATCAATAAAATATTGATATATATTTGTAATATCACAGACAATAAACACATACAAATATCAATACACATGTTAAAAGACCTAATGGTTCGAAACGTTGAAAATGTCTTGTGTATTGTAATTTGTATTTGTTCGTGTCTACACCTCATGACCGTGTAGTGATAGTCTGTCTATTATGTTCAAGTGGAACTTTAAAAACCTGTGTTCTACGTAGTAGTATTGTTGTTCCGTTTCACTACAGTATAACCTTCTATCTACAGGTCATGAACGTTGTGAGTCATTCAATAACAAACATCTTCAAGCGTTTCTTGGTTGTCATGTTGTTGAGTTTGATGGGAAATCGACATATTTCTGGATTAAATTTTCTTGGATTGATGATGTCTGCTGTTGGACTTCTTATCTACACTCAGGGCAAGATTGGACCGGCAGTTCAAGCAGCAACAAAAACTCTATTTGGTAAAAAATTTGTATTTTGTTAAAATGTTTACCTATATGACAATTATACAACAAATACAATGAACTGTAAAAAAAGAAGAGAACAATCTGGTTTGTGTACACATTGTGTTTGTTCCTTTCTTGTCAAGGACAACACATATGACAGAAGGCATGTTTATCCATGTTGCGCGGTTTGCTGCAAGTTATTGTAGTTCTTTGGTAGTGTTAATACCCATAGTCATTGTCTAATGCTTGATTGTTCTTCGTATTGTTGTCTTGAGTCTTCCACGTTTTCATTTTCATGTTGCAGAACATGATTGAGCTTGGTGAGAAATCCTATTCTTGTCTGATCTACACACAAGATCTACATTTTACCAATGTCGTCTTCTAGTAATAGCTGGCACAGAATATTGTTTGGATAAGCATCTAAATCTTGATTCGGTATGTTATCTAAATCCTGTTTGGATATGTATCTAAATCCTGTTTGGATATGTATCTAAATCCTGTTTGGATATGTATCTAAATCCTGTTTGGATATATATCTAAATCTACCAGCACCACCGTTCCTTTGAAAATAAAAACCTTACACATGTTCGGGTGTCACCTCGAATATTCGACTGAGACTGATCGGTACTTTTGTCCGTAAGGCTATGCTCTACACAGAGTTACTTATCTCTGTTCGACAAAAATACATAGTGATGAAACCATACATCTGCAGCTAGAACGATGTGATGATTCTGTGAGTAATTCCTGGCATGTTGTTGATACCCATATCCTCTTTGATGGATATTCTCTGAAGAGTCTCTCTTAGTTTTCCTCTTCTTTCAACATCTGGTACCAATTTTAATGTTTCTAGTGACAGTCTGCTTTTATTTATTCTAATTACATGTGCGACATAAATAGATCTGTTTTCTTCTTACTTTTGTAGAAACATATTGCTGATTAGTGCCTTCTCTTACTTGCTTGTTTAACTTGAACTCTTCCCAACCAATATTGAAGAGTTTTCTAAGACATTTATTTTCAAATGCTACCTAACGTCATCTTCTTCTTTCAAGTGTACATTCTCAAACATCCGCTGGATCTCTCTTGTAGTAGTACCATTATCCATTCTAGACTTACAGCAGGATGCTGTCCAGAGAATGGAAGTGCATTGCGTCTCCGTTTAATTTGTGCCACTAGCCCGACACATCCGTCTTCGGTTGGAAAATTCTACCTAGCAATAAGTTGCTAACATATTCTAATCAGGATATAGCTGGAAACCCATCATTTTTGGTCTGTATTGATTTTATATATATAAATACATGCTCTAGTTTGACATTCATTTCTAGCGGCAAGAATGCACAATTATCTACGACCGGATTCGAACCCGGTTACGTTGCCGTCTCAGACATGCGCTTTACCGTCCCGCCACAGAGTCGGACAAGAGCCACCTATTCGCAGTTAGAAGGATTAATTTATCATTTATCATCATCATCATCATCAACATCCCAGCTTCTATTATAAAATACTAGTGATCTTTACTAAGGAAAACATAGGCTGCACAAATGCTCACGTTTGACAATATTTAGCAGTGGACTCTTCACGAGTTAGTTAAATTGTACTACCAAGATTGCATTGATATTGCATTATCACCTAGAGACAAACAATCTGTTATCGACTACACTCGGAGAGTGTCGTTAATACATATGGACTACACTCAGAGAGTGTCGTTAATACATATGGACTACACTCGGAGAGTGTCGTTATTACATATGGACCATATGTTGTTCAGCGACGTATAATGCATATACAATATTTCGACTCACTGGTGGAGACGCGTGTGCTGCAATAGAAGATGTTTGCAATATAGCAGTGCATCTCAAGGTTTTCTGGGTCGTGGCCCACTTCGGTTCACTTTTTCTTACGTGGCTCACTTGGTGCCTAAAACAAAAGCTAATTTAACTCCTTTAGATGCGATCAATATATTTACACGTGATCAATCTGTTTACATGTGATCAATGTGGTTACGTAGATTAATCTGTTTACATGTGATCAATGTGGTTACGTAGATTAATCTGTTTACATGTGATCAATGTGGTTACGTAGATTACTCTGTTTGCGTAATCAATGTGTTTAATCTTCATATGTATATTTTTTTGGCGTATCTTTCAAGTATTTATCTTCCTTTCGTACACCTGGATGGATATGTGATTCATCTGGTCGAACACAGGTTCCAAGTGAGTGGGTCTATAACTTCTGAATTAAACATTTTTCACACCCAATATATCTCCGTCTCTCCTAGCGAACTATACGACTCTCGTTAAGATTCACTGCAGCACTGTACACTTTAAAAAAATACTCAACGAATGTAATTATAAGTCATATTGTCATTAACTAAGTGATATTTCAATGTTTCATAAATAAATTGTTCTTATATATAGAACATATCGAGCACCGAGCAAGTACGCGGTATTAGTCAAACGATTTCTGGTCAGTCGTATACTAGGTCGCTGAGCACTTCCGTGAAATGTGCTTACCTGGACGTTTTTATTGTCTGTACAATAGTACATTCATTGACAATTCTGACGCGTACTTACATATTATATCCTGTGGTTGGTGTCTTCAGTCAGTACACACACACACACACATACACACGCACGCACGCACGCACCCACACAATACACACACACACAACACACACACACACACATATATATATATATACTCATGGTGTCCATAATGTCGATGTGACTTATTTAAATTGCGTGTGTCTTTGCATGACAAGGATTGTAGGTATTTAGTGTGCAACACTACAGCTTATGTCAATCACGCAATGTGCAAATTGGCTCACAGAACCACGAAGTTATTTCTGCAGCAGATGTTGAAATTTGATATCAGGAAACTTCCGTTGGAAATTTATAATATTATCATGCGTGTATTTACTAGTATTAGTAAACACTGACTCGTACAACAAACACTCTTTGTTCAATGGTTAACATCGTCCATGGTCAGCGAATAAAAATTAGCGATGCAGCGAACAACAATCTACCGAGTCACGCTTTACACTCGAATAAGGAAATAAACAACATTCGTTGACGTCACATTGAGCACATATACTCCATTTCAAATTCCATATAATACTGCTACATTATTTGAAATATCATGGTCAATGGCTGGAGATGGCGGTTTGTTATCTCTGCTTGTCGTAAAGGAAGCAAAGTTTCTGTTTTCTAGATGGACTATGTGATTTATTTTCTCAACAGGATAGATTAGAACACGGTTAGAACACATGTAGAGCCACTGCAATGACACAGTGACTGATTTAGCGACCGGCAGTGTAAGAACTAGTACTAATACCGTGACTGATTTAGCGACCGGCAGAGTAAGAACTAGTATTAATACCGTGACTGATTTAGCGACCGGCAGAGTAAGAACTAGTATTAATACCGTGACTGATTTAGCGACCGGCAGAGTAAGAACTAGTATTAATACCGTGACTGATTTAGCGACCGGCAGAGTAAGAACTAGTATTAATACCGTGACTGATTTAGCGACCGGCAGAGTAAGAACTAGTATTAATACTGTGACTGATTTAGCGACCGGCAGTGTTAGAACTAGTATTAATACCGTGACTGATTTAGCGATCGGCAGAGTAAGAACTAGTATTAATACCGTGACTGATTTAGCGACCGGCAGAGTAAGAACTATTACTAATACCGGTCGTAGGAAGCAATGAAGAGTTTTCAGAAGATGACTGTAAAACAGAATGTCAAACATAGATGACATCAGAAGACAAATATTACATGATTTTGACATGCTTTCAAACTACCATCAGACAGTGCCCCCTAGATTACAAAATATTACGTGAGTTTCACATGCTTCCAAACTACCATCAGACAGTGCCCCCTAGATTACAAAATATTACATGATTTTGACATGCTTTCAAACTACCATCAGACAGTGCCCCCTAGATTACAAAATATTACGTGATTTTCACATGCTTCCAAACTACCATCAGACAGTGCCCCCAAGAAAGCATTACTATACAGACAGGATGGATACAAAGCCAAAGGAAGGCCATGCAAAACATGGATTAACGATATAAAAGAATAAACGAAAACAGATATATATGAAGGACACAAAAAGGTTATCTCCAGAGAAGTCTTCTATCACTGACGCTGCAATGGATAAATGGGTATAACCCGAAAAGAGAGAGACACTGCTACTTTACAGATACCATACATTTGTATACATTTGTGTGTGTGTGTATATATATATACTTATATATGATTTATGAGTATGTGCAATAATTTGCTAAAATATATATCGAGTTTCTAACACATGCTATACTCTCAGATATAGATTACTAAAATATTTATCGAGTTCTTACTGTTTGTAATTTCAGAAAATACCAAAACTAGGCGATGGAAAAGCAACCTATTTATTTTTCTCAGCATTGCTATTTCAACTTTCCTAACAGCAGCTATTTCTGGATGCGTGTATAAATCAGGAATATTTGATGCAAGTGCAGAACAAAAATTGATTTATCAAGATTTCAACGCATTTAGGGAAAGTCGAGGATTAGACGAAGTTGTAGTATCTTCAATAAATTACTCGCACATCGTAGAATCAGAAACAGATCCAGCGATGAGAGATTTTCTGTCTTGGCGACTCATAGATCATCCTGAAAGTACAGATTTAAGAGCTAAAACTCTGACCAGAAATAGAGATGTCATAGAAGAGGCACAACGTATTCTGGTGAATCTCTTACAGGATCTTCTGGGTAAAGCCAAATATGTCATGTTGATAGAAATAGCTATATATGGCAACAAAGGGGATGCAGCTATCAGTATGGGTGAGGTGATGTTACTTAGGAGAATGAATATTAGTATTGTGTTTTACTGTGAAACAAATAATTGTGTGAAGACTAAAAATAAAGAAAAAGCGCTAGAGATAAGCAGGAACTATTCTAAGGATGATCTGGTCATATTAATGCAAGGAGGAGGTAATTTAGTTGGATACAGTAACTTTGATTACGTGCGTAAAGCATACATAGACATTTTTACAGACAGGAAAATTATCATTTTCTCTCAGAGTATATGGTTAAATTCACAAAGTTATCAAAATCTGGAACACTGTCGGAAAATATATTCCAATCACAGTAACATAGTAATGTTTATGAGAGATAGGCAATCTCTAGAAATTGCTAAAGAGAATTTTAACGGTGTGAAGTTTGTCCTGGCACCGGATATGGCTTTCGGTATCGGAATGGTGCCTCGGCAGATGCCACCTATGTACGATATTGTGTGGTTGAAGAGAACTGATGATGAATCGTCAAACTATAAAATTCCACAAATTCCTGAAAATCTGACAGTGCACATTAATGATTGGTGGCATTGGATATCAAATAAAGGGCAAACATCAATGGAAACTTCCTTTCTTGTTGCTTCAGAAGGATTCGAATTTCTCCAAAGGGGACGAGTAGTAGTCACAGATCGTCTTCACGGGCATATCCTATCCACGTTAATGAACATCCCGCACGTCGTGATTGACAACCCACCTTACTTCAAGCTGTCATCATTTGACAAATCGTGGACACAAAGTTTAAGTAATACAATTATAATCAATAACGGATCTCATGCTTTGAATGCAGCAATGCAGCTGCTGAAACGTTACCATGATGTACTTCCTTCAATTGGACTTAAAGATAGGAATGTGGAACAGTAGTAATAGGAAAAACGAGCAGGCAGTAGGAAAACTTTTAACAATTATGTTATTAACTTTGGGATGAAACTGGGGATGAGTGATCGAGGCGGTTTCCGAGACACAAAAGAAATCTCTGTAGGAGCCACATTTTTGATGTTTTTAGTTTCAGTAAAAAGAAGAAGGGGGGGGGGGCTTCAATGCCAGATATTGTCTGTGGTTCCAAAATGTCCGGTTTGTTTTAATATTCTGTTCATTGTTTACATGAAATCATGTATGGTTTGGACATGCATGTCCACGTGGTTCCTTGTGAAAAAACCATATTGCATGGAAACCGTCGAAGGTGGAAGAAGACATTGGATTAAAAGAAAAGCGTGGGTAGACAACAGCAAGGATTTAACACAACAAGATGTTTTCGCACTCGGCCGCATTGTTGCAGATATATATCGCTGGAGAACTCTGTGTGATGATGCATCCAATATGGCACCGCTACAGTTCGGACGGGTTACGGGTTTATAGTTATATTCAATGATCTCCCAAATAGGAAGTAAATTGATTACACACGGATGTGACAGTGATCTCACACATGGTTGCCATTGTAACTATGAAATGTCAAATTCTAACACGAAGCCACATTGATCTTATACATGATTGATATGGTGACCATGAAAAGTCGAACATAAAATTGGTTATACATATAGTTGTCATAGCAACCACGACATATCAAATGTTTAATGTTAATCCTATACACGATCTTACTATTGCCATGTTTGGTTATGTCCAGAACTTTACGGAAGTGGTCCATAGAAGTGATACATACATTCCACCAATGATTAACGTAAATGATGCCCCAAAAACTTCACACTAAAATATTTCTGGGTTAATGGCCAATTCGTCCTGAATATATGCTTCCAGGTATCTGTGTCATGAAATGTCCCTGCACAGAAAATGTAGGTTTTTGTAAACATCAGTTTTTTTTATCTTTACCATTAAAAAAACTTAAAATTTTAACATTTTGCTGATGTTTATGTTGATACAAATACGAGAAATCACATCAGCAAATAATGATTTGTTATAACCATTTCTGTCATGATGACTGTCAAAACATAATCAAGAAACAGACCGCAAAATCATCCCCCAGATGTTGTGTGAACTAGACCTTTTAATTGTGTGACCTAGACCTTTTAATTGTGTGAACTAGATCTTTAATTGTGTGACCTAGACCTTTTAATTGTGTGAACTAGATCTTTAATTGTGTGACCTAGACCTTTTAATTGTGTGTACTAGATCTTTAATTGTGTGACCTAGACCTTTTAATTGTGTGAACTAGATCTTTCATTGTGTGAACTAGACATCTTAATTGTGTGAACTAGACATCTTAATTGTGTGAACTAGGCATTTTAATTATGTGAACTAGACATTTTAATTGTGTGAACTAGACATTTTAATTGTGTGACCTAGACCTTTTAATTGTGTGAACTAGATCTTTAATTGTGTGACCTAGACCTTTTAATTGTGTGAACTAGATCTTTAATTGTGTGACCTAGACCTTTTAATTGTGTGAACTAGATCTTTCATTGTGTGAACTAGACATCTTAATTGTGTGAACTAGACATCTTAATTGTGTGAACTAGGCATTTTAATTATGTGAACTAGACATTTTAATTGTGTGAACTAGACATTTTAATTGTGTGAACTAGACCTTTTAATTATGTGAACTAGACCTTTTAATTGTGTATACCTGAATCTATTTTATATATTATAAGTAGTTTCTGTATACAATTTAGCAAGCTACATATTTGGTCGATTTGGTAAACTTCAAATGTAGCCATAAAATATTTCAACTTGTTGCTTGTTGGAAAATCTTGATCGTCTCTGAGGTAATATGAGATTGAGATAGAACTAGAGGATGATAGTGAGTAGAGAAACAAATATTGTATGCGATCATAACATCCATCCAAATAAAGATCAATATTCAATAAAGATCAATATTCAATAAAGATCAATATTCAATAAAGATCAATATTCAATAAATCGCAACAACGGATAACAAAAAAGTGCTACTTAGCTCTTCATCTTGGTGGCATTTATATTCTCTGATAATGTATTTGGAAGTAATTATATACAAATTGAGATTTTAGTGGTTTGACGGTAGAAAAGTATGACGAGAAGCTTGACGGAAATAAGAAGTTAATGTTTGATATAATTAAAAACAGGTAGAAGGTTGACTGCATTGTAATCGGAATAGCCAATACGAACACAGATTCTTTAAATAAGTGCTACGCCACTACGGAATAGCAGCGCAGGAATGATCTTTCGTTATCGAGATGATTGAGGTTTATTCAATCCTAGTAGATTGAAGGCCTAGACCACAACTACGCCGGATATTGATCGCCGAAGATTGTGCACTCAACGCTCCTAGGCTGAAAGACATGTAGGGCAGTATTGATCTCTTTTTTCAGCCTGTGATACGGCCGGTCTCACCACCAGCACCGCGAAGACATAAGTAATGTATCAACAAGCACCAGATGTTCACTACGCAGTAAAGGGGAAACAACTCACAAATGACAATAAAAGTGTGTATCTCGTCAGCACCTTATCGCAAACTGCCACATTACGAGGATATTACCCTACATGTTGCTCGCGCAAGTGCAGCATATAGTAGCCTCCGTCCCAACGTCTGGATCATGCGTGGTCACAGTTTGACAACTAAGTTGGATGTATACCGCGCAGTGGTTCTACAAGCACTACATTATGATGCGTTATCCTGGACTGTCTATGCGAGACAGACATTTCCATTTCCACCTTCGGTTCCTAAAAAAATCTCATGGTAGTACGTTGGCAGAGTCGTGTACCAGACACGAAAATCTTTCAGAAGCCCCGCATCCAAAGCATACAAGCATTGCTGACTATGTCCCAACTCCGCTGGACTAGCCACATCGTCCGTATGCCAGACAAGTGCTTTCCAAAGAGATTATTCTATAGCAAGCTGTGCGATGCGAACATCTACGAACTCACAAACCCAACAAATTTGACAATTACAAATGTTTTGTTTCTTTCTACGTGTTCACCCAATTTTATTGGGTTTTTTTTTTCATGCCATGCTCACTTTCGATTGAGAAGGAGGAACATCATCACCACGCCACCTAACTAGAGTACCAGTTATATGAATATCAGATGGTAAGACACGATTCCAGATATCACTGTCTGTGGCAGATTCAGTAACCCTAGAGTTGATAGTATATTTATGCAGACACATCTATCAGATGGTATGACACGATTTGAGATGCCGGTGTCTTTGACAGAACCGGTATCCATAGAGTGAAAACTATTCTTATGCAGACACATATTCGTGTAGCCGGTCATGTATGCTAGATTATTGCCTGCCACATATACTTCTCTATGGTGAGCTGCAGAAGGGCGTATGATCTCAAAGTGGTCAACAGCAGCACTACAAGGACTCGTAAATGAGCTCACTGAAAGTCTATGAAATAGACCAAGATACATGAGAAAAACTTGCACAAAATAGCGCTACATGGTACTCTACATAATCGTATGAAAATAGGAGAAATGCTGCAGCTCAACAGTGGAGAGTAATTAGAAAGTTACGCATAGACCAAGAACCGTAAATAGTTCTCATTACGTTTCCGAACTGTCCAAGGACAGGTATTGGCTATCTTCGGACTCAGAATCAAGAACATAACTCTAACTGTAATTCAAAAGTGGATGTAACAAATGGTCATAATCACTTGTGACTGCCGAAGACGGATGTGTTAGGTCATTGACATAAATAAAACCGCGATACAATGCATTTATATTCTCTGGACCACATCCTGCTGGAAATCTAGAATGGATCATGGTCCTGCTACAAGAGAAATCCAGCAGGAGTTTGAGAATGAACACTGAAGGAGAAGAAGAATCACTTGTGATGGATGAACAACAGCATTCACCTCCATGTAGCTGTCTGTCACGAACTGACATCGACGTAATATTCGCTGGGCCTGCATCACTTCGTCTCGCCATCAATGTAGAGTATTTTACAGAAGAACAAGTGCGATAATGAGCGACATGCATTGATTCTCCTTGTAGTATGCTTCCTAATAGCACATAATATGAAACAACATATCACTGTAAAGTTATATATACAACATGAAACAACATATCACTGTAAAGTTATATATATAACAAGAAACATAACACTAAAGTTGAATGCTGGAATGTTTTTTATTGATAACAAAAACTGACAATACTGCATTTTTTCCGTTAGGTGTTGCAGGTAAGTTTCAAGTGGCTTGTGCAATAAAGGCTGCAAGCCCTTGTTATCGCAACTTCATGTTCAGAGTTATGTTTTTAAAAAACAATTACACTCAGAAAAGAGCAAATCCCTACCAGGAAACAAACAAGGACAATGTAAATAACAAAGGGAAGGATGGTGTCTACGTTGTGGACAATGAGGTCTTCATCAAGAGAGGAACACAGCACAATAGAAAAATTGGAAAATATTATACACAATATTTTCTAATATTTTATGAAAGGGAATACATATATGCCAGAGGCAAGAGCACACACCGTGAAAATGTAAGTAGCAAGATACAGAGGGAGACCTAGACTTAGGTGAATTGAAGAATTAACATATTTTGTGAAGTCACAAGATTACTTACTACACAACTAGTGACCAAACAAGCCAAAGCTTGAAATCCGATATCATTCAGTCTTACGACGCCTTACAGCAAAAGCAAAGAAAGACAATATACATATATATTATAAACAGATTAGAACGAGCTCTCATCAAGGCTCTAGCTTAGTGATATAGTTGTAGTTATGACAATGCATACAATGACTTGATGTCAGATAAAAATATATGGTTCCTACACAAAACAAATTTGATCGCAGTATGCACCGTGGGTGTGTGTTGACAACGGGTAGAGGTAACTGTGGGGATGGGATTGATTATAAAATGGTGTAATAAGTAGCGGGTAAACATAATAAGATGAACACTCCATGTAAAAGAATAACAAGATACATCGTAAGTGAGGGTATAAGGAGAGAAGAAGAAGAAGGAAGTATTGAAAATATGATGGCTGGTCGAAAACATTTCCACTTTAATGTGAAGGAATCAAGAAACGTACATGAAAAGTGGGTTCGTTAGTTAGTTAGTTATTCGTCGGATCATCAACACTGCAAACTGGACAAGTCCATAGCTGCTCCGATCTCTCCTTGAGTGTATCCGCCATTACATTTCTGCTGACAGTACCGTTCCTATGCTGGTTGACCATCATTCTTCTGCGCCCTCAAAAATATTCACTTCTAGCAACACCGCATTTAAATCCCTGATCTTTAATCCTAGCCATTGAAAAGGAATCATCATCCACACTTGTCTCACCCTCGCGTGTTATATCTCTTTAAGGAGTTCAAAACGTCAGCGCGATCCCTTGCCCCATCGCCCTGTGCCACAATCGCGCATGATGCCAGTTGATCCGCTCTTTCATTGTCTCGAACGCCCACATATCCCTGCACGAAAATAAATGTTGGGTGTGAACTTTAATCCATTTCTATTTATTCACCCCTCAAAGCGATGTATTTCCTCCATCTTTACCTTCTTCTTTCGTTAGCCTGGAACATGCCTATATCTGAAATTGGATTTTTTCTTCCATAAATTTGACTTTGTTTTGTAACTTGAATGAAGGTCCGTACAGTTTTTCTTCCATTGTTGTTTCTCTGGGTCAGTGTATTTTTCTCCCTCAGCATATTATATTTCTAGCATTCTTCCTGAAGAATATATTCTTTTGGATTAGGTGCCTTTTCACATGTACACGTGGCCGTGTTGCCAATTTTGAACTTTGTATACATTTGGCTGCGGATACAGTTGTGTCCTGTTCTGAGGCGTAGAATGCAGCAATGGAGCTACTGAAACGTTATCATGATGTACTTCCTTCAATTGGACTTAAAGATATGAATGGAGCACATTGGTAATAGGAGAAACGAGCAGTCAGTATAGCTGATAGGCACACTTATAAAAAAAAGTAGTATTAACATTCTAACGAAACTGTCATGGAAGATATGGGCAAAAAACGCGTTACAGTAGAAGAATCTTCACGCTGCTTCTTTATCACATTTGGTATGCACTAACGGCAATAAGTTGTGGTATCCCCTCATGAAGTTGGGATGCTGAGCCCTATCGGACTGCCTATGTATTCTTGTTCAAAACCTCTTATTTGTTCTGTAAGTGCTGCAGTTACGTATGTGCTGTCACTACTGATCACATGTTTCCGCCACATGGGTCTTTTTAGGGCGGGGTTGCTGGTGGGGTAATCAAGGGAGTCCAAATGGGTTTTCAAAGGATGGCCGATAATCTTCCATAAACATAGTCAACACAGTTCTTCGAATAATCATTGAACACTTTATGTACAAACGTTCAAATCAAATTGAATTTGAAAACAAGCAAATGCGTTTGGTAATCGGTTAGTATAATAGCGTAAATCATTTTCAATCATTTTCATACAAATTGTCTCAGAAACGTTATGAACATAGATGGCAAGACAAGATTCCAGATACCACTAACCTTGATAGAGCTGGTATCCCAAGCATTGACACGATCCTGATGCAGACACAGATTCGTTAGGCAGGTCATTTGGTGCGTATGTCAGACCATCGTCTGCCAAAGATACTTCTCTATGGTGAGCTAGAGAAGGGTATACGATCTCAAGGTGGCCAAAGGAAGCGCTACAAGGACTCGTTAAAGAACTTACTGAAAGCCTTTGAAATAGACCACGATACATGGGAAGAACTTGCACAAAATAGATCTACATGGCGGTCTAAAATTAAAAAAGAGCGCATCATCTTGTGAAAAGAAGAGAAATGCAGCAGTTCAACAGCGGAGAGGAGCTACAAAGTCACGGATAGACCAAGATCCGTCTACAGTCGTCATTCCATGTCCAAACTGTCCAAGGACATTTACAGCTCGAATAGGGCTCATTAGCCATCTACGAACTCATAATCAAGGACATAACTAAAATTGAATTTTCAAAAGTGGATGTAACAAATCGTCATCATCATCATGTGATGGACAAACAACACTATAACACAGTATAATAGCAAGTATAATTTCTCGCTATTTACTTTGTAAGTACTATTTACTTTGTAAGTACTATTTACTTTGTAAGTACTATTTACTTTGTAAGTACTATTTACTTTGTAAGTACTATTTACTTTGTAAGTACTATTTACTTTGTAAGTACTATTTACTTTGTAAGTACTATTTACTTTGATTGGTTTTTGTATGAAGTTTCACCTGCCAGTCCATCATTTTCCAGACAGTTGCAGCCGTATCAGAAGTCATTTGTTTATAGGTCAGATACTTTGTGAAAATCTGACCTGAACTCTGGATGGGTCAAGCTGCAACATCGATCAAGGAGGAACGAGATATAAGATAAGTACATGCATTCTCTTTTGAGATTGTGTCTGTGAGTTAAAGTGATAGGCCTGGGTAGGGTTAGATGAGTTAGTATATTGATTAAATTTCCAGCTGGGAGTTTTCCACCAGAGTCCCTAGGAAAGCATGCAGTGGTTCATCTGTGGAATGTGAGCAATATAAATATTGATGTAATTGCAAAACATGATTTGATATTATTTTATTAAACTATTCCTTTGATCATGAACCCTGTGGAATTAGAGTGAGTCTGTTTAGGAAGTTAGTACATCGTTTATGTGTTATTGTTGTGTCTCTACTCTGATTGGGTCTGGTGGAAGTAAAGTCAAGGAAGAGGGATTCATCTGGACCAATAGATGAGTCGTTCCTGCTTGACGAATGCCAAGAGACATATTGATAAACAGGTAACAAAAACAGGATAGCGAAGTGTAATGCCATTATGCTATACGAAGGAGATAGACGTCACGCTCACAAGCAATATAAAATTACTGGAAGGGATACTAATTAAAAACTCGAGGGTAGGGTCTTTAATTGTGCCTATGTAAAACCTTTGGGTTATAGCATGTGTTTAATGACACTGAATGATGAGAAAAGAATAATGACACTTAATGAGGACTACTGAACGTCGACAATTTTACCTTTCAAGTAGGTGGTAAATATATTTTGTAGTAGAGTTGACGTCCAATCCCACATATTGTGTTATCTACCCAGAATCCATGCTGAATTAGTTTCTGCGAAGTCGAAAGGCGCAGATATTGCAGATCAATGGAAATCATAACAATGCAGTATGTTCCTGTTAAATAATTTCAAGAACGAACTCAGAACTTGACACTATCCAGCAAATGCATACTTACATAGAAAACTTGACAATATCAAGACAGGAGATACTTACATGGAAACTTGACAATATCAAGAAAATACATACTTACATAGAAACTTGACACTGTCCAGCAAACACATACTTACATAGAAACAACGTCAGGCAATCAGCATCTGCAGAGCTACAATAATTATGGCAGGTCCATTACTATCAGGACTGCCCCAGTTTTTGTGTCAAATGAATTCTGGTTGTCTCTAAGTCTGAAAATGTCTGGTCGGTACACACAAAAACGTTTCTCAGAAATTGCTCACAAATAATCCAACACACAATCGTTCAACAAATGAGAAATATCCGAGATAGATAACCATTTATTTCAGCAGCAGAGATGTAACAAAAGAAAAAGAAAAAAAAGGAAGAAAAAAAAGGAAGAACAAATATAAGAACACAAAAATGAATACAAAGACACAAAGAAAGACCATAAAAAATAATTAAAAAAGTAAAATTAAGACAAAAAAATAAGAAGAAAGAGAAAACGGAAAAAAAGAAAAAGCAAGAACGAAAAAAACCGGAAAAAGGAGGATAAGAAGAAAAGGGCAGAAGAAGAAAAAGGAGGAAAAGAAGAATAGGAAAAATGAAGAAAAGGAAGACTAAAACGATGAAAAGAAAAGGTAAAGCACGATGACACAGAAGAATAAAAGAAGGAACAAGAGTAAAATAAAAGAAAAGGAAGAAAAGAAAGAAGTGAGAGAAGGAGATACAGATGAAAATCGAAGAAAAATGACGAAATGAAGAAAAAGAAAATTTAAAAATAGCAAGAGAGAAACAACTAAAATAAAATATGATTAACAAGAAAATATTAGAAGAAGAAGAAAAAAGACGAAACACAAGAAGATAGAAAACAAATAGGAAGAATTGAGAATAATATAAAGAAATAAGAATAATAGGTACAAGAAAGACGATAAAGTGGCAGAAAAATAAGAAGGCAGAGATTGAATTGAAGAAGAAACACAAGAACAAGTAAAAGAGGAAACATATAAGATAATAGAAGAAGAAGAAAAATATAGAAGAAGAAAAAGAAGATAATAGAGAAAAAGATGACAAAGGACAAGAAACAGTAGAAGGAAAGAATACGAGCTAGACGAAAAAGAAGGAACAAAATAAGAAAATAAGAAGAAAATGAAAAATAAGAGAAAGAAAAACAAGAAAAGGAAGACGAAAGATAGGAAAGGAGAAGAGAAGGAAAACAAGAAAAAGAAAAACTGGAAGAGAAACAATATGATAATGGTGAAAAAGAAGAGCAGCAGAAGAAAAACAATATAAGAAAAAACGGAAGATAAAAAAAAGAGAAAAAGATAGAAAAAAGTAAACGAAGAATATGAAGAAGTAAAAGAAGAAATAGGAGAACAAAAAGAAAAAGGTAATGAAGAAAAAGAATGAGAAGCCAAATAAGTAAAATGGAAGAACAAGAAAAATAGAAAAAGAACAGGATACAAGAAGATGAAGAGGTATTAAAAGACGAAAAAAAGAGAACATGTAGTAAAGAATGATGAGAAAGATGACGAAACAGATGAAAAAGAAGTATAAAATGGAAAAGGAAGGAAAAGCTGAGATAGTAGAAGAAACAGATGAAAAAATGAATAATACAAGGAGAAAACAAGCAAATGGAGAATATTAGGAAAGTAAAGATATAATATACCAAAAGAAGACGTAAATGCAAAAAAAAACTAAGAATAAGAAACACAAGAAGAGAAGAAATACAACGAAGGGAAATAAGATAAAGAAAACGAAGAATAAAAAGAAGAGACAAATGGAAGAAATTAGTGAAAGAAATGATAAAAATGACAAGAAAAACCAAAGACAAAAATTAAATAGAGAAAAATAACAAAAATATCGATTAAAAAAGACGAAAGAAAGAAAAATACGAGAAAAATTGAAATATATGGAAAAAAAATAAGAAATAAATTTACAAAAAATGGAAACTATCAAGAAGATCGAAGGAAAATAGAAATACAAGGAAGAAAAGCAATAAGACAGAAAGAAAAGAGTAAGAAAAAGAAGAAGATGAAGATGAAAAAGAAGAAAAAGAAAAAACAAAAGAAGAAGACAAAATAAGAAAATGGAAGAAAAAAGTAAAGTTGAAGAAAAGAATAAAGGAGATGACAAGAAGAAGCAGACAAGAGCTGAAAGAAGAAATAAAGAAAGGTAAAGGAAAACGTATAAGAAAGAAGGATGGAAAGAAGGGAAAATAGAAGAAGAATAAACTTTCTAAAAGAAAGAAAGAAGATTAAAAACGGAGGAAAAAAATTGTAAATGTGAAGAATGAAGAAAAACTAGAAAAATAAAGAAGAAAAACATTAAGAGAAATAAAACGATAAAGATGAAATGTAATTGAAACAAAAGAAGAAGAAAAAATACAAATGAAGTAGAAAAAGAAGAAAATGGAAGAATATCAAAGAAATAGTAGAAAACAAAGAAAAATAGAAAAAAAGAACAACGAGATAAGGAAGAAAAAGGAGAAAAAGATGCGAGGGCAGAAGACAATTTAAACAAGAAAGACCATCTTTTTGATAGAGATAATTAAGTAAAAGCATAAAAATAAGAAACATAAGTCGAAAATAAGAAAGTAAAAAAGAAGTCCAAGAAGAAAGGATGAAGATAAAGAAGAAATGAAGAAGAAAAAGTGAAAAAAAAAGAAAAATGAAATAAAGTCCAATAACGAAAAATAAAAATACACGGAAGAACAAAAAGAAGAAAAGGAAGTACGTGAACAAAAAAAAAGAGATGAAATGTATGGAGAGATGAGGAAAAATAGATTTAAAGATGTGCAAAAGCACAAGAAGAACAAAAGAAAAAAAGGAAATAAACATAAGGAGCAAACGAATGAAAAGATGAAAAACAAGATACTCAAGAAAAAGAACAACATAAATTAAAAGTAGATGAATAAAAAGAAGAAATAAAAGGGAAAAAAGAGACTGGAGAAAAATAAGAAATCGAAGACGAAATGGAAGCAGAAGAAAGAAGTGCAATTAGAAATAGAAAACAGGAAATGAAGGGAAATAAGATATAATAGGGGACAAAGAAGATAAAGGAAAATAAAGTACGAAATAGAAGAAATAAAAAAAGAAGTGGTAGACGAAAACGAATATCAAGATGATAAAAGAGGAGTAAACATAGAATATAATGAGACAAAGTCGAATAAAGTATAAGAAGATGAAGGTAAGACACGAAGACAGAAGATAAATAAGTGCAAGAAGAAAAAAGGAGGAAAATAACAGAAGATGAATACAAATAATAAGAATTAAAGATTTTCAAAAAGAACACGAAGAATAAAAAATAGCAAAATAAGAAAAAGTAAAAAGAAGGTCCACAACAAGAAAAAGAAGAGAATAAGAAGAAGAAAAACAAGAATAAGGAAAAGAACAAAAAGAATGAAATAGAGTTTGAGATAAAGAAGACCATTGAAGAATATAAAAAAAAGAAAGAGACGAAAATTAGAGAACAGGAAAAGATAAATTGAAGGAATGGAGAATGATGAAGAAAAAGAGGAAGATAAAGAGCGATAACAGAAGTGCAAGGAATAAACACAGGAGAACCAGAACAAGAAGCACAAATAAAGGAAGAGAATACAAGAAATAAGTAAAAATAGATGATGTGAAAAAAACAAGAAGAAAAGGAAAAAATAAAGAAGAACATGAGAAAAAGAAGATGGAAAGAGGAAAAAGACGTAGGAAAAATAGAGAACACAAAGAAAATGAAGGAGAAAGATGAAGAAAAGATGAGAAAAGACATAAAGAAGAATAAGAAGTCAATGAGAAAGATGAAGAAAAGATGAGAAAAGACATAAAGAAAAATAAGAAGTAAATGAGAAAGATATGTTGGTTCAAGAAAAAGAAAAAAAACTACGGAAGAAACGAAGAAAAGCAAGAAAAGAAGAAGAAGAGCGATAAAAAGAAAAAAGATGACATGCAGGATGAAAAGAGAAAAAAGGAGAAATAGAAGAAGAAACGTGAAAAATAGGAAGACAAATATGAAGATTAAGCTGAAAAGGATTAAGAAACAGAAGAAAAAGTAACAAGAAAAACAAAGAAGAGAAAGGAAATAGAAAAAGACAAATAAAAATGACACAAAAGGAAGAAATATAAGGAGAAAAAGGAAACAAAAGAAGAAAATTAAAAAGAAGAAGAAAAGAAGGAATAAAAGAAAAGTAGAGAAATGAAGAGAAAGAACAAAAAAGAAAAATAAAAACCGAGAAAAAAGAGAAAGAAGAAACTAAATAAGAAGATAAAGAAAAGAGAGAGAGAAGAATAAAAGAAAGAAAAAAATGAGAGTTGAAGAATATAAAGTCAGACGAGAAGTAATAAGAGAAGAAAAACAAATATAGGAAATACAAGGAAAAGAAGAAAAGAAATGCAAAGAAAAAAAGAGAAAGAAAAATAAGAGAAAGGAGGTTGAAAAATGAAGAAAAAAGATAAGGAAGCAAGAGAAAGAAGAGACAAAAAGAAAAAAAATGGAAAAGATAACATAATTATGTAACAAAAAAGAAGTCGAAAAAAGAATAAAAAGAAGAAGCAGAAGTTGAAAAATGAAGAAAAAAGATAAGGAAGCAAGAGAAAGAAGAGACAAAAAGAAAAAAAATGGAAAAGATAACATAATTATGTAACAAAAAAGAAGTCAAAAACAAGAATAAAAAGAAGAAGCAGAAGTTGAAAAAAACGAGAAAAAGAAGGCAAACGAAGAAGAAAAAGGAGAATATTGAACATATACAATACAGCAATAAATCTAGCAGATTAATGCAAATAATTACACAATATAGCAGTGAATCTAGAAGGATAGCGCAAATAATCACATAATATAGCAATAACTATCAGGATAGCGCAAATAATCACATAATATAGCAATAACTATAAGGATAACACTAATAATCACACAATATTGCACTGAATCTAGAATGTTATCACTAATAATCACACCATATAGCACTGAATCTATAATTATATCACTAATAATCACACAATATAGCACTGAATCTATAATTATATCACTAATAATCACACAATATAGCACTGAATCTATAATTATATCACTAATAATTACACGTTTCCTGAAGGGCAAGAACGGTTTCTCTCTAGTGACGTTTCCTTTACAGAACCTTGTCCTCACTGCCAGTCCGTAAACGTATCGGTAATGAACATGCTGCCCAGCTTCTTCCAGTGTCGTGGTCAGGTCTCCGATATCACGTGTCCATTGTAGTGGTGGTCTGCCTAATGCTCACATTTCTGGAACTTTTGACTCCATGATTAATATTTGTGAACCATTGTGTATTTTTAAATGTCCGAAACATGTTAGCTTGCGTTATTTGATCATTTTGTGCACCCAGTCATCTTCTATGTTTAGGTCTTTGCCGACGTCTGCGTTGGTTGGTCTTTCTGTCAACGATATTTATGTAACCTTTAGATTGAAATGTTCGATGTTTGTTTTCCTTTGCGGGAATTACTGTACACGTCTTACAACAATATGTTGCAACTGGATTAAACAGTATAGCTTCTTTGTAGATTAAGCTTAATTTTTTAGTTTTCCTTTTGCCCTAGATTTATTTGTCATCATTATTGTTTTTGTTGGGTCTTTGCTAATCCCTTTCTGATCTCCGCTGAGTAATCCCCTGTTGATGTAGATGGTTGGCCCGATATAATCAAAGATGAAGACATGGTCTAGTTGTTTGTTATGATTTACGGATTATAACATCAAACATGAGATGAAGAGATACAACAAACATTGACAAAAGACGATTAAATATGATAAAACCGACAGATGTAAGAGATATGAATCTAACAGATCAAGACGAACGCACAGTGTGCTTTGGATAGAAATTTAATAATATATTTTTCTTCTTTAGTATAATTTTTCTTCAGCGTTTATAATTGACATCGTGGTTGGTATAGTGAAGACATTTTATATGACTTTTTTTTCCAGCACCGTTAATTGCTAGGTTGACTGTTTACTTGTTCATTTATAGGAGGGCAGGGCCAGTTTTCGTTTTTCCAGCCTCAGGTGGCTGAAATAAGACACATCACCATAGCATGTCCTATCATCAGTGGGAAAAAATGTATTAAAATCTCTAACTGATGGAAAATAGGTAAACACTTATATCTGTCTCGTTGAAGTTATTAGGGCAAGTGAAGATATTATAACAGATTTAAATGCACGCATTTCACAGCATTTTATAATTCCCATTCTAAGATCATCATCAAGTGACATATTCTTTTCAGAACATAGTCTTTCCTATGGATCTCTTGAATTCTCTGCGGTCTTGAGCAAGTTGCCCTGAATCTTACAGTGTCATGCGCAGACATTCTTGAGCATCTTTTGTCCAACGGCGTCTTGGTCGGCCTGTTGCCTTCTATCATCCCCTCCAGTAACACTCTCTCCATGCCGTCGTGTCCCTTAATGTGACCGAAAAAAACTAGCTTTTTCTTTAATGTGGTGTTCAGAAGCCAGCCTTCCTGGACGTTAATTGTTCGTAACACCTCCTGGTTTGTTTTCTTCTCTGTCCATGGTATTCTCAAAACTCTTCTATAACACTTCAATTCAAATGATGCTATTCTCTTTTCAACTGTTTTATTTAGTGTCCATGCTTCACATCCATATAATTCTAAGATATTTAGCAATAAACCGTCATTATCTTGAATTTTCAATTTCTTCCCGTCAAAAAATCTCTTTTTTTGCTGTAGTTTTACCTGTTATGAATTATTCACAAAGAAATAGACTGTAACAAGAACGTTGTTCGAAATACATAGAATAATACAATTAACTTTTTCCCTGATCTTAAATGATTAGTTTGATTTAGAAAAAGAAAATCAATAAAATAGACAGTGCAAATAAACATATCAAGGTATTGATATTTTGCGTCTTTACGACGTACAGAACGAAGATCAGTGTCCATTTATAACAGACGTGAAGCTCAAAGTGTTTAAAACTTGTCTGTGTGCATGGTTAGGCTTTATGGAGAAAGTTTTGCCCATTTGCATGAACCCCCTATTTGTTATGTCTGTTAGTTTCAATGGAAAGGCAATGATAATATGGTTGGGAACAAGCTAGACTTTCAGGAGATGCTTGAAGATTGTTTAAGACAGGGGTCGGCAACATATGGCACGCGTGCCACACGTGGCACACCAAGCAACTTCAAATTGCACGCAGACTCTTCACGTTTCCTTTTTTTAAAATCTTTCAAGAAACTCTATTTCTTTTGATGTTGTTTGCAACTTTTCATATTTTTGAATATCACTATATATTAATTAATTAAAATAAAAAAAATAAAACATATGGTAAAATAAGAATATTGACCTCGACTTGTATAAAATGATATTTGATATGTGGCACTCTGAATAATTTGAAACTGTAATTTGGCACACAGTTAGCAAAAGGTTGCCGACCCCTGGTTTAAGATATCGCCAACTGTGTTGGGATCTCCGCTCCGGATTTTCTATAGAGGTTTACTTCTTTAGCCGAAGTTCTCCGGTGCAAACCTGCTAGACATTGGGCATTTTCTGTAGTTGTTGACTCTGTCTAGCACAATTTTATGTTAACCCGTAAAGCAGCTAGTGGATAGCTACGACAGAAGACAGAAGATAGAAATTGAGACAACTCATGTAGCGACAATGATTTTGTTTTTGCAGGTAAGAGCTAACGTCTATCCCCCAGTGTTTCTTAGTCATCCCCCCTTCCAGCGACATGCCTGGAAAGAAAATATTGTCACTATCCTGCGCACCCTGAACTAGAATTCCAGAACAAGATTGCCTCACTGGCGAATATATATGTATATTGGTTATATCGACCAACTTTTTGTTGTAAAAAAAAGAATTCGCAACAAGCTGAAAACTACTGATATGTTGTTATATATTAGTAACCATTGAAATAATTAATAGGAGAAGAGCCAGCAGAAAATGACAAATAAATTGCTGGATTGAGTGTCATATTGGAATTGGAAAATGTCACCAATTGAACGATTCAATAGAGAGTTGTTGCAAAACATCATCGCCTACGCCACTCAGACTATGATTTAATTGATTTATTTAAATAACATATGTATCTATGATATCCACACTGTTCAATCCTGAATTTGTATCTCTGTTTTAAAGAAGATCAAGGTCTTTTGAGAAATAAAAGTATTCCTATTTATTCCTAGTCTTCTTGTAGATTATTATGAACAATTTACGATCATTTAATTTAATAATCCCCACGACAATAGAGACATTAATCCAAATATCTAGAATGGAGATTATATTTTGAAGTTAGTCCTATAGAAAACGTTCAGCCT
Organism: Meghimatium bilineatum; assembly: GCA_034231615.1. Lineage (NCBI taxonomy): Eukaryota > Metazoa > Mollusca > Gastropoda > Stylommatophora > Philomycidae > Meghimatium > Meghimatium bilineatum. The sequence continues at coordinate 3,201,294 of CM067301.1, forward strand.
AAGCTGTACTCTGTTTCTGTATCTGGCATACATAAGTATGTCACAGATGGCAGCAATAATTTAACATTTAAAAAGTTTCATGTTGGTGTACATCTCCGCAGTCAGTTCACCACTACCAACAGTGCATCAAGTTTCAGTGAATCTATGACATTTTGTGTAAGTATATCACACATCGGCTATATACTATTACTTTGTAAGTATATCACACGGTGGCTATATACTATTAATTTGTAAGTATATCACACATCGGCTATATACTATTACTTTGTAAGTATATCACACGGTGGCTATATACTATTACTTTGTAAGTATATCACACGGCGGCTATATACTATTACTTTGTATATATTTTCTCAGTTCCATCACATGTACGAAATAATTATATAAACAAACTAATATATATATATATATATATATATATATATATATATATATATATATATATATATATATATATTAAGAATTAATATTTAAAAAAAAAGATACATTGTTTTATTGATTCATCGTGAAATTAACTGAGGGTTGTAGGTTTCAAACTATTGACACAAATGTCAGTCATAATTTAAAATGGCTGAATACAAAGTGTCTATAAAATATGTGGGCACTAAAATAGTAATAATAGTAACCACAGCCCATTTCAGGCGATCTTTTGTTTTCATCGAAAGGAAGAAAGGAAGTTTTTTTGTTGGAGGGGAGGGGGTATGCAATGCCTCAAATTTCGACACAAGAGCGATTATAGGATGTTGGTATGCTGAGGAGTGGTATTGTGGCCAGAGATGTTGCCAGACATTTTTATTGTGACCATTCCACTATAGTGAGGATGAGAGGGTTCAGTCTACAGTTAAAAGCAATGATCGTCAAATGTCTGGCCAATCGTGTGTAAAATCGGTAGCTCAAGATCGCGAATTGTAATTCAAAACCTTCATATTGACTATCAGAGATCAAAATTAAACCAATCTTCACTTTGGCTATCAGAGAGAAAATTTACACAAATCTTCACTTTGGCTATCAGAGAGAAAATTTACACAAATCTTCACTTTGGCTATCAGAGAGAAAATTTACACAAATCTTCACTTTGACTAACAGAAAGCGAATACAGAAGAAGAAAAAGAATATTTACATATTTATTGTCCTCAAGATAAAATGGTGGAACCCAGTCAATTTATAACTTCGCCAAGTTGTTCCTGGAAATCGCTCAATTAAGCCTGTCATCATTCTATACATATCGACAGTTAAATGGACACATGCAGTCCATTGTCGTTGACAAAGCTATCGGTCTCAGATATATATGGGCGCATTCGTTTTTACAGACGGTCTGAAGCAAGCTTGTACCAGAAAGAGTTAAGGCAGGAGCCGAACATGTCTGTTCATGGCTAAATGTGCCAATTTGATATTTGGTTTAGGGTTAGAGTTAGGGTTAGAGTTAGGGTTAGAGTTAGGGTTAGAGTTAGGGTTAGGGTTAGGGTTTGCAGAATAAGCAAAGAGAAATGTCAACTATAAACTGTTACAACTTGCGTCTGATCCTTCGGAATTACTGCTCTGCTCAATATTAAAGTCTCACATCGTTTCCACAACGAAGGATTGGTCTCCATGTGACGTGATCTCCTGCCACCTTTTCCACAACGAAGGATTGGTCTTCATGTGACGCAATCTCCTGCCACCTTTTCAACAACGAAGGATTGGTCTCCATGTGACGTGATCTCCTGCCACCTTTTCCACAACGAAGGATTGGTCTCCATGTGACGCGATCTCCTGACATCTTTTCCACAACGAAAAGTTGGTCTCCATGTGACGCGATCTCCTGACATCTTTTCCAAGCTGTCAGGAGGGATGATGACAAAATTATGTCGTGCTACCATCTTTGTATCACAATTTTTGTCTGCCTCTACTTCTAGAACCATGGAATAGGTCACCGTGTAGTAATTGTTCTGGTATATGTCTATTGTTCGTCCGCTGGATATGCTTAAGAAACACGTTTCTTCTGCGATTGAGTGTGACAAATATTGTTGGAAGCATGGCTCACTGCAGGACCACATTGTTGGAAGCTTTGCTCAATGCAGGACGACATTATTGGTAACCTTATCTGAAATTTAATATTTAAAATTCATTGCATTTATCGTAATCGAAATATCTTCAATCTCTTTTCACGTTAGACTAGGTTACGTTTGATGATTAGTTAGTCGTCGGATCATCATCACTACAAACTGGACACATCCATAGTTGCTCCGATCTTTCCCTGAGTATATACATCATTACACTTTTTCTGACAGTACCGGTCCTCTGCTGGCTCACCATCCTTCTTCTGTGCCCTCCAAAATGTTCACTTCTAGCTATACCGCATTTCAGACACTGATCTTTAATCCTGGCCATCGAAAGGAATCATCATCCACACTAGTCTCACTCTCGCGAGCTATATCTCTTCTGGAGTTCAAAACAATACATTGTCTAATGACCCTGTGTCACAATCGCGCATGACGCAAGTTGATCTGCTCTACATTGATCAAATACACACATGTCCCGCCAACAAAACAAATGTAACTAATTCCAACCTTTCTAAAGGTCTCCATCCGCTGTATGTGAACGAGGCCCACTTGTACTTTCTAATCTTACTCATAGAGTCACTAAAGAAGCAGACCTGTATTACCTTCGGTGTGCCTACCAACTCGAATACCAAGGTCACTGCCATAATCTCCATGGCCATGCTACTCGTAGTCACATTAAAAACTCCACTCTCCTCCCTGATCGGTTTGCCTGCGCACTGAGTTGTGAAAGCCCAAGTACTGTGAACATGTCTATTCGCAGATCCATCAGTGTATATAATCACACCTTTCCCTCTTTAGCCTTCCCACTGACCGAAGTCTGCACCTCTTACTCCACAGCCGTGGGACACCAATCTCTTCATTCCCTGCTAAGGTTATTACTACTCTCAAACAAGTTTCGATATCTGTGGGTAGACCTATCCATTCTGCACCTGCTGCCACATCTTGCGACCTGCAGACGCTTTCTATGACATCCTCAAAACGTCTCATCCAAGACTTCCCTCTCTTAAGTCTGATACCTTTAACTTTCTGTATTTCTGAATGCAATGCATGTTTATTGTATGCATGTTTTTGAAGGTACGATCATGCACGGCACTAATGTAATCCGTGCTCTGCCGTTGGACAGTCAACTCGGTACCACATAGCTCTTGTCGATGTCTCATGTGCACCCAAGAATGAGACGAATTTCTGCTTTATGGATTCTACCCTTTCTTTCGATATGAGTTTAGCTAAGAGTCAGAATTGCCAGTGCATATTCCATCACAGCCACCACAAAACAATTGTACAAAAGAAATAACAACCTCTGCTCGCACTGCTATAACCGTCATTACGGCTAAGACTTTTCCTGCCCTTATGATAACGTGGTCAACATGTTCCCTGAAACTCAGACTTCTGTCTATAAGCACACCCAGGTATAGTATTGTGCTGGTTCTTTCTAACTTGTTCACGGCCAGCGAAACATGTGGCATCGGTGTCTTTATAATAGAATACTACAGAGTAATTGCTACAGATTAATATCAATGCAGAATACGATAGGCAAACTTATGGAAAAAATTGTAGCCTGGAAGGTATCGTGTTATCTTGAGAGAACTAAGTGTTTACCAACGCTTTTAGGAGGGTATTGCACAGGAAGAAGACATGGCAAAATGCATGCATCTTTGCGCAGGATGTGTTTGAGGGGTACGATTCGCACATAGAGACATGCCCAGTCGCAAAAGTTCTTGAGGATGCTTACAATAGGGGGGTCCTTGGATGATTTGATGAACCAACTTTTATATCTTGCAGTAAATCCTTTTATCTTGAGTGGGTTGGAGCGGCCCTGCTGCAGAGGATAGTAGTTCTTAAGTGTGGTAACTGGGTATCGGCACCAATGGTTATTGTCCCTCGACTGCCACAGGGATCGCCTCTATCTTCTGTGCTGTTCAATGTATACACAGCACACATCACTGGTCATCAAATCACAGGTGCTGACAGACCAATGACGCTTGCATGTTCTCATAACCAAATTGCGCATTCTCGATATTGACTCATGCATATTTTTGTCAACAACGTTTGATCGTACGGACTCACAAATAGGAATGAGTATTTCTGCTTGCTACATATGCTATCTGTTATGATGGCGATGCTTGCTAATTAGTCGATACTTTCGCTTCCCTCAACACCCTCGTGTCCGGGGACAATGACGAAAGTTATTTTTAGCAGTGATGCTCATATATTAGCTCTCTCTGATGTCTCCACCCATTCCCTAATTACATTACCTCTTTGGACTTCCTGAATAATATTCCTCTACTCATTAATAGGAGAAAGGGCAGACCAAGAAGCCGATGGGCTGAAGATATTAAAGATAACATGAATACATTGCTAGAAAATTCAAGCCGCATCGCCCAAGACAAGAGAGGTTCAGAGTTCATTGGGAAGACACGTTCTGGAAGGAATACGTCACATAACAAACTCATTTAGTATGCATGTGTTGGAACAGGTTTGCGATTCCTTTCTGGTTGTGAGTATGGTGTCCATGATTCAAGCCCATAAATGAGAATACTGTGGACACATGCCATTTAAGAGATATATCTATGTATTGATTTAGATGTATTGTAGTTTGAGAATATACACATTAGATGTCAGGGCTAGAATATCGTCTTTTAGAGATGCATATTGGTGATATTAATAAAACGTGTTCAGCCAATCTGTGAGGCAAATCGGAGCCATCTGGCGGACCTTTGTTCAAATATCGTCTGTTACACTTTGATGTATTTAGTTTCATTGATCAATTTATTTCAAATATTTCAGATTATTCTTCAAGTCAAGATGTGTTCTGAAACATCAAGATGGCCAATGCATGTTGTAACGGCCGCAACTGTATTCATTGCTTGGACTATAACGTCGTTTCTCTGCCATAACTTCGCCAAGTTGTTCTTGGAAATCGCTGAATTACGCATGGCATCATTCTATGACTTCAAACACAGCGAAGTTTCATCATTCTACCGATTCTCTTTGGCATTTCTTCTGACCGCAATACAGGCAAGTGATGCTAATTACACTAGCCAACAAATTTTCAAACATGTTTTTATGGCTTTAAATTCATAATTTGTTATTGATTTTGACATGATGATTTAAAATATCATAATGAAATTGACCAATTGGCTCTGGTTCTTTTTTTTAAGACGGTAAAAAACAAAAATGCATATATCTTTAATTTAATAAAAAACTACAGATTTTTATTTTCATTTTCAGCACCGGAAAATAAGATTAACTTTTTCTCATTACTAGTACAATTTTGATGTTGAGTAATGTATTATATATAATATGACAGTTTGAATTCACGACAATTGTTAATTTCTCATTGAAATGCGGTACTTTAAATGTGAGATATGTTATTTGAATGTAATACTTTCTGAGAGATTTGTTACATTAATGGGAGACTATATGATAGGTTTGTTATATTAATGGGAGACTATATGATAGAATTGTTATATTAATGGGAGACTATATGGGAGATTTGTTACATGGATAAGACTTTATATGAGATCTGTTATATGAATGGCCGAGTGTATATGACATTTCAGAATTGAATGAGAGATTTTATGGAAGATGACTGTGATTTTTGATAGGAGATGTTTTATTCACTTGTCTTCCTATGTCACGCATTAATATCAGTTAATTATTCACTTGTCTTCATATGTCACGCATTAATATCAGTTAATTATTCATCTTCGTGAGTCGCATCCAAAAATTGAATAAAGTTGTGCGTGGTGCAATCATCATCATGATGTTACCTGTCAAGAGAACCAGAAACCGGGGATTTTCATCCATGTTTCGTCCATCACACACTTATTTCCCTTAATAAACAGGACCTTACAAAATACATTATTGATTCATAGAGTACTGACATAATTGATCACGGTTTTCTCAAATATTATTTTATAACTAACGAAGTAGCGGCAAGCAGCCTGCAGAGAGTATCACTTAAGACAATTGCTCCGCGGATATACATTCTAATACCCGGATATAGGGTGCCACATAGCGTAGTAGTTATTGCACTATCTTCGAATATGAGTGGTCCTTGGTTCACTCCCAGTTTAGGCGTAAATGTTTATCAAACTACAACGGCTCACGGGTCGACCAAGTCTGAATTGGGTACACTATCAGTCCAGGAAGTAAAGACTGCGAGGCAGTGGAGATGGCTACCGCCCTCATCTACAGCAGTTAAATGCTATGGGTTAACCGTTTCCTTTAAGTTACCCAGAAATATAATAAATACCCAACTTTGTAAAAAGGACGTCAAAAGGCGGATCCGAACCTACAATATTTTGAACACTAGGCGAACGGTCTATACACCACGGCACATAATTCTCCTGGGAGTTAGCAACTCAACAACATATTCCCTACCATTAAATTCCAGATTTGTTGTTGTCTGTATATTTATTAAATGTATTGAATATTACCATATTTATTAATGCATATAATGATGAATTCTGATTCAGTATTGACAGTATTTCACAATCAAACAATACATGTACTAGAAACTTTGTTACATTACTATATCTACGATTGCAGTGTGGTATTTGCATCTTGTGTGTTCACGTGAAGGCGGATGTTAGAAATGTGATGAACTCACGTATTATGTGGCTACTCGTTTCATCCCATGCTCTAGCGACACTAGCGACTAATTACAGTATGATCTTCATTGAGGTAAAATATTTGCTTTTTGATAATTTGTTAATATTTCGATAACATATATTTCAAGTAGTATCTTGTTTAGAAGTGTATATACTATATTATTTAGATATATTATTTAGATATTTAAATCTTATTGTGATCTTATTTAAATATTATTTAGTTAATAATATACTATACTTGTAGATATTTACATTTTATCTTAGTGGACTATATCAAAATACTGCAGCAAAATGATGACACAAAATAGCAAAATAGTATTTCAATTCTACTGTCTACATCAGTGGCGTAGCGTGGGTCAATGGCGCACTGGGCGAAAGTTTCCACCCTTGTGACATTAAAAAAATATGTCAGTGATTGTTAAATACTGGTCGAAAATAAATTTGCCACCCTCCTGATGATGCCGCCTGGGGCGGTCCACACCTCCGCCCCCTCCCTCGCTACGCCACTGGTCGACATCCTGCTTGAAATCTTGTAGAACCATGTGTTTCTGCCTGTTACTAGAGAGATCAAGTACAACGTTCAGAAGAAACATAACATATTATATTATTATACGTCATGTGGGGGTTCAATGTCGCTAGTGCGAGGTAGAATCCGTATCCATTTCGGTCATATGATAGTTGTCTCTAGATACAAATATATCTAAGAAATCATAGTAGTAGTATAGAGGCGTCATCAGTTTCTGTGTAGTAGAAATATAGACGTGTCATCAATTGCTGTGTAGTACCAGAATAGTAATTTTTCTGTCTTTCCATGCGATAGTAGTATTGTTGTGCTATAATAAAATAATATACGATCTATGGCGATGAATAAATGGGACTCACAAGACCAATCTGAGCCATAATGAGTAATTCCGTGACCCATTGAAAACTGTGATGGAGTGTATCAATCGAAAACTTACTGACCGGGCTGAAATATAAAAACTATATGTTGATCATTTGTTAAAAAGAAAATATCGGTATTCGAAATAAAATGTTACAGAAATATCCTAAGAATATCGTGAACAAGAGTACTTGCTGTCCGTCTCGTGTCATTAACAGAAACATGTTGAACCAACTACTGTATATTAAGGTAGCATGCTTACATCTGGCAAGACCTGACATGTATTGTATATACTCTTCAAAAGACATTTCTTTAATCTATGTATACTTACCTGTTACCGTGTATATCCTTTGTCAGGCAGCCTCAACTTTGGCCATCAAACTTATGGAGCCAATTACAATGGCCATAGCTCATCACGTGATCTTTCAAACAGCGGTTCCGTTACAGACGGTGATTAGTATACCTGTAATTATTTGTGGAGCTCTCATTTTCACAGGTAAGTTTGATATGTACTGATTCTAGTTTCACAGGTACGTTTAATATGTACTTATTCTAATTACACAGGCGTCTCTATTCTCTATCTTCCTGATGAGTTTGGAAACTTCACACCATGCTTAGTCTGTGATATTATCCAGCCATGTTTTCTTCTGAACACCTCATCTATATTTGTTACGTTTACCGCTAAAACTGACGTGGCAATGTTATATACTGTCGTCTAAAAAGTGTGTATGGTAATCGTTTTCATTATTCTTACAGAAAACTTAATATATTTGATTTCAAACAAATGAATATATTTAAAATGGTTAAGGGCGTTAATTCATAATTTCCCTCAACAGAAAATGTGTAAATATTTAAACATTAATGGAAATAAAACAATAATTTCTACTTCGGATAGTTTATCATAAGCAAAGAAATGAATTAAGTATCTTTGTTTGTGTGAGAATACATTCTTAAATTGTATGTGTTTGATTAAACAGGTTATGATGTCAACCAGGCTAGAGATTCCACTGGAATTGTTATAGCCTTTGCTTCCAACGTCATCCTAGCAGCAAGAAACATTACACTCAAGAAATTACAGGATGAATCCACAGCAACAACAACCATAGTACTGAAACCTAAACAACGCATTGTAACTATAGTTGCTGCTCAAATAGTTTTCCTGGTATTGTTGTATTTCCTGGAACACCATAACATCGTTTCTAAGAACACTGTTCTATTGTCAGGATATGCTCTATCTTCAGGGATTTTCCACGTAGCCTACTCCTATATTTCTACCAGTTTGGTATTAAAGGTAAGTATTTGTACATTTTTATATTAAAACTATAACTTTTATTCTTGATTAGAAACCGTCATAATTGTTCTGGGAGCATTCACATAAGTTTTCTATTTGCCATTACATGATCCATCTAAGAGTATAAAACCTCATTGTCCCAGTCAAATGTTTCTTGTAGACGCTTTGCATCTTTTATGGAACATGAGACATTCCCATCAATGCTCTTCTTGTAGTCATGTTAGCCATCATTAAAACTGAGTTAACAATGGGAAGTCACTCATTAAAACGGAGTGATCAAATTACCAATACTTCATGTACTCAAAATTAATATATTTAATATAAAAAAAATTAAAACATTAAATCATGACATATGTATGCATTTATAGATTTACATTGTTTGTGTAAATTGTTTTATAGTTTTCACAACAACAGTACATTGAACAGATTGAATTTATTGAAATACATTAATACAGTAATTTCACTATTTAAGTCAGTCAGTCTTCATTATGGCTGTGAAGTTGAAATCTCAGTCAAGAAGGGACGAGTTGTATTTCGGGAAAATCAATGTCTCCAGTTTTTGTGGTAAAAGGCTACTACGCTGGTCAGTGATAATGTCTCCTGCAGTACTGTTCCGATGGCACACTTGTAGGTGGTGGTGCAAGAAATGCCTGCGCCAGTCTAGCCATACTTGGAAATTTTTGCTTATTAACATGCCGACATGAAACTGGATCTGAATGTCGTGTTTGAAGTGGCTCTGACAGGTGCTGTGTCACATCAGTGTTAAAGCTTATGCCTTCGGCACTTGCAGAACGATCTGCGGTGTGATTTTCCCCGACAATTGTGTCAAAACAGCTCCATAGACTGGAATCGTACTGTGTGACAGTGCTCACAAGAGTCAAAACACTAGTACTGCTACTAGTAGCTGATAGATCCTGTGGACTGACTGTGTTTGCTGAATCAATAATGGAGTTAGCTGCTAACATCAGTTGGGCTCGTGCGTCACTTCAACCACGTTCAGAGAAGAAGCACAGCTTGAATCTTGGATCCAGTAGTGTGGCACAGGTGTAAATACTGTTAGATTCAATGTCCGCAAACCTCCTGCTAACAGCTAAAAGCAGGGCTGCTTTCAAGGTTTTGATTCCAGCATCACTACCTTCTTTCTAGAGAAAAGACATGAGTGTTTCACTAATGGGATCACAACTGATATTGATGCCTGAGCTGCACTTATTTCACGTGTTCTTCAAATTGTACCAAAGTAGCTACCACATTCTCCGTGACTGCCCACTGCTGTGCCGTTAGTTCAGTTACCGAATCAATTTCAACACAGTACAGACTGATGCTGCTCTGTTGTTCTAACAGACGTCGTAGCATATAAAACGTTGAGTTCCATCGTATTGTCACGTCCTGGATAAGCTGATGTTGTGGTAGGTTTAATTCATTTTGAAGTTCATGCAAACTACTGGTTGCTGAAGAAGAGTGTTTGAAATGTCCTACTCATTTTCTTCCAGTACTGATGATGTCAGCAACATACTTTAGACTCAAACGACTATCACACACAGCTGCAGTGTGTGCGCAAATATCTAGCACACGAAAGCATTTGGCAATGTTGAATGCATTGTCTCTCACAACAACATGGCACTTCTCACGTGCAATTGACCACTCTTCCAGCATCTTTTCAAACTGTGCAAGCAAGTTTTGTGGCCGTATGATGTTTATCAAATGCAGTACAATGGAAGACTACACTGCGGCGAACGAAATAGTCTGTTAACCAATGCCCAGTGAGGCCCATAAATGACTGAGGGCTGTGTTCAGCTGTCCACCTATCTGTTGTGAATGATTTCTAATCAGTGTCAGATATCATTCCTGCAATTTTTACCCTCAGACGTTTACACATGTCAGGAAAGACATGTTCAGAAAAGTACTTTCTTGAAGGCAATTCATATTTTTTTTCCATTGTATGCATCAACTCTCTGAAACCTGGTCGTTCCACTACTTGAAAAGGCTTAATATCTATAGCTATCATTCGGTCTACGGCAGCATAAATGCATTTAGCATTGGGACTGTTGATGTCCCAAATTTTGGCCCGGCCCCATGCCTGCACAATTGACTGCTGGGTACTGCTGCTTGCTTTGTGCAAACACGGTCCCAGATTCATCATAGATGTGGTCGCCAATAGACTGGCCTCCAGTGATGCTTTCTATTCCATCATTTCGTCATAGATTTTCCTGTGCATCGATCGCAAAAGGGTCTGCATTGATGATGCTGAGAAGTCTGTGGGGCGATCTGATCGTCTACGCGATAACTGTTTGTCACACAATCTGCATATTACCTTCGTTGAATCATCGTCTTTAACCTTGAAGTAATCCCAAAAAGTACTGTATGACTTTATTTTGATGTCATTTTATTTTATCAGCAAGACCAAAGAAATTTACGAAAATACGAAATATTCAAGTCCCACAAACTCATGAACTAATGCAAAATTAAAATTCAAAATGAGTGCTTATGTCTTAAATTTTTTATTTACATCAGTGAGAAATAGTGAACCGGAAGTGCTACTGTGCTTGGCCTCATGTATCATGTACAGCTAATTCACGTGACTAGGCAACACAAATCCGGCCTACATCCGGCAAAATTGGGCCGGTGCCGAAGCCAGATTTGTAAAATGACCGGATTCCGGATTTTCCGGAGCCGAAATCCTGTACACCTCTAGTCTTTAGCACATGTACTTGCTAAGGAAGGCATAGTCTGGCTCGATATAGGAAGGCCTAGCCAGCATTAGTTTTCATCCTCCTTTGGCTGAGCTAAGCCCCATCTCAGCAACAAGGATATGGCGTCGACGAGGTACCACAATGGGGCAAATGAATTGAATACACAACACATCTACGTTCTCTAGACTACATCCTGCTGAAACATCTTGTAGGACTGTCATCCTGCTGAAACATCTTGTAGGACTGTCATCCTGCTTTAAGAGCAATCCAGCGGTAGTTTGAGAACGATATTATCAATAAAATATTGATATTTATTTGTAATATCACAGACAATAAACGCATACAAATATCAATACACATGTTAAAAGACCTAACGTTTCGAAACGTTGAAAATGTCTTGTGTATTGTAATTTGTATTTGTTCGTGTCTACACCTCATGATCGTGTAGTGATAGTCTGTCTATTATGTTCAAGTGAAACTTTAAAAACCTGTGTTCTACGTAAGTAGTATTGTTGTTCCGTTTCACTACAGTATAACCTTCTATCTTCAGGTCATGAACGTTGTGAGTCATTCAATAACAAACATCTTCAAGCGTTTCTTGGTTGTCATGTTGTTGAGTTTGATGGGAAATCGACATATTTCTGGATTACATTTTCTTGGATTGATGATGTCTGCTGTTGGACTTCTTATCTACACTCAGGGCAAGATTGGACCGGCAGTTCAAGCAGGAACAAAATCTCTATTTGGTAAAAAATTGTATTCTGATAAAATGTTTACCTATATGACAATTATACAACAAATACAATGAACTGTTTAAAATAGAGAGAACAAGCTGGTTTATATACACTGTGTGTTTGTTCCGTTGGTGCTAATGGTAGCACATAGGACATAAGTCATGTTTCTCCATAGTGCGCGGATCGCTGCAAGCTGTTTTAGTTCTTTGATAGTGTTAATATCAATTGTCATTGACTAGTTCTTGATTGTTCTGCGTAGTTTTGTCCTGGGTCGTCCACTTTTTCATTTTCCTTTTGCAGACCATGACAGAGCTTGGTGGATAAGTCTACTCATGTCTCATCTACATACATGAGCTAAATTTAACCATTGTCGTCTACTCGTAGCGGACACAGAATCTTGTTTGGATATGTGTCTTATTAATTTATTTGTTACAAAGTTTTTCAAATGTATTATATCTACATTGTGTCCTACGGAATGATTACCAATAACAAATGTTACTATTCCTTATCCCCGTAATTTCAGACATACCTAATTTTGATTTTTTTGTTAGGCAAACGTTTCAGTAACAACCCACTATGTTTCATTAAAAGTAAAGTAACCCATAGCATTTATTAATGCTGTAGGGGTGTGAGATGTTAACGATCTCACATTTGAAAGGCTCTGAAAATGAGGGCGGTAGCCATCTCCTTTCCCTCGCAGTCTTTACTTCCCGGATTAATCCGGTACCCTATTAAGGCTGGGTCGACCTTGGAGTCGTTGCGATCTGAAAAAACATTTCCGCCTCAACTGGGGAATGAACCCAGGACCACTCATATGTGAAGCCAGTTCGCTAACCACTGCGCTACGCGGATCCTCAATAACACATCACCAAATTTCAGAAACAAGTCATCAATGTTCAGTAACAACTCACTAAGTTTTAATAGGAACTGACCAAGTTTGAGAAACAAATCACCAAGATTCAGTAGATTTCAATATTAGCAGGAATAGTGGCTCAAAGAATCTCAAGACATTCTTATCTATCATTTCATTTGCTCTGATGAGTCCTGGAGCAATGGTTGGTTGATTTTACTGATCGCTTTACTGATCCAGCGGTCCATGTGCTCATGCCATTTGATCTAATGCCATTAAATGGCATTATATTGCTGGGAAATCTGTGGATTTTCGGCCCACCCCGGGACAGAGCCAGAGAATAAATATCGCACCTCAAGGAAGGTAGGTTTCAATCTATGCGCTGCTCCTAGCCACTGCAGCCAAGATATGGTTCACTGTGCTAATTCCTCGCCACCAATTTACTGCTGGTTATGCCGAGCTTCTCTAATGCTCTAGGCTTGCAACAAAATGTTAAGTCAAAAGGATTGTCATGTCCTGAGTCACTGTGCCTCTATGATGGGTCTCAGTCATAGGAAAAAATAATGCTGTCAGTCTCCTTCTCCCCAGTGCTGCACAGTACATCTCTGGCTCCCTCCCAACCACAGAGGCTGCATACATATATACTCAGGTAAACATGAAACACATTTTAACAACAAAATAAAAGCATAATTGTATAGATGACGTGCCATGAAGCTTCTCTAAGAAGATAACCTCAATATAACGGCATGTCATCCAAAAAGAATTTCTGATGCATGGGTGGTTTGTCTAGTGGGCCATTGGTGAGACCCACAGACGCATCCACATATGTGGAGTAATGGTTAAGAAGTTTGCTTTGTGCTCAAGAGGTCCGGTGTTCAAATTTAACTCCCGTCGTCTTGCTTTTAGAGAGTTTTTATTGAATCCTTGGGAATTATGACATGCAACTACGGATTTACGTGCCATGAGTGACACTCTCAGCAGATGGCGTGCTGCTTCATTGAGAGGGGCAGGATAAATGTGGGGTAACCACAGTAAAATGAAGTCAATAACCGGAGTACAATGAAATCAATAACCGGAGTACAATAAAGGCAATCATCTACACCTTGTCAACATTGCAATCTGATATGTCGCGGATGTTCAACCGTTCAAACCGATATGTCACCGATGTTCAGCCTTTCAATTTGAGATGTCACGGATGTTAAGCCTTTCTGTCTGAGATGTCACGGAGTTTCAACGTTTCAATCTGAGATGTTACGGATGTTTAGCCTTTGTATCTGAGATGTCACGTTTGTTCAACCTTTCATTCTGAGATGTAACGTATGTACAGTTGTCAATTACTCGCTCCCGAAGATTATCCTGTCATTGAGGTGGATAGAGAACTGTTTTTACATATCACCACATACAGAATTCTAATGTATCAGGTCTGGTGACACCACATACAGAATTCTAATGTATCAGGTCTGGTGACACCACATACAGAATTCTAATGTATAGGTCTGGTGACACCACATACAGAATTCTAATGTATCAGGTCTGGTGACACCACATACAGAATTCTAATGTATCAGGTCTGGTGACACCACATACATAATTCTAATGTATCAGGTCTGGTGACACCACATACAGAATTCTAATGTATCAGGTCTGGTGACACCACATACAGAATTCTAATGTATCAGCTCTGGTGACCATACATTTGGGCCTAATCTTTCGGTAATTCTGTTTTAAATTGTTGATGGCGGTAATTTCTGACTTCCTTGTCATCGTTTCCAATGCATTTGTTGACGTGTATTAGAGATTGTCACTGATGCTGTTGAAATTTTGGACAGATAGATATGGAAACATTGTTCTTATTTGTTGCAGTTTTTTTTTCATATCTCCTAATGAGAATAAACAGAAGTTAGACATCGATGTCGTGGCCACAACCTAAGTTAGTATAGAAATATCCTATAAATTTTGAATGACAATACACCATTTCTCAAGCTGTCTTCATCTAACACAACGTGGACACAGAGATTAAATAATACAACAATTATTGTAAGAACGTGGACACAGATATTACGTAATACAACAATTATTGTAAGAACGTGGACACAGATATTACGTAATACAATTATTGTAAGAACGTGGACACAGATATTACGTAATACAATTATTGTAAGAACGTGGACACAGATATTACGTAATACAATTATTGTAAGAACGTGGACACAGATATTACGTAATACAATTATTGTAAGAACGTCGACACAGATATTACGTAATACAATTATTGTAAGAACGTGGGCACAGATATTACGTAATGCAATTATTGTAAGAACGTGGACACAGATATTACGTAATACAATTATTGTAAGAACGTCGACACAGATATTACGTAATACAATTATTGTAAGAACGTGGACACAGATATTACGTAATACAATTATTGTAAGAACGTGGACACAGATATTACGTAATACAATTATTGTAAGAACGTGGACACAGATATTACGTAATACAATTATTGTAAGAACGTCGACACAGATATTACGTAATACAATTATTGTAAGAACGTGGACACAGATATTACGTAATACAATTATTGTAAGAACGTGGACACAGATATTACGTAATACAATTATTGTAAGAACGTGGACACAGATATTACGTAATACAATTATTGTAAGAACGTGGGCACAGATATTACGTAATACAATTATTGTAAGAACGTGGACACAGATATTACGTAATACAATTATTGTAAGAACGTGGACACAGATATTACGTAATACAATTATTGTAAGAACGTCGACACAGATATTACGTAATGCAATTATTGTAAGAACGTGGACACAGATATTACGTAATACAATTATTGTAAGAACGTGGACACAGATATTACGTAATACAATTATTGTAAGAACGTGGACACAGATATTACGTAATACAATTATTGTAAGAACGTGGGCACAGATATTACGTAATACAATTATTGTAAGAACGTGGACACAGATATTACGTAATACAATTATTGTAAGAACGTGGACACAGATATTACGTAATAAAATTATTGTAAGAACGTGGACACAGATATTACGTAATACAATTATTGTAAGAACGTGGGCACAGATATTACGTAATACAATTATTGTAAGAACGTGGACACAGATATTACGTAATACAATTATTGTAAGAACGTGGACACAGATATTACGTAATACAATTATTGTAAGAACGTCGACACAGATATTACGTAATACAATTATTGTAAGAACGTGGACACAGATATTACGTAATACAATTATTGTAATAACGTGGACACAGATATTACGTAATACAATTATTGTAAGAACGTGGACACAGATATTACGTAATACAATTATTGTAAGAACGTGGGCACAGATATTACGTAATACAATTATTGTAAGAACGTGGACACAGATATTACGTAATACAATTATTGTAAGAACGTGGACACAGATATTACGTAATACAATTATTGTAAGAACGTGGGCACAGATATTACGTAATACAATTATTGTAAGAACGTGGACACAGATATTACGTAATACAATTATTGTAAGAACGTGGACACAGATATTACGTAATACAATTATTGTAAGAACGTGGACACAGATATTACGTAATACAATTATTGTAAGAACGTGGACACAGATATTACGTAATACAATTATTGTAAGAAAGTGGACACAGATATTACGTAATACAATTATTGTAAGAACGTGGGCACAGATATTACGTAATACAATTATTGTAAGAACGTGGACACAGATATTACGTAATACAATTATTGTAAGAACGTGGGCACAGATATTACGTAATACAATTATTGTAAGAACGTGGACACAGATATTACGTAATACAATTATTGTAAGAACGTGGACACAGATATTACGTAATGCAATTATTGTAAGAACGTGGACACAGATATTACGTAATACAATTATTGTAAGAACGTGGGCACAGATATTACGTAATACAATTATTGTAAGAACGTGGACACAGATATTACGTAATACAATTATTGTAAGAACGTGGGCACAGATATTACGTAATGCAATTATTGTAAGAAATGTATCTCATGATGTCGTTGCAGCATGTTAAGTTAGAACAAGAGAAACATTACCACAATAAACATCTTTAAGTAGCACGTAAATATATGCACCATATATATGCACCATATATATGCACCATATATATGCACCATAGATATACTGGATATATCCAGCAGAGACAGTTGTTTTAATCTGTTTGTTTCCAAGTGTCAATAAGATTGTATTTGTCTGGTCATTATTTTGTCTCTTGCTCCTTTCTACCGGATAGGTATCAGTGCTCTTTTCCGTCTGATACCCAGCGGCTCTACACGTGCATATATCTCACATACTGATGTGGGTGTTGATCGTATCCCTCCACACATTAGTCTCAGAGCTTAGCTCTGCACTCTGTTCAGGGATAAGATGGAAATATTTCTCACATGCCCTCGAGAGGACGGCTGTAATCCTTCCTATAAATTACTGAGCTCACATATCTAAATTACAGGTGGCGAAAAGTCTGTTTTTCTGACCCCCGGTTGTGTTATCCCCCACCCCCAGGGTGAACTGGCGAGTCTCTTAATGACGTTATGGCGTTTACTTGCTTTTCCTATGAAATTTCTAAGTGGACTTTTATTCTTGCCTTTTTTATTTGACTTCAATATTTATAGGGCATCATCCCTTTTTTTGCTGTATTGTCATTCGTGAAAGTGTAAGCAGTTGTCTGTGTGATGATTTTTTTTTTCCACTTTTCACAATATACTGAGATTATGTGAAACGTTCTGTTGATCTTTGTTTTTGCAAGATTGGGGTATTTATCGGTGGTCCAGATGGCAAGGTCTTCAGCAAACACTGCTTGTAACTCTTCAGATCTTTCGTTAGATCATCAAAGAAAATAAGGAAATGTGTGCAGATTAGAGGGGATCCTTGAGGCAGTCACTCTTCCAGTGTTCTTTTCCGGGATATCTGTCAAAGAAAGTAAGCGGTGAAACATGGAAGATAGAATGCAATTCACAAAGGTAAAATATATTTTTATCCTATAATTTCAGATAACATCAAACGAAAGTTCTCTGGGTGGAAAATAATCTTTGGTATCATTAGCCTCGCAGTAACGTGCTTTACGACAGCTTCTATCTTCGGAGAATTTACATGGCATGTATCAATCACAGAGAAAACTTCGCATCATCAAGTCAACGTTTTCAGAGAGAGTCGTGGACTGTTCAACGTTGAAGAATCCTCCATAGATTTCTCGTACATTGAAAGAACTGAACGAGATGCCAAGATGAGAGAATTTCTTTCTTGGCGTGTCGTAGATCATCCTGAAGATACAGATATGCGATCGAAAACTCTGACTAGAAGTGAAGATATCGTAATTGAGGCGCAGCGAATTCTTGTGAATCTCTTACAAGATCTTTTGGGCAAAGCCAAACATGTCATGTTCATAGGTATACCTATTCATGAGAATAAAGGGGACTCAGCCATAACTGTGGGTGAATTAATGTTACTCAGAAAAATGAACATAAGTATCGTATTTTATTGTACAGAGAACATATGTCGACAAAACTCGACAGTTGTTACAGCTTTAGAAATAAACAAGGAGTACGCTGAGGATGAACTTGTCATTCTCATGCATGGCGGAGGCAATATTGTAGGTTATTTTTTTGTAGATAGAATGCGTCAGAAGTATATAGAAATGTTTCCAACGCGTAAAATAATTATGATGCCTCAGAGTATTTGGATGAATTCCAATACACATCTGCAAAAATGTCGCGAAATATACACCAATCGAAGTAATATCGTCATGTTGTTGAGGGATCGGCAATCTCTAGAAATTGCTAAAGCAAATTTTAAAGGTGTAAAGTTGATATTAGCGCCGGATACGGCTTTCTGTATCGGGATGGTTGCTCGACTGTTGCCACCGATATACGATATTGTGTGGCTGAAGAGATCGGACGACGAATCCCCGCATTATTCGATACCAACATTACCATCGAATTTATCTGTGGATATTAGAGATTGGCTCCAGTGGAAATCGAATTCTGGACAGACATATATGGAAACTGCTTTCATGATTGCTGTAGTTGGGTTTCAATTTCTCCAACGAGGACGAATAATAGTCACAGATCGACTTCACGGCCACATCCTGGCGACATTAATGAACATTCCACACGTCCTTATTGACAATCCACCGTATCTCAAGTTGTCTTCATTTGACAGAACATGGACGCGCAGTTTAAATAATACAATTCTAGCAGCAAATGCATCCCACGCTTTGGATGTAGCAATAGAACTTCTGGAGCGATACCACAGTCAACTTCCGTCAGTAGGACCTAAAGATATGTACGCGGCACATGCATAATTGGAGAAATGAGTACTCATTATAGCAAACTGATCTACCTGTTGTAACGATGTCATGTTATGTGTGCCTTTATTGGGCAGGATATTAACATCTCTAGATAGTGATGAATACTATGAATACGATTTGGAAAAGTAATTTCTACAGATATCATGCCAAGTAGATCACTATTGCTACTTACATAGATCACTATTGCTACTTACATAGATCACTATTGCTACTTACATAGATCACTAGTACTAATAAATTAGATCACTATTGCTACTTACATAGATCACTATTGCTACTTACATAGATCACTATTGCTACTTACATAGATCACTATTGCTACTTACATAGATCACTATTGCTACTTACATAGATCACTATTGCTACTTATATAGATCAGTAGTACTAATAAATTAGATCACTATTGCTACTTACATAGATCACTAGTACTAATAAATTAGATCACTATTGCTACTTACATAGATCACTATTGCTACTTACATAGATCACTATTGCTACTTACATAGATCACTAGTGCTACTTACATAGATCACTATTGCTACTTACATAGATCACTAGTACTAATAAATTAGATCACTATTGCTACTTACATAGATCACTAGCACTAATAAATTAGATCACTATTGCTACTTACATAGATAACTACTGCTACTTACATAGATCACTATTGCTACTTACATAGATCACTAGCACTAATAAATTAGATCACTATTGCTACTTACATAGATAACTATTGCTACTTACATAGATCACTATTGCTACTTACATAGATCACTAGCACTAATAAATTAGATCACTATTGCTACTTACATAGATCACTATTGTTACTTACATAGATCACTAGTACAACAAATGTAAACTCACATTAATCTTCTACAGTGTTGCCACACTAACCATTAAATAAAAATAAAAATGTAATCCATGTGAAATGTCACTGAGCATACAATGTGTATTATATGCTGAATGTATTGTGAGCGATGTACGAGTTAATTTGACTGAGTTGTTTTCGCAAGACGGACTCAATATCCACTCCACCATACGTTATTCTATCATATGGGTGCGAAAGTTGGAAAGCCACAAAAGCCACAGATAAAAGACTCGACTCCTTTGAAAACAAATGCCTACGTACCATTCTGAACGTTAAGTGAAGTGACTTTAAATCTAACACTACTATAAGAGAGGAAAGCAAACAAACCTATATATCTTCCTTCATTAGACAAAGGCGTTGGACTTACATCGGCCATGTTCTCAGAATGAACAGCCTAAGAATTCCCCAGCAATCACTATATTGGGTGCCACCTGGAGTAAGAAGAAGAGGGAGACCTAGAGAAACTCTACGAAGAACCATTAATAGAGAAGGCATGTCAATGAACCTAAACAACACGCAACAATTGAAAGACCTGGCAACACAAAGACAGAAATGGAAAGCTATGGTTTCTGCCCTATGCGCCGCCTATGGCCCTGGAGGAACATAACATAACATACGTTATGAGTTATCCAGCACAAATGCATAAATAATTGAGACAGAAATTGTGGGTACACGATGTCCTGGTGCTTACAGGAACGCCGTGATGTAAGTGACCTTCGGCACATCACATCCGCTGTCGGCAAAAAGTATGAATTAGCATGAAGATGAATGAGCAGTGAAGAATATGAAATAAAAGAGAAACAAATATGGCATGAGAGCACCAGGTCAGGATCAAGTTGTTACAAAGAGATTTGACTGTATTGATTTGATAGATCTTTAAACAATCAAAATTATAGATTCAATTTCAAATACAACTGACTGAAGAAACCTGGATAAATTGAAGCAGAATCACGAGTGTCAGAGATAAAATACACGTGTCTAGAGCCATTCAAGAAATGTGATTTAAATATACTAGTACTACAAGTGTCTAGAACAATTCATGAAATGCAATTGAACTACACTAATACTATAAGTGTCTAGAACAATTCATGAAATGTGATTTAAATGTACTAGTAATACACGTGCCTAGATCAATTCATGAAATATGATTTAACTATATTAGTACTACAAGTGTCTAGAACAATTCATGAAATATGATTAACCTACACTAGTTCTACTAGTGCATAGAACAATACTGGTATTATGCGAGATGGAGCTTAATCAATAACAAAAGACAAACGTATCCTAATTTTGTTGGCAAAGTTTTTAGAAAATTATCACAACCGGCAAGATTGAAGACAACAGTGACAGAGGTAGACAATGTTTTAAAATATTTTAGACAGTTTAACAACCTGGCACGTCAGGAACACAACAACGATCCTGATACATAATACTGGATATAGAGATATGTAGAGCCTAGATATTCTACGTCACAAGGAAAGATTCATGATGATGATTAGTACTACAATTGATACGAGTTTTACTGTGTCGTCATTCGCAATTTTCATTAATGCGTGTTTTCCTATTAAGGAGTGCAGGAGGCTGTTAAGGATGTGGAAATAAAAGCCCCTTTGCCAAAGCTGTCGCCGCGACGTGTACAGGAATAATTTTTTATTGCACCTCCGAAAGATAAAAATCTTTTTCCCAACCGCGGAATGAACCCGAGACCTCAGGAATCTGAGGCCGGCGTTCTAGCCGTCTGGCGACGCGTCATTCGCAACGAAAGAGCAAATACATCTATAAAACGGGAAGTAATCTGCATTAATTTCACACACTTTAAGAGAAACAACTGCACTTCTAACATTACTTACGCGACTTCAGATGAGAAAGTTGAACGGAAAATGTGAAATTGAGCAAGGTATCAGCAAATTAAAACGTATTCTGTGTCCTAATATAACCTAATTGGACTTTGTTGTCTGCTGGTTGAAAGAGGCACACTTCTCCAAAAGAGAGGCAAACTCATTAACTACCTAATTGTAGGGTACGGGTGACTAGATACTGTGATAGAAACAAGATTTCAAAGGCAGATGCTGCGTAAAGCAACTGTCATCTTTGCTATTGCACCCAAAATCTATCGTCATAGCAAAGAAACAAATGATTAAGACCATGCCCACACAATGTCTACCAATGCCAGACTTGTTATATTTTAAAATATTTACCAAAATATTTTATTTTCTTGATCTTTATTTCTCTTAGCAATTCTTTCTTTCATATTAAGTGTTTTTAGCACTTCTGTATTTGTTTTCTTCTCTTTTCGTGCTTTTCTCCATATTTTTTAAATACCCACATCTCAAAGGTATCAATTCTGTCTTCTAATTGTTTATTTAGTGTCGATGTTTCTGATCCCTAAATTAATATAGAATAGATGTAGCATTTTATCATTCTCATTTTTAACTTGCTAGTAATTTACTTAGATGTTACTATTTTCCTCATATCATTGAAGGTACTGTCGGCCATTAATATTCCCCTTTTAACTTCTGTTTCACATCTGCCATCATTTGTGACTATGTGTCCAAGATATTGATAATTTTTTACCTGTTGTAGTTTCTCTCCATGTATGTTTATGTTTAGCGCGTGTTCTTCTGTGTCTTTGCTAATTATCAAGTTTTTCTTTTTTGGATATTTACATCCAGTCCATATTCATTACTTGATTTATTGACTTGGTCTATTAGTCTTTGTAGTTCATGTTCACTTTCTGCTAAAAGAACAGTGCCATCTGCATATCTCAAGTTGTTTATTATTTTCCCATTGATGTTGAGTCCTGGCTTTTCTTTCATATTTTGAACTATAGTTATACAAATTGTATATGCCTTGTCTGAGTAGAAGGCTCCTTCAACAGGATTTGCTCTAAGCCAAAAGATGAAGTCTTCTGGGTATGAAAGGAAGCTCAGAAAAGCGATCCCACTGTACATAGGATGTAAGAGTTAATCGCTCGCAATTCCTGAGGTTCTCTACTAATCATTCTAATACATCAATATCAGGGCATGTTCTGACTTTGTGTGAAATGATAGTTTTCAAGACACTCTCGCTGCAGCTGGGACATTACGCAGAGTCCAGATCCACTCAGCGTAAAGATGTTCCTACTCACAATTCAGCATCATTGGTGGGGTTATAGAGATTATAGAAGAAAGTGTGGGAGACAAGAAAAGAAATTATAGATGAAAGTGTGGGAGACAAGAAAAGAAATTATAGATGAAAGTGTGGGAGACAAGAAAAGAGAAGAAGTTGACACTTGATATACCGCCAAGCACTCGTTTGTTCTAATAGACTCGGATATACAGTCAAGCGCTCGGTTGCTCCAATACACCTGGATATACCGCCAAGAGCTCGGTTTCTGCAATAACAAACTTTGTTTTAACAAGGTTACCACGTTAAAGATTTTGCTATGGGAATATGCGTGTCTGAGAGACATACATGCTAGAAGATTGTTACTATCAGACCAGACAATAGCTACCGCAGCGATCAGATACACCTTGTCAACATTGCAATCTGATATGTCGCGGATGTTCAACCGTTCAAACGGATATGTCACGGATGTTCAGCCTTTCAATTTGAGATGTCACGGATGTTCAGCCTTTCTGTCTGAGATGTCACGGAGGTTCAACGTTTCAATCTGAGATGTTACGGATGTTTAGCCTTTGTATCTGAGATGTCACGTATGTTCAACCTTTCATTCTGAGATGTAACGTATGTACAGTTGTCAATTACTCGCTCCCGAAGATTATCCTGTCATTGAGTTGGATAGACAACTGTGTTTACATAACACCACATACAGAATTCTAACCTATCAGGTCTAGTGACACCACATACAGAATTCTAACCTATCAGGTCTAGTGACACCACATACAGAATTCTAACCTATCAGGTCTAGTGACACCACATACAGAATTCTAACCTATCAGGTCTAGTGACACCACATACAGAATTCTAACCTATCAGGTCTAGTGACACCACATACAGAATTCTAACCTATCAGGTCTAGTGACACCACATACAGAATTCTAACCTATCAGGTCTAGTGACACCACATACAGAATTCTAACCTATCAGGTCTAGTGACACCACATACAGAATTCTAACCTATCAGGTCTAGTGACACCACATACAGAATTCTAACCTATCAGGTCTAGTGACACCACATACAGAATTCTAACCTATCAGGTCTAGTGACACCACATACAGAATTCTAACCTATCAGGTCTAGTGACACCACATACAGAATTCTAACCTATCAGGTCTAGTGACACCACATACAGAATTCTAACCTATCAGGTCTAGTGACACCACATACAGAATTCTAACCTATCAGGTCTAGTGACACCACATACAGAATTCTAACCTATCAGGTCTAGTGACACCACATACAGAATTCTAACCTATCAGGTCTAGTGACACCACATACAGAATTCTAACCTATCAGGTCTAGTGACACCACATACAGAATTCTAACCTATCAGGTCTAGTGACACCACATACAGAATTCTAACCTATCAGGTCTAGTGACACCACATACAGAATTCTAACCTATCAGGTCTAGTGACACCACATACAGAATTCTAACCTATCAGGTCTAGTGACACCACATACAGAATTCTAACCTATCAGGTCTAGTGACACCACATACAGAATTCTAACCTATCAGGTCTAGTGACACCACATACAGAATTCTAACCTATCAGGTCTAGTGACACCACATACAGAATTCTAACCTATCAGGTCTAGTGACACCACATACAGAATTCTAACCTATCAGGTCTAGTGACACCACATACAGAATTCTAACCTATCAGGTCTAGTGACACCACATACAGAATTCTAACCTGTCAGGTCTAGTGACACCACATACAGAATTCTAACCTATCAGGTCTAGTGACACCACATACAGAATTCTAACCTATCAGGTCTAGTGACACCACATACAGAATTCTAACCTATCAGGTCTAGTTACACCACATACAGAATTCTAATGTATCAGCTCTGGTAACACCACATACAGAATTCTAATGTATCAGCTCTGGTAACACCACATACAGAATTCTAATGTATCAGCTCTGGTAACACCACATACAGAATTCTAACCTATCAGGTCTAGTGACACCACATACAGAATTCTAATGTATCAGCTCTGGTAACACCACATACAGAATTCTAATGTATCAGCTCTGGTAACACCACATACAGAATTCTAATGTATCAGCTCTGGTAACACCACATACAGAATTCTAACCTATCAGGTCTAGTGACACCACATACAGAATTCTAATGTATCAGCTCTGGTAACACCACATACAGAATTCTAATGTATCAGCTCTGGTAACACCACATACAGAATTCTAATGTATCAGCTCTGGTAACACCACATACAGAATTCTAACCTATCAGGTCTAGTGACACCACATACAGAATTCTAACCTATCAGGTCTAGTGACACCATATACAGAATTCTAATGTATCAGCTCTGGTAACACCACATACAGAATTCTAACCTATCAGGTCTAGTGACACCACATACAGAATTCTAATGTATCAGCTCTGGTAACACCACATACAGAATTCTAATGTATCAGCTCTGGTAACACCACATACAGAATTCTAATGTATCAGGTCTAGTGACACCACATACAGAATTCTAATGTATCAGGTCTAGTGACACCACATACAGAATTCTAATGTATCAGGTCTAGTGACACCACATACAGAATTCTAACCTATCAGGTCTAGTGACACCACATACAGAATTCTAATGTATCAGGTCTAGTGACACCACATACAGAATTCTAATGTATCAGGTCTAGTGACACCACATACAGAATTCTAATGTATCAGGTCTAGTGACACCACATACAGAATTCTAATGTATCAGGTCTAGTGACACCACATACAGAATTCTAATGTATCAGGTCTGGTAACACCACATACAGAATTCTAATGTATCAGCTCTGGTGACACCACATACAGAATTCTAATGTATCAGCTCTGGTGACACCACATACAGAATTCTAATGTATCAGCTCTGGTGACACCACATACATAATTCTAATGTATCAGCTCTGGTGACACCATATACATAATTCTAATGTATCAGCTCTGGTGACCATACATTTGGGCCTAATCTTTCGGTAATTCTGTTTTAAATTGTTGATGGCGGTAATTTCTGACTTCCTTGTCATCGTTTCCATTGCAATAGTTGACGTGTATTTGAGATTATCACTGATGCTGTTGAAATTTTGGACAGATAGATATGGAAACATTGTTGTTATTTGTTGCAGTTTTTTTTTCGTATCTCCTAATGAGAATAAACAGAAGTTAGACATCGATGTCGTGGCCACAACCTGAGTTAGTATAGAAATATCCTATAAATTTTGAATGACAATACACCATTTCTCAAGCTGTCTTCATCTAACACAATGTGGACACAGAGATTAAATAATACAACAATTATTGTAAGAACGTGGACACAGATATTACGTAATACAACAATTATTGTAAGAACGTGGACACAGATATTACGTAATACAACAATTATTGTAAGAACGTGGACAAAGATATTACGTAATACAACAATTATTGTAAGAACGTGGACACAGATATTACGTAATACAACAATTATTGTAAGAACGTGGACACAGATATTACGTAATACAACAATTATTGTAAGAACGTGGACAAAGATATTACGTAATACAATTAGTGTAAGAAATGTATCTCATGATGTCGATGCAGCGTGTTAAGTTAGAACAAGAGAAACATTACCACAATGAACATCTTTAAGTAGCACGTAAATATATGCACCATAGATATGCACCATAGATATGCACCATAGATATGCACCATAGATATGCTGGATATATCCAGCAGAGACAGTTGTTTTAATCTGTTTGTTTCCAAGTGTCAATAAGATTGTATTTGTCTGGTCATTATTTTGTCTCTTGCTCCTTTCTACCGGATAGGTATCAGTGCTCTTTTCCGTCTGATACCCAGCGGCTCTACACGTGCATCTATCTCACATACTGATGTGGGTGTTGATCGTATCCCTCCACACATTAGTCTCAGAGCTTAGCTCTGCACTCTGTTCAGGGATAAGATGGAAATATTTCTCACATGCCCTCGAGAGGACGGCTGTAATCCTTCCTATAAATTACTGAGCTCACATATCTAAAATACAGTTGGCGGAAAGTCTGTTTTTCTGACCCCCGTTTGTGTTATCCCCCACCCCCAGGGTGAACTGGCGAGTCTCTTAATGACGTTATGGCGTTTACTTGCTTTTCCTCTGAGATTTTCTATGTGGCCTTTTATTCTTGCCTTTTTTATTTGACTTAAATATTTATAGGGCATCATCCCTTTTTTTGCTGTATTGTCATTCGTGAAAGTGTAAGCAGTTGTCTGTGTGATGATTTTTATTTTCCACTTTTCACAATATACTGAGATTATGTGAAACGCTCTGTTGATCTTTGTTTTTGCAAGATTGGGGTATTTATCGGTGGTCCAGATGGCAAGGTCTTCAGCAAACACTGCTTGTAACTCTTCAGATCTTTCGCTAGATCATCAAAGAAAATAAGGAAATGTGTGCAGATTAGAGGGGATCCTTGAGGCAGTCACTCTTCCAGTGTTCTTTTCCGGGATATCTGTCAAAGAAAGTAAGCGGTGAAACATGGAAGATATAATGCAATTCACAAAGGTAAAATATATTTTTATCCTATAATTTCAGATGACATCAAACGAAAGTTCTCTGGGTGGAAAATCATCTTTGGTATCATTAGCCTCGCAGTAACGTGCTTAACGACAGCTTCTATCTTCGGAGAATTTACATGGCATGTATCAATCACAGAGAAAACTTCGCATCATCAAGTCAACGTTTTCAGAGAGAGTCGTGGACTGTTCAACGTTGAAGAATCCTCCATAGATTTCTCGTACATTGAAAGAACTGAACGAGATGCCAAGATGAGAGAATTTCTTTCTTGGCGTGTCGTAGATCATCCTGAGGATACAGATATGCGATCGAAAACTCTGACTAGAAGTGAAGATATCGTAATTGAGGCGCAGCGAATTCTTGTGAATCTCTTACAAGATCTTTTGGGCAAAGCCAAACATGTCATGTTCATAGGTATACCTATTCATGAGAATAAAGGGGACTCAGCCATAACTGTGGGTGAATTAATGTTACTCAGAAAAATGAACATAAGTATCGTATTTTATTGTACACAGAACATTTGTCGACAAAACTCGACAGTTGGTACAGCTTTAGAAATAAACAAGGAGTACGCTGAGGATGAACTTGTCATTCTCATGCATGGCGGAGGCAATATTGTAGGTTATTTTGTTATGGATAGAATGCGTCAGAAGTATATAGAAATGTTTCCAACGCGAAAAATCATTATGATGCCTCAGAGTATTTGGATGAATTCCAATACACATTTGCAAAAATGTCGCGAAATATACACCAATCGAAGTAATATCATCATGTTGTTGAGGGATCGGCAATCTCTAGAAATTGCTAAAGCAAATTTTAAAGGTGTAAAGTTGATATTAGCGCCGGATACGGCTTTCTGTATCGGGATGGTTGCTCGACTGTTGCCACCGATATACGATATTGTGTGGCTGAAGAGATCGGACGGCGAATCCCCGCATTATTCGATACCAACATTACCATCGAATTTATCTGTGGATATTAGAGATTGGCTCCAGTGGAAATCGAATTCTGGACAGACATATATGGAAACTGCTTTCATTATTGCTGTAGTTGGGTTTCAATTTCTCCAACGAGGACGAATAATAGTCACAGATCGACTTCACGGCCACATCC
The DNA here is from genome assembly GCA_034231615.1 of Meghimatium bilineatum. Classification (NCBI taxonomy): domain Eukaryota; kingdom Metazoa; phylum Mollusca; class Gastropoda; order Stylommatophora; family Philomycidae; genus Meghimatium; species Meghimatium bilineatum. The sequence goes on from CM067301.1 coordinate 3,230,506, forward strand.
TGGCGACATTAATGAACATTCCACACGTCCTTATTGACAATCCACCGTATCTCAAGTTGTCTTCATTTGACAGAACATGGACGCGCAGTTTAAATAATACAATTCTAGCAGCAAATGCATCCCACGCTTTGGATGTAGCAATGGAACTTCTGGAGCGATACCACAGTCAACTTCCGTCAGTAGGACCTAAAGATATGTACGCGGCACATGTATAATTGGAGAAATGAGTACTCATTATAGCAAACTGATCTACCTGTTGTAACGATGTCATGTTATGTGTGCCTTTATTGGGCAGGATATTAACATCTCTAGATAGTGATGAATACTATGAATACGATTTGGAAAAGTAATTTCTACAGATATCATGCCAAGTAGATCACTATTGCTATTTACATAGATCACTATTGCTACTTACATAGATCACTAGTACTAATAAATTAGATCACTATTGCTACTTACATAGATCACTATTGCTACTTACATAGATCACTATTGCTACTTACATAGATCACTATTGCTACTTACATAGATCACTATTGCTACTTTCATAGATCACTATTGCTACTTACATAGATCACTATTGCTACTTACATAGATCAGTAGTACTAATAAATTAGATCACTATTGCTATTTACATAGATCACTAGTACTAATAAATTAGATCACTATTGCTACTTACATAGATCACTATTGCTACTTACATAGATCACTATTGCTACTTACATAGATCACTAGTGCTACTTACATAGATCACTAGTGCTACTTACATAGATCACTAGTACTAATAAATTAGATCACTTTTGCTACTTACATAGATCACTATTGCTACTTACATAGATCACTATTGCTACTTACATAGATCACTAGTACAACAAATGTAAACTCACATTAATCTTCTATAGTGTTGCAACACTAACCATTAAATTAAAATAAAAATGTAATCCATGTGAAATGTCACTGAGCATACAGTGTGTATTATATGCTGAATGTATTGTGAGCGATGTACGAGTTAATTTGACTAAGTTGTTTCCGCAAGACGGGCTCACTATCCACTCCACCATACGTTATGAGTTATCAAGCACAAATGCATAAATAATTGAGACAGAAATTGTGGGTACACGATGTGCTGGTGCTTACAGGAACGCCGTGATGTAAGTGACCTTCGGCACATCACATCCGCTGTCGGCAAAAAGTATGAATTAGCATGAGGATCAATGAGCAGTGAAGAATATGAAATAAAAGAGAAACAAATATGGCATGAGAACACCAAGGTCAGGATCAAGTTGTTACAACGAGATTTGACTGTATTGACTTGATAGATCTTTAAACAATCACAATTATAGATACAATTTCAAATATAACTGATTGAAGAAATCTGGATACATTGAAGCAGAATCACGAGTGTCAGAGATCAAATATACGTGTCTAGAGCCATTCATGAAATGTGATTTAAATATACTAGTTACAAGTGTCTAGAATACTTCATGAAAATATGATTTAACTGTACTAGTAATACACGTGCCTAGAACAATTCATGAAATATGATTAACCTACACTAGTTCTACTAGTGCATAGAACAATACTGGTATTATGCGAGATGGATCTTAATCAATAACAAAAGACAAACGTATCCTAATTTTGTTGGCAAAGTTTTTAGAAAATTATCACAACCGGCAAGATTGAAGACAACAGTGACAGAGGTAGACAATGTTTTAAAATATTTTAGACAGTTTAACAACCTGGCACGTCAGGAACACAACAACGATCCTGATACATAATACTGGATATAGAGATATGTAGAGCCTAGATATTCTACGTCACAAGGAAAGATTCATGATGATGATTAGTACTACAATTGATACGAGTTTTACTGTGTCGTCATTCGCAATTTTCATTAATGCGTGTTTTCCTATTAAGGTGTGCAGGAGGCTGTTAAGGATGTGGAAATAAAAGCCCCTTTGCCAAAGCTGTCGCCGCGACGTGTACAGGAATAATTTTTTATTGCACCTCCGAAAGATAAAAATCTTTTTCCCAACCGCGGAATGAACCCGAGACCTCAGGAATCTGAGGCCGGCGTTCTAGCCGTCTGGCGACGCGTCATTCGCAACGAAAGAGCAAATACATCTATAAAACGGGAAGTAATCTGCATTAATTTCACACACTTTAAAAGAAACAACTGCACTTCTAACATTACTTACGCGACTTCAGATGAGAAAGTTGAACGGAAAATGTGAAATTGAGCAAGGTATCAGCAAATTAAAACGTATTCTGTGTCCTAATATAACCTAATTGGACTTTGTTGTCTGCTGGTTGAAAGAGGCACACTTCTCCAAAAGAGAGGCAAACTCATTAACTACCTAATTGTAGGGTACGGGTGACTAGATACTGTGATAGAAACAAGATTTCAAAGGCAGATGCTGCGTAAAGCAACTGTCATCTTTGCTATTGCACCCAAAATCTATCGTCATAGCAAAGAAACAAATGATTAAGACCATGCCCACACTATGTCTACCAATGCCAGACTTGTTATATTTTAAAATATTTACCAAAATATTTTATTTTCTTGATCTTTATTTCTCTTAGCAATTCTTTCTTTCATATTAAGTGTTTTTAGCACTTCTGTATTTGTTTTCTTCTCTTTTCGTGCTTTTCTCCATATTTTTTAAATACCCACATCTCAAAGGTATCAATTCTGTCTTCTAATTGTTTATTTAGTGTCGATGTTTCTGATCCCTAAATTAATATAGAATAGATGTAGCATTTTATCATTCTCATTTTTAACTTGCTAGTAATTTACTTAGATGTTACTATTTTCCTCATATCATTGAAGGTACTGTCGGCCATTAATATTCCCCTTTTAACTTCTGTTTCACATCTGCCATCATTTGTGACTATGTGTCCAAGATATTGATAATTTTTTACCTGTTGTAGTTTCTCTCCATGTATGTTTATGTTTAGCGCGTGTTCTTCTGTGTCTTTGCTAATTATCAAGTTTTTCTTTTTTGGATATTTACATCCAGTCCATATTCATTACTTGATTTATTGACTTGGTCTATTAGTCTTTGTAGTTCATGTTCACTTTCTGCTAAAAGAACAGTGCCATCTGCATATCTCAAGTTGTTTATTATTTTCCCATTGATGTTGAGTCCTGGCTTTTCTTTCATATTTTGAACTATAGTTATACAAATTGTATATGCCTTGTCTGAGTAGAAGGCTCCTTCAACAAGCTTTGCTCTAAGCCAAAAGATGAAGTCTTCTGGGTATGAAAGGAAGCTCAGAAAAGCGATCCCACTGTACATAGGATGTAAGAGTTAATCGCTCGCAATTCCTGAGGTTCTCTACTAATCATTCTAATACATCAATATCAGGGCATGTTCTGACTTTGTGTGAAATGATAGTTTTCAAGACACTCTCGCTGCAGCTGGGACATTACGCAGAGTCCAGATCCACTCAGCGTAAAGATGTTCCTACTCACAATTCAGCATCATTGGTGGGGTTATAGAGATTATAGAAGAAAGTGTGGGAGACAAGAAAAGAAATTATAGATGAAAGTGTGGGAGACAAGAAAAGACATTATAGATGAAAGTGTGGGAGACAAGAAAAGAGAAGAAGTTGACACTTGATATACCGCCAAGCACTCGTTTGTTCTAATAGACCCGGATATACAGTCAAGCGCTCGGTTGCTCCAATACACCTGGATATACCGCCAAGAGCTCGGTTTCTGCAATAACAAACTTTGTTTTAACAAGGTTACCACGTTAAAGATTTTGCTATGGGAATATGCGTGTCTGAGAGACATACATGCTAGAAGATTGTTACTATCAGACCAGACAATAGCTACCGCAGCGATCAGATACACCTGGATGCGAGAGGTTATGTATTCACGTTACAAAATGCCTTGTCCAGTAAGCGGGATGTCCAACCCAGACCATACCTGTTTGTTCACTGCCACAGATTGTAGTAACTTTAACCATGGCTATCTTCAATAATGACATTCATGCTGAATTAATTAAGATCCCATTCGTTACTTTTTACTATTGTTGGGATTTCGGTTGATCACTATTTACATACTTGGAATTGCATTCCAATTATAGACAATGCGGCTCCAAATAAATATATAGAGACCAACCGAAAGCCCAATAAGCGCCGCATCCGGTCACTTGACAATTCTAGATAATAGGTCTTACTGCGAATGGTAGTGATATAAAACTATCTTTGAGACGCCACATTCAGCCCAACCAGGACCCAACTAGGATCCATCCAGAAATACTATCATCAAACCACTGTCAAACATGAGCGTTACATAAAACCAATGTCACACCTGGACGCTTGATCAAACCAGTGTCAAACCTGGACGCTGAATAGACGGAGTGTCAATCCTGGACACTAGATCAAACCGGTGTAAAACATAGACACCAGATCAAACCGGTATCACATCTTGACATATAATATAAGTGTTAACTCTAGATAATAGATCAAACCAATATCGAACCTAGACGCTAAATCACACTAGCGTCAAACCTGGACACTAGATGAAACCAGTATCAAACCTGCACGCTAGATCCACCAAGTGTCAGACCTGGACGCCAGAACAAACTAATGTCAAACCTGGACGCTAGATTATACCAGTGGCAAGCTGGTCGCTAGATCACACCAATGTGAAACCTGAACCTGGTTAAAATCAAAACTAAGATATCTTAAGAGAATAGTGTATAAAAACAGATTTCATAGATTTCTGAAGTTCAGGTATGTTGGTTATACGCCTCCTAAGCTGTACACAGCCATAGATGCTCAGATCTCCGCTTCAATAAATCTATCTCCAAGCTGTACACAGCCATAGATGCTCAGATCTCCGCTTCAATAAATCTCTCTCCAAGCTGTACACAGCCATTGAAGCTCCGATCTCCGCATCAATAAATCTCCTCCCATATTGAACACGCCCATAGATTCTCAGATCTCCGCTTCAATAAATCTCCTCCCAAACTGAACACGCCCATAGATTCTCAGATCTCCGCTTCAATAAATCTTTCATGGGAATACCGGCTGATGATTGCGGTTCTTGTTAGTTAAGTGCTATGTGTTACTGTATATATTCTCTCTATTCTTCATGTTTAGTGCGAAGCAGGAACAGTAAACAAAAGAGCCCAAGATAAATTGTAGGGGCAACTGAGATATTATTTTGAAGAAGAATAATGAAAAGTTCATGAACAGCCAAGAGATCAAATGTAGACCCGTCTATAGAGATCCTGTAGTAAAACGACAAATTATAGCAGAAATTAGAAAACGACAATCAGGGTTTTTAGAGCATGTGTTTAAAAAAGTAAAACTTTAACAGTTAGTAACAACCAGAAATATCAAGGGGAGAAGATTCAGAGGAAGACAAAAAGAGGTATTTCTGGATGGGTTGTCACTGTGACACAAAAAGAGGCATTTCTGGACGGGTTGTCACTGTGACACAAAAAGAGGTCACCATCTGAAATTACCAACAACATAAGAGACATAGAGTTGTGCAGAAGCTTAATCGCTTACGCCACTCGGCATGACACTTGACTGATTGTTCTCTACCAGCCACGGCAATCATCATTTCCAATTATCGATAGTTAATCATTAATCTCAAAATCATCATATTGATAGATAATCAGTAATCTTAAATATTCATAACGATACTTAATCAGTAATCTCAAAATCAAATCTTCATATCGATACTTAATCAGTAATCTCAAAATCAAATCTTCATATCGATACTTAATCAGTAATCTCAAAATCAAATCTTCATATCGATACTTAATCAGTAATCTCAAAATCAAATCTTCATATCGATACTTAATCAGTAATCTCAAAATCAAATCTTCATATCGATACTTAATCAGTAATCTCAAAATCAAATCTTCATATCGATACTTAATCAGTAATCTCAAAATCAAATCTTCATATCGATACTTAATCAGTAATCTCAAAATCAAATCTTCATATCGATACTTAATCAGTAATCTCAAAATCAAATCTTCATATCGATAGTTAATCATTAATCTCAAAATCAAATCTTCATATCGATAGTTAATCATTAATCTCAAAATCTTCCAATCGATAATTAATCAATCTCAAAATCTTCATATAGACACTTAATCATTAATTTCAAAATCTTCATATCTTGTAAACTCACGAAGAGAATTGAGTATGACTGTTCTGTCTCTAGGTTGACCATGTGTTATAGTGGCCCACTAAACCAATGGTCCTGTTCGTGTGTTATCTTCTACACCCACATGTCCGATGACAGAAGATGGCAATACAGTTTTTCGAAGTTTCATCTGTTTATGACGCAGAAAATAAATTGTACATAATTTACATGACAACGAAACGAAAAAAAAGCGAAAACATGCTTAAATACTGAGCACATGGCCACCTTCAATCTTACATTGAGCCTATCCATAGTACTAAACGCATGCTCGTGTCATCGAATGCATTTACATCAATTTCTAATCCTATCGAGTCAGATTTTTAATATTCAACAGCATCTGCCGTTACCTCTGATAATATAATAAAAACATAAATACTATGTTCTATTCTTCATTTTAAATGGGCATTCGCCAGTAGAGCTGATATTAATAAGCGTTAGTCAATATAATAGAAAATAAATACGATATTCTTTTACTGAACATCTTGTTCACATGAAAGCTTAAATATGCCTTGTGACGGAAATAATGTATCGTTTAACATCTGTCGTATTGTATGTATATTTGTGATTGGCTGTAGAACGTATAGTGATTACATGTGCTTGAATTATTTATGTGAATTATTTATGTGAACGAATTGTTGTGGTCACTATAGTTCGTTGCAAAATTCATGTTACTCACTTGAGCTGAATTATCACGAAAAATACCTTATACATGGCAATCATATTTCGCAGTTAGTCTTAAACACAGCACGACCTTAGGAATTCATACTTTAGAAATTGATAGGCCGATTAAAAAATGCTGAAATGTAGGTTTTTTTTTGCTATATAGTACTTAATAGTAACTATGGTTCTGGTTGATAAACAGTGGTAGGTTTTACGTTGGCAGTAATTTACATAAACAGTGGTAGGTTTTACGTTGGCAGTAGTTTACATAAACAGTGGTAGGTTTTACGTTGGCAGTAGTTCACATAAACAGTGGTAGGTTTTATGCTGGCAGTAGTTTACATAAACAGTGGTAGGTTTTACGTTGGCAGTAGTTTACATAAACAGTGGTAGGTTTTACGTTGGCGGTAGTTTACATAAACAGTGGTAGGTTTTACGTTGGCGGTAGTTTACACAACCGAATAACCGAGTAATCCAAAAACGGAAGAAAAATATTCCTCCATCTTGAAAACACACCGGAAGACCTAGAGAAACTCTACGAAGAACCATTAATAGAGAAAGCATGTCAATGAACCTAAACAACACTCAAGAATTGAAAGACCTGGCAACACTAAGACAGAAATGGACAGCTATGGTTTCTGTCCTATGCGCCGCCTATGTCCCTGGAGGAACATAACATAACATAAGATATAGTACTGCAAAAACAGAAAAAATGATAAATATTTTAAATTTTACAGTAATAAACAAAATTCTGGGTGGAAAGGCGTATCCCAATTTCATATAATAATAGGAAATTTGAGAAAGTTATTACTTCCAGAGTGTATGTAAAACCGTTTTTATATTTGAAGATCGAACAGTGTTATATTTTTCTTGTGGCAATGATGTTGAAGAGAAAAATGTGTATTTGATCATTGCACAAATAAAGATGACTGCAAACAGATCGTTGTAAGAAGCAAAACAATAAAATAGAAGGTGATTTCTTTATTTATGTCCGTGATATTGTTACAAATTTGGTCGATCTGAGAACAATGGAGATTGGCGCATCCACTATTTTATTCGAATTTTGAAGACTCCAAATGCTCGACTACTGCTAAGGGTTGGGTACAAACCATCTAATATATTTCTTCTTCATGAAGCACAAGCAATAGAAAATAAATATAAATAACCAAATCGTCGGAGGGTGTCCGACAAAGGAGAGGTTGCCGCAGTAACTAAACGAACAAATGGTAATACACAATTAGTTAAAACAGGTTACTATGACAACAGAACTATGAATAGATATAGATGAAAAAGTTTATACAAACATGCAATAAAACAAAACAGTACAATTTTCTACGTATCGGTCCAAATTGGACATTTTTCAAGAAACTAATAACGTTTATATTTATTCATAGTTAGATGTTTCTAGTAACCCGTTTAATTATTTTTTGTATTACCCAAAGAAAATAAATAATCATTTTTTTAGTGCTAGATTAAAGATTTTCAACTTGTTGTGATATGAGTGGTGCTTCTTCTTCTTTCGTTCACTTGAAACATGTCTATATCTGTAATTATGTCTTCTTAATAAAACTCACTGTCTTTTGTAGTTCATACAGTGGTTCATAGAGCTTTAATTCCAGTGTTATTTCCTCTGGCCAAAATGTCTGCCTCAGCGTTTCATAGAACAATCTTGAAATATATGTTTGGCACTCTAAACCGAATGTCGCGCACAAAACACAATGGGTGGGGCTTATTTCAATCCCTATAAATTATAAATGATTGGCTCATACTTTATTTGTGTGATGAGATGGTTTCCCCTGAAACGTTTACCAAGAATAATAACTCTGATCAGCAGTATCCTTTGCTTTGAGAATCATCCTACAGACGGAATAAATCTTAATGGGTTTTGTGACTTCTACATTTTTGCAACATCCAAAGTGTGAGTCACAAGCTTCAACTATCCTGACATGCAAGAGGTGTCCATAACATGCATTCTCTTATCCAAGTTCGTGGAGTTGGGTGGGGCATGCTGGTATGCAACTTCCGTAATCCAAGGGCACACTCCAGCTATGGAGTGTTAACAATGATGTTTTCATGATTCTGGGATCTCTCATGCATTTGTTAACATGCAACATACGGGTGAGGTTTAGCAGATCACATGTACTACCTACTTATAGCAGGTTACCAGAACAGACTGTTATGACAGTGGTCATGGCAGGAGTTACATTTGCATATTATCTAAAATTTTATGTTGCATAATTTATAATCTGATACATTCATAGTAAAAAACGTTAAGGCCTGCATACAAATGATGTGGGTACATATATGCAACATGCATATCAAAGCGCATGAATTAATTATATATTATAGACCTACCATAATTAAGGGAGCGCGGTAAACTAGTTGATAGTGATCTTGCGTGCAGGTTACAGGATGCCATGTCCGAAACCACGTCAGGACCTGGGATGTGATTTCTCACTTGACACGACTACTTCTCCAGTCGACTCAGCTGTAAATGAGTACCTGACGCATGAGTTAGGGGAGGTAAAAACAGCAAGGAAGGAACTGGCCACCCTACCTAATAGTTGCTGCGGCTTAGTACATGAAGAGTTATCTTCATCCCCGATGGCAGATACCATATGACCTACTTTTACCTTTATTTTACCATCATTAACGTAGAAAAAATTTCCTTACAGTTATCCAATATTTGCATGTTCTAGTTCTTATTTCGGCAAATAATCAAGTTAAAATTAGTTAGTTGCTGAATAGTATAATTGTGCTAAACACGATGTCAATAAAAACATACATATCTCATTCATTGTGATAGTCTTTCGTTGATCAATGAATATTCCCAGGTGTCGTCGATGTTTTATTACATATTGATGTTACATTTCTATACAACTGTTAATCTTGTCCACTAAATATATAACAAACATATTTCAAAATTATAAATAACAAAATGGTCGAAGGTAGTCCGACAAAGTGGAGAGTGCCGCAGTAACCAAATGAGCAAATGGTTAAGCAAAAATAGTTAAATAGGTTACTAGAAAAACTTACCGTTACTATATATAAACAGGTTACTAGAAAAACTTACCGTTACTATGTATAAAAAGGTTACTAGAAAAACTTACCGTTACTATGTATAAAAAGGTTACTAGAAAAACTTACCGTTACTATGTATAAAAAGGTTACTAGAAAAACTTACCGTTACTATGTATAAACAGGTTACTAGAAAAACTTACCGTTACTATGTATATGCACAATATTACTGCATGTCAAGCAGTCAAACGTGCATTAGAGCAAACACTGATCGTCAATCATCCTTACAGAATAATCAGAGAAAAGACAATATATATATATATACAAACTCTAAGTAGATAAAATGTCACTATAGTTAGGTTTTCCACTTTTGGAAGTCAGACATCATTATATCTGTACAATTATGTATCCCTTTGTAGTGCATCATTCGGAGATCGAGAGTCAGATGAACTCTAGCCCTGAACATGTCACTACCTGTTAATGCTTTTAAGGTGTCCAGCTATAAACAGGTGACACATGGAGTGTTGTGAACAGTAGCTCTGTACATGACGTAAAAATTGTGAAAATTCCCGGCGAAAGCACGTAATGATATGTCAAATATGTTCGCCCTGCATAATTAGAGAATCCTTTGTAAGTCGAGTAAATTATAAAAGTGAAACTGACCCTGAGATAGATTGATGTGGTCACATGTCATGGAAGGGGTTCTGGTATCGGTACTGAAACTATTAACTCCAAATCTGCATGATCAGTTAAGGTAGAACAACTACAAAACTCTGTGTGATACGGAAAGATAGAACAACTACAAAGCTCTACATCATGCGGAAAGTTAGATGAACTACAATACCACTAGAATGTAACCCTGTGAGTAGTAGACTTCATCACAAAGCATTGTGCATCAATCAGAACTGGATTCTTCTGGGTATGAAATAAAACTCTGGGAAACCACCTCCCCTCTACCTATTGCACATAGGAACTAATAGCTAATTTCCCATAATTTCTATATATTGAAACAACATCAAGAACAATAACTTCTAGTTACTCACTTGTTGTTTTTGTTACTTGAGTTGACATTGGTATACTAAATACGATGTTATTCATCACATGAAATATTTCCTTTTACTTGAGGGTAAAGTCACAGGAAGCGAGCAAGAGGTAGGCAGAGATACATGTGGTAGAGTAACATCACAAGATGGGCAGGTTACAGTGTAGCAGAGTGCACCACCAAAATAAGAAACAGGGGATGTTGGAGATCTGTTGCAGCCAACCTTCGTTGCGTAGACGGCATTTGATGATGATGAAATGTTTCCTATAAGTAAATTAAGATAACGAAACAAAAACACGTTATTATTTTTAATATTCCTTCCAAAATTAAGATTACTCTGTCGAAATGAAATGCTTCCGGGTTTAGAGAGTTTTTGTTAAATTGCACAACTTGATTTGGAATATTTATGATAAAACTGCATCCATAAAGATGAGTTCTGAAACATCAAAATGGCGATTGCATGTTGTAACGGCCGGAACTGTATTCATTGCTTGGACAATAACATCATTTCTTTGCCATGAATGCGCGAAGATGTTCCTACAGAGCGCTCAGTTCGGTATGGCTTCATCACTTGACTCCAAACACAACCAAATTAAACCATTCTACCAATTATGTTCGGCGCTTATGCTCACAACAATACAGGCACGTATTATGTATTTTTATATTATGTTCCTCCAGGACTATAGGCGGCGCATAGGGCAGACAACATAGCTTTCCATTTCTGTTTTTGTGTTGCCAGGTATTTCAATTCTTGCATGTTGTTTAGGTTTATTGACATGCCTTCTCTATTAATGGTTCTTCGTAGAGTTTCTCTAGGTCTCCCTCTTCTTCTTGCTCCGGGTAGCACTGAATATAGTGACTGCTGGGGAATTCTTAGGGTGTTATTCTGAGAACATGGCCGATGTAAGTCCAACGCCTGTGTCTAATGGAAGAAGATATATATGTATTGATAATATCAAAAGAAAGATTGAAACCTATCCTATTTGTCTTTTCCACATATGCTGTTAGTTGGTGTGGGAAGGTGAATTTTTCTGTCTTTGGTTATTTTTGTTGCGTTTGCCATGGTTAGGCTCTGCTTCTTGACAATGTATTCGATTGAATCTTCTCATTTTGTTCTTGGTCTTCCACTTGCTGTGTATCCGTTTTTTCTACTGTTGTACGCTAGGTTCTGACAGTTCCATCCAAATACGATGTTAGAACTAGCTGATCTGTTATCTATTTATGTATATTGTTTGCATGATATATTGTCCTTACTATCGTTCAGATGTCTGCATATCGTGTTCGGCCTCTTCTGGTTACATGTATAGCCTTTCTCGGACGATTCATCTCACAAGTTGTAATCTGTCTCATGTGTGTTTTTGTCATGGGCTCATGTCTGGTACTTGTAACATAAAGTTGGATTAAAGATTATGTTTAGTGTCTGTCGTTTGTCACTATGTTGATCTCTGGGTTTGCAGGATCGCAGTGGTGTCAATTTTACAGCGTTTGCGTTGTGGCACATCTTATCAATTTCTCTATCATTTTTGCTATCTTCTGTAAAAATGCTTCCTAGATATTTAAATTCTGATGTTTGCTTTAGTTTTATACTGTTAATACGCACATTTAACTGTTCTGTTTTTTTGTATATTTTCAAAGTCTCTATTTGTGAAGTGTTTAATCTCATGTTGTATTGTTCGTACGCTGCCTGTAATGAATGTGTGTGTCATTGTAGTTCGTCTTCAGCTTCATATACTATACCTACTGTTTCTTCTTCTTCTTCTGGGTTCGTTCTAAAACTCCTGCAGATTAGCAGGATGTAGTCCAAAGAACGGAATGCGCTGTGTCATGGTTTACAGCATTGCTACGATATCTGCGCCTTTCGGCCTGACACATCCGACTTCAGTATGGCTTTGGTTCACTGACCCTATATGGGATGGGACAGCCAACTCCATCCCATAACCTCCTTAGTCGCCTTTTACAACATGCATGGAATGTAAACCGTGTTGCTATTCCTTGCTCCCCTTTCGGGCCCCGGCCTCACATGGGCGATACCTACTGTTTACAAGCCAATGTTACAATGATTGTTTTCTTAATCATTCATCGATGTATGGCTTACATTGTTACTCGCCTCATCATGTTTACTTTGATTCAAGTCTGGAAGCATACACGACTGTCACAGTGAATCTGTATTGTACATTATTATTGGTATTTCTCGTGCCCATACTCTATTACCGAATAGTTTCTGCGTTCATTGTCAAACCGATCCACCTTACGTTTCATAAAGTCCTGAAATCAAATGGTCTAAAAATCCCCATCCCCACCTGCCCGATCAATCTTGACCGTCTGTGTTATCCTCCTCTTCTCCATAAGTATAGCGTTGTAAAACACTTTATTTCAGATATTTCTACGTTATCTTCGATGCCCAACCATTTTCACCGCTTGTTGGTATTCACTTATTGTTGGTATTCACTTCTTGGTGGTATTCACTTATTGGTGGTATTCACTTCTTGGTGGTATTCACTTATTGTTGGTATTCACTTATTGGTGGTATTCACTTCTTGTTGGTATTCACTTATTGGTGGTATTCACTTCTTGTTGGTATTCACTTATTGGTGGTATTCACTTCTTGTTGGTATTCACTTATTGGTGGTATTCACTTCTTGTTGGTATTCACTTATTGGTGGTATTCACTTCTTGTTGGTATTCACTTCTTGTTGGTATTCACTTATTGGTGGTATTCACTTCTTGTTGGTATTCACTTATTGGTGGTATTCACTTCTTGTTGGTATTCACCGCTTGTTGGTATTCACTTCTTGGTGGTATTCACCGCTTGTTGGTATTCACTTCTTGGTGGTATTCACCGCTTGTTGGTATTCACTTCTTGGTGGTATTCACCGCTTGTTGGTATTCACTTCTTGGTGGTATTCACTTATTGGTGGTATTCACTTATTGGTGGTATTCACTTATTGGTGGTATTCACTTATTGGTGGTATTCACCACTTGTTGGTATTACCTTCTTGGTGGTATTCACTTCTTGTTGGTATTCACTTCTTGGTGGTATTCACTTCTTGGTGGTATTCACTTCTTGTTGGTATTCACTTCTTGTTGGTATTCACTTCTTGTTGGTATTCACTTCTTGTTGGTATTCACTTCTTGGTGGTATTCACCGCTTGTTGGTATTCACTTCTTGGTGGTATTCACCGCTTGTTGGTATTCACTTCTTGGTGGTATTCACCGCTTGTTGGTATTCACTTCTTGGTGGTATTTACCGCTTGTTGGTATTCACTTCTTGGTGGTATTCACCGCTTGTTGGTATTCGGATTATGCAAGTTACAATAGCTAAACATCCCTAAACATCCCTAAATCAGACGTTTGCGTTTTGCAATTTATTTATGTCACTCATCCCCAATGTATGTGAGTTGCAATATTTATATTTTCAATTTATGCACTGTGTACTATTTATATGATGGTAGACTTATTTACATTCAAGCAATGAATGACATTTATATTTATGTATATATGTAAGTTGCATTTCTGTATGCATACATTCACGTTGTGGCTGGTCATAAATACAAATATGGTTCATTACGGGAATCAGTGGCCACATTTTAACGGAAAAATCATATATTATTTAACGAACGAACTAAAGACGCACAAACCACCGCATCCATCGTTCTACACTGAACGTACTGAGAGCTCTCCCATCCCGTGGGTGGTGGTGGAGGGTAGCTCTCAGTTCGTTTCGCGCAGTCCTATTCATTGGCAGCAGAAGTTTCGTCATATTAATTCCTGACTCACGAAAGCTGCACTAAGCAACGCATAACATTAAAAAGTTGGAATGTGGACACGTGATGTGGACACGTGATGTGGACATTGATTCATATAATGAACGGCAAATATTTTTATACTTTCTCTTCATTGCAGTGCGTTACCTGCGTCTTGTGTGTCCACGTGGAGACGGATGCTAGAAATGTGATCAACTCACAAACTATGTCGCTGCTGCTTGTTTTCCATGCTCTAGCGACATTATCTACTAATTGCAGTATGATCTTCATTGAGGTAACACTGCACTCTCAAAATTCCATTAATTAACTTACAATTACAGTAATTTTAAAATAACGAAATTACGTGTAGAGTACCTCCTAAATGTAATCATAAGAAACAAACTTCAGTGTTTGAACATGTAAAAAGACATGATTGCACGGAAAGACTGATTCTTGAAGGAAAAGTTCCAGGTGAGAGAAGAAGAGGAAGAGCAAGAAGATGATGACCTAGCAATATCAAAGAATGTATGTACATGTCTCTGGCCAAAGAAGGCCTCTTCGTCCAAGCCAGAATGACATTGAAATTTCCCCAATAAAAAACGTTTCGGATAGAATACATCACTTGATCAGACTTACAAGATTTCACACCAGTTGGCTGACTTCCGATTAATCCGTGTTTTTCAATTTATTTTATTAATTTTTTAGCAGGGGGGGGGGGCACAAAGTGCTGGCAAATTCTCCTATGAGACAATACAATCAGTAGATTCAGCAAAGATTCTTCCTCGTCTTCTGCGTTCATTTCAAACTCCAGCTGGATTTCTCTTATAAAAAAGCAATGTTCCTACACGGTTTCTAGTTGAATGTAGTCCAGAGGAAGACCTCAAGGTTCGAAATGTTGACAATCTCTTGTATATTGTTATTTGTATTTTTTCGTGTTTACACCCCATAGCCCTTTAGTGATAATCTGTCAGATGTTATCCAGTGAAACTTCAAAAACATGTGTGTCTAATGGTTTCATATTGCTCGCATGAAGGTAGCCAAATTTCTAGTTTGTATTGAATCGAAATGAGTATATAAGGTTCTATGAATTAATTTTCCAAAAAAATTGTTGTTTAATGATTCGTTGTTAGTATATCAAAGCAAGATTGAATATTTTTTGGGCAATTAAGATCAGTATTACGGTAAAGATTAATCTATTCAGATCTCTAGTGTTAAGTATTCTTGTACACGGATGTGAGAGTTGGACACTCAATGCAGACACGGAAAGAAGAACTCAGGATTTTGAGAATAAGTGCAACAGACATTTTTTACGAATTACATATGTAGAACAGAAAACAAATATATTCTTCAGGCAGCAGATAAACTAACTTGCAGGTTATCAAGAACCACTTTTGACAGTGGTGAAACGGTGTAGAATTTAGACATGTAACGAGACACGCCTCATTTTCTAAAATTATTGTGCTATGAACAGTCAAGGAGGGAAGGTAAAGAGGCACCAAAAGAAAATGTATGATATGCAAGGAATTTTTGCTGATTTTTGTATACTGTGAATGACCGATGATAGAGCTGTTTGGAAAACTTTATGTGCTGATGTCTCCAGTGACGTACCCCTACAATGTGATTTTTCTAGCGATCATATCACAACAACGGAAGATTTGTGTTTGCTTCTTTCTCGTTTTTCTTCCTTATCTTTAACAATATTTTTTCTGAACAATGCTGCTCCATCGCGCAGGTTCTGAGCGTACCTGGTTTAAATCGTGTTTGTTGCAAGATGTTAGTTTTTCAACGTTTAGAAAACCAAGCGTTGCTTATATCGTCAGATGGACACAGATGAGCTGCAGCCTTGATCAGTGAAGCTGGTAACATGTAATGTTCCTTCTTCGCAAGCCAAGACGAGCATGGTATGAAATACAATAAATGCGATGAGGAAGAAACAAAAAAAGTGTCTAATTTGGTTTGTGAGTTCGTAAGTGTGTGATGAGTCGATTCGTGCACGGTAACGTGTACGTGGTAACACGGCTATGACCAGGTGACAATACGAGGTGTGTTGAAAAGTAACTATGTTCAGGACATGACAATTCACTTGCAGAGTACAGTATCATGCAAACATGTTAGACATGAACAATTGGAGATCCCCCTCGGATGGAAGGGATTGTTTAGTTCGCATTACAACCTGTCCTAGTAATCATAGCCCAGAAGCGAGTTGGTATGGCCAATTCTGACAGGAAGACATGCTTGTAGAGAAGTTGAAACCCATTCCTCAAACTCCACATGCTAGAGAAAAATAGAAAGGCCGGCACAATCCTACAATTTACCGTCTTGGAGTAGATTTCTCAAAATGTTGCCCACACTAAAAACTGATGTAACCATTTAATCAATTAAGTAACCCGTGTGACACCTGGTCTCGCATTCGCTTTTTTGTCACAATGTCATAGTTGTTAGCGGGATAGGATTAAAGGTTGATGTTTAGTCTCTAACATGAGACAAAAGAAATGTGGAAGTGGGGCACGTGAGAATATGGCATGACACAATACAGTGTGACTGTGTGGCAGTGTTCTATGTGACAATGTGGCTCAAGACAATACAGTATAGCAGTGGGTCATGTGGCAATGTGGCGTAAGACAATACAATATGACAGTGTGCCATGTGGCAATGTTGCATGACACAATACAATGTGGCATCAACATCCCAGGATTATGACGTCTTTTGGGAGCGCATGATATATGTATGAATCAACTATTTCATAAATCTTCGGTAAGATCTGTTGACCCATACGCAGCGATAGCACACCCAATATTTCATCTATGAGTCACACACATAAGGACAAAGGTGCAGTGACTGATGTCCTGAATCTCATCGCTATTCATATGAAATATTTGAACATCCGTAAGTCCCGATTCCCACTGGTTGCGGGAAGCGGGTTGTTACTATGCTACTCGAATGCTCAACAAGGAAATGTGGACAAGACGCTACAAGAAAGTAGCAACAAGTTAAATTAAAATAATGCGATGGTAATGAAGGCTCTATACTAAATGCACAATTCGCTTACATTAATATGTCCGAAAAGGGAGCAAGAAATAATATTAGTTTAGCATTCATGCATGTCATAAGAAGCGACTAAGGAAGTTATAGAGTGAAGGTGACTGCCCTCATCCTCTAAAGAGTGTAAGTGGCCTAGAAGCCATGCTGAAGGAAACGTAATGGAGATCGCGGTTCAGGAAATCCTTCAACATCGACTCCCCAAATATAGTGCCCTACATGTTATGTCCTGTTACTATATATATATATATATATATATATATATATATATATATATATATATATATATATATATATCACTTTCCTAGGCAGCCTCAACATTAGCAATAAAACTCACGGAACCAATTACAATGGCCATTGCTCATCACTTGATCTTTCAAACGGCGGTTCCGGTACAGACGGCCATTAGTATACCTGTAATTATTTGTGGAGCTTTCATCTTCACAGGTAAGTTTTAGATTTCACAGGTGGGTTTGAGCTTTCACAGATAAATTTGCGATTCTACAGATGAGTTTAAGATTTATCGGTACAACATTTCAATTATTTATCAATAGTTCAATTCGAATATAATATAACTATTGATAACCAATTGAAACAATGTACCGATAAATCTCAAACTCATGGATATGTAGAACGGTATTCAGAAGACAAGCTGAAAATGATGTACTATTGTAATATTGTAAGGCGTGGTAGGCCGGCTGCTTAGTCCAAAATTTAGACAAAGTGTCTGACAACTAAACGAGTAAAGTGTGGTAAAATTTTTGTCACAAACCTGCCTTCAGAGCACATTAAACCATATTTAAGAACTAGCCTCCATGAAGCTAGCAAAGCAGACGACATATGTCAACAAGTCGGCCGAGCAAGGATGTGTCTGATAATAGACATTATTCACCTCCCCCAGTGAAGAGAGACTCATGGGTCAGGTATTGACATACCTGATAAAAGGTATCGATCGTCTTGGCTTTCTAACGAGTATATAAAGTGGTAAACTAAAGAGGCGCGTAAGTAACCTCTGGTGGGAAACGATACATGCCAGTATTTTTAACAAAAGAGTTTCAGGCAGAATTACGGAGATATGCGAACCCGACGGCAAATTGCCAGGAATAATTGTTTTAATGTCTTTAACTTGCAGTCTTCAATTGAATGACGAAGAGGGCGGGGTGTTAAAAAGGATGTGAGAATGTCCGAGAGAAGCATTCTGATTGATCAGACGTTTTTCTTAAATACTGGGAAACTCTGCATTTTGGAACTAAGCCGGGTAGTTTAGGTGGAAAATTAGACCAGACTAGGTCCATTGAATAGGACGAAGAACTAGGTTCAGGGCTCAGGTTGGATCCAGAGCTAGAAATCTTAGTTAGAAGTTATAGTTAGAAAAGTTTAGTTTCAACATCTAAACAAATTGAAAACAAGTTAAAAATGAGAATTATAAAATGCTACATCTATTCTATATTAATGTATGAATCAGAAACATGGAAACTAAATAAACATTTAGACATAATTTATGCCTTTGAGATGTGGGTACATAGGAGAATATGGAGAACATCATGGAAAGAGAAGACAACAAACAAAGAGGTTCTAACAATACTTAATGTTAAGAAATATTTATTAAACAATATGAAAGATCAGGCACATCAAATATTATGGACACATTAAAAGACATGACACCTTATTGAAGACCTTACTCGAGGGTAAAGTCAAAGGGAAGCGAGCAAGAGGTAGGCAGATATACATTTTGGAGAGTAGCATCACACGATGTACAGATTACAGTCTAGCAGATTGCACCACCAAGACAAAGACAGGGGATGTTAGAGATCTGTTGCAGCCAACCTTCTTTGCGGAGACGGTACTTGATGATGACGATGAGTTTCAAAGTTGTAGTTAGGTAGTTTTAGGTGAGCTTGAATAGTCGCCAGTTGAGAGAAGGATTAAGTCTCGAGGAAAACCTGTGAACTAAGAGATGTGTAATATTTCCTAAGATGTTGTACATTAATGTATTGATGTCGCAACATTGGATGTTGTACACGGTATGTTGAAACTTGGACGTTGTAATGATGCAAAATAGAGCCCTCTTACATACTGAAATATATTTGATTGGGTATTTTTTCTACAGTACACTAGTTGATAGTGGGCTTGCTTACTATCACTGGGTTACAGTGTGCCAGGTTCAACATCACTTCTGTACAAATAAACACAAATCCGGTTGGTGATTTCTCGCCTGGCACGAGAAATCCTCCTCCCCCAATCTCCCATCGAACCAGTTTCAAATGTAAATGCGTACCTGAAGCATGAGTTGGGGAAGGTAAATACATCAAGGAAGTGATCTAGAAAACCCACTTGATAGTTGTTGTGACTTAGTACATGAAGATTTATTTTCATTCCCGGTGGCAGGTTGCTCCCTTGAACCTAGCTTTGCCTTCTACTTCGTGTTCTTTTATTTTATGTTGCCATTGTCCTGTGGCTGAGTCATTTAACTAAATACATTTCTCGACCAGTCAGCCCGCGATTTATCTCATAAGTTTAGGCATGTTTTGCTGTTGTTATTTCAGATAATATGTACACATACTTCAGTGTCCTTGTTGTACTGTTTTGGTTCACCTCTTCCTGCAAGTCTGCCTTCTGTTTTATTTCCTGCCAGATCGTTTCGTCCAGGAATCCATATCATGGTCACACTTATTGAATATGCAGAGATGCGACCGTGCAGCGTTCTGGTTTGATATATAATATCTTGATTTTACTATACCATCAGATGATATTAATGATAATAGTAATAATGATAATAATAATAATAAGACCCATCATCCGTTAGGGTCGTAGTGGTTCCACATTGGAGAGATTAGCGCAAAAAGCCCTCCAAGAAACTCTGTCATCAACCAATCAGATGAACGTAGACAAATCATTATCAGACCATTCCATGATGTTATGAATCCAGGATGTCCTTTTACCCGATTCTTGTCCTTTCACCCTGCACTGTTCCGTGCAGAATAATTTTAGAAAAGTGAGCACTGTATCGTTAAATGTCCAATATGAATATCGTTGTTTGCATGGATATCAAATATGGATATTAGTGGATACATGGGTATCCAATATGTATATTTTTGGTTACATGAGTATCCAGATATAAAGAGTAAAAGTAAAACAATAGTCCTTACTTTGAATAGTTTCTCCCGTGCAACAATGAGTTAATTGTCTTTGTTTCATTGTATATGTTGTCGCTAATCTGGAATCTTATATTTCTATTCAATAGGATACAACATCAACCAGGCGTCAGACACCACTGGTATTTCTCTAGCTTTCGTTTCAAACATCATTCTTGCAGCAAGAAACATCACTCTGAAGAAGCTACATGATGGGTCCGCTGCAACGCCAACAATCGTCCTGAAACCTAAACGACACATTGTGACAATACTTCTGGTTGAAGTCGTGTTTCTGTCACTGTTAATCTTCCTGGCACTGCAAGACATCGTTTCTCGTAACACTTTATTGCTGACAGTGCTTGTTCTTTCCTCTGGGATATTCCATGTGGCCTATTCATATATCTCTACCAGTATCGTTTTAAAGGTAAGTAACTTTCGTCATTCTGACTGGATTACTAGAACAGCGATAGTCACAATTTTTCTCAAATATTCTATAGGTACTATACAAGTGCATTCAACTCACTTTCAAACATTTGGAAATATTAAAACAACTCACTTTCAAACATTTGGAAATATTAAAACAACTCACTTTCAAACATGTGGAAATATTAAAACAACTCACCATCATTTAACATACGGGTGTGGGAGCTGAAAATCAACTACATCTTTAGAAAACAAACTAATTGTATTCTAAAATAAATGTCTCAGGAAAATCACACACACAAAATGGAAAGACTTTAAGTGAAACGAGAATCTAAGAGAAGAGACAAAACATGAATACATCACAGACGTTGTTATAAAAAGGCGTTGGGCATACATCGGTCAAGCACTCAGAATGAATGAAGACATAATTCCACGTCAAGTATTTACATGGTCACCGAGTGGCAAGAGAAGAAAAAAGACCAAAAAACAACACGGAAAAGAACTATCGAAAAAGACATCACAACAGCTGGTATGAAAATGAACGATCTTGAACAATTGGCTGTTAATCGACAAGAATGGAGAGCTATGACATCTGCCCTATGTGCCAAGCTTGGCGACAAGCATGGAGAGCTATGACATCTGCCCTATGTGCCAAGCTTGGCGACAAGCATGGAGAGCTATGACATTTGCCCTATGTGCCAAACTTGGCGACAAGCATGGAGAGCTATGACATCTGCCCTATGTGCCAAGCTTGGCGACAAGCATGGAGAGCTATGACATCTGCCCTATGTGCCAAGCTTGGCGACTAGCATGGAGAGCTATGACATCTGCCCTATGTGCCAAGCTTGGCGACAAGCATGGAGAGCTATGACATCTGCCCTATGTGCCAAGCTTGGCGACAAGCATGGAGAGCTATGACATCTGCCCTATGTGCCAAGCTTGGCATAAGAAGAAAATGATGATGGTGATTAGGTTAATGATTAGATATTTTGATTATCTTAGTCAAACAAACAACGTACATATTCATAGGTTGCCAGGTCTGAGCTTTAGTAGGTCGATAATATGTACTAACTTCAGCAAAACTGTCACCCAAAAGGTGAAACTTGGAACACCGTAATTAAATTTTGCTAATCACTGTTGACACACATAGTACCGCACAACTTGACGTTTTGACAAACATATCGTAATAAAAAAAAAATTAAAAAAACAACAACTGAGCCGATGTGTGTACATCCCTTTCAAACAAACCATGTATATGAATTAGTTATTGAACTAAACGTCGCTTGGCTTCTAACTATTCTAACCATACTTGAATCAGACGATTTGATGAATCAGCGTAATGCAGTATAACACAGTGAACTATCATTGGTCAGCTGTTTCATTAGAGAATACATGTGGCGAAACATATGCAATTCCACTGAAGACGGATGTGTCGGGCCAGTAGCTCTAACAAAACCGCGACACAACGCACAATTTCGAGTCTCTGGACTACACCCTGTTGGAAATCTAGTAGGGCCAGGGTCCTGCTACAAGAGAGAGTAAGCAGGAGTTTGAGAAAGACCGCTGAAGAAGAAGAAGAAATGTACGCAATCAATTGTAAAAGGGAGTAACCTCATGCGTGAACAAGAGCAAGGAAAAGTTGAACAATTTCTATAGAATTTATAATAATAATATAATAGCATGAGTTGCGGTGGTCTGAATGGTGGTCACAATTGCGATGATCTCAAAATTAGCCAAAATAATAGTAACACAATCACCTGCCATGTGTTAGAAAGTGAAAGTGAAGTAAGATGTGATGTTGATTACACTAGCCATGATTCACTTGATGCACCCTAGTGAAGATACCCATCTTATCCTAGCAAGTAATTCTTTCAATGGCAGTACGTCTCATGATAGCTCAGAAAATCATCTTCAAAGTAACAGCTTCCAATTCCACGTATTGATCCCAACAGCTAAATAAAGCTAAATTCAGGTCAGGGTTGCCACACTGGAGAAAAATAAAATCCAAAATGTGTATATTATCAAATAATGTTAACATGTATAATCTACAGGTCATGAACGTTGTGAGTCATTCAATAGCAAACATCTTCAAACGTTTCTTGGTTGTCATGTTGTTGAGTTTAATGGGAAACCGACACATTTCTGGATCCAATTTTCTTGGACTGGTGATGTCTGCTTTTGGACTTTTAATATACACTCAGGGCAAGACAAGATTTGGGGTTCAACAAGTAATGGAGAATATATTTGGTAAAATTGCTTAACTTTTATAATAAGTTTGTTATTGTGTTATTTATGGAATACATATGGAAGGGCCAAACACAGGAATATATATCTATATATACATGTATGTTTCTTCAGCGCCGAATACGGTGCATACGGCTTTAACCAGAGCTCTGCAGTTGGAGCAGTGTGATACTACAATGCGTAATTCTTGCATGTTGTTGAGACCCATAGTCATGCCCTCTTTGATAATTGTTCTGCGAAGAGTCTATCTTAGTCTTTCTCTTCTTCTTTCGCCATCTAGTAACAATTTCAATGATTTTAGTGACACTATGTTTTATTCATTTTAAGTACACGCCTGATATTTTCATCATTTTCGTTTGATTGTTGTAGAAACACATTGCTGTCGGGTGTCTTCTTTTATTTGCGTATTTGATTTGAATTGTTCCAAACCAAAAATTAAAATGTTGTG
This sequence comes from Meghimatium bilineatum, assembly GCA_034231615.1. NCBI lineage: Eukaryota > Metazoa > Mollusca > Gastropoda > Stylommatophora > Philomycidae > Meghimatium > Meghimatium bilineatum. The sequence continues at coordinate 3,254,435 of CM067301.1, forward strand.
TAAGATATTTTTCCCCCTAAATGAATGTAATTTCTCTCTGCTACTTTTATTATTTTCCAACTTCCACAACCATATGTTTCTAATATGGATTTTTTGTTATTTGGAATTGAACAGGCGTAGTTTAGTGTATGTACTTATTGATTTTTAAAAATTTCCAGATGTTTGTTAGGTGGCTGATCGCACTTGATGACAACGACTTCTCGCAGAAATCTCTTTTGTTGATTCTCCATCTTTTGTTGATTGTCCATCTTTTGTTGATTCTCCATCTTTTGTTGATTCTCCATCTTTTGTTTTCTCCATCTTTTGTTGATTCTCCATCTTTTGTTGATTCTCCATCTTATGTTGATTCTCCATCTTTTGTTGATAATCCATCTTTTGTTGATTCCCCATCTTATGTTGATTCTCCATCTTTTGTTGATTCTCCATCTTTTGTTGATTGTCCATCTTTTGTTGATTCTCCATCTTTTGTTGATTCTCCATCTTTTGTTTTCTCCATCTTTTGTTGATTCTCCATCTTTTGTTGATTCTCCATCTTATGTTGATTCTCCATCTTTTGTTTTCTCCATCTTTTGTTGATTCTCCATCTTTTGTTGATTCTCCATCTTTTGTTGATTCTCCATCTTATGTTGATTCTCCATCTTTTGTTGATTCTCCATCTTTTGTTGATTCTCCATCTTATGGTGATTATTCAAGTTGTGTTGATTCTCCATCTTTTATTGATTCTCCATCTTGCGTTGATTCTCCATCTTTTGTTGATTCTCCATCTTTTGTTGATTCTCCATCTTTTGTTGATTCTCCATCTTGTGTAAATTAATATAGGAATACCAGAACCATAATAATCTATATAAAAGTGTCCAAATGTGTAGAGTTTTAATTGTATTCGTCACAAGCAAATATCATAAGCTTACTGTATTTCCTGATGTGTAGAATGTCACAATTGAAATGTCCCATGTAAAAACAGCCCTAACCATGGGTTAAATGTCTCGAGTAAAACATCCTTAATCATGGATAATGAATTCCGAGTAAACAGTCTTAATCGTAGGTAAAATTACCCAAGTAAAACAGCATTAAACATGGGTAGAATGTCCCGATTAAAACAGCCTTAATCATAGGCAAAAATTTCCCGCTTAAAACAGTCTTAATCACAGGTAAAATGTCATGAGTAAGACATTATTAATCCGGGGTAAAATGTAATGAGTAAAACAACTTTAAGAATTAGTAAAACTTCTTAATCATGGGTTAAATGCCACGAGTAAAACAACCTTAAACATGGGGAAAATATCACGAGTAAAACAGCATCAATCATCAGTAAAATGTCCCCAGTAAAACAGACTTAACCTAGTGGAAATCTAGTAGGACCATTGGTCTGATACAAGAGAGATCGAACCGGAGTGTCAGAATGAGCGTTGAAATATAAATGTCATATGTACAATTTCAGGGGTAAAGTTCCATGCCTACAATTAATGTGGAGAATTGCGAGTATCAATGCCTTCATAACTGGATACTTTGCTAATAGTATTTAGTCGAGACTATAGTTATTTCACTTGTAAATAACATTCAAACAGAATATTTGATGAATATAACACCATCTGTAGTGGATTCAATAATATTTGTTTCTATGAGTGATTGGTTATTTTAGATGAAGACGCCGATCTATAAAGTGAATGTCCTGATCTGATTGCAATTAATGTATCAGTTTAGGAAAGAAATGGTGAAAGCAGGACCACATCTTTTTTACACCATTTCTACATTTTTTTTGGGTATGTATCTACATCAGATTTCAAACTCCTACAATTTAATTGGATGTAGTCAAGAGAGTGGAATGCAATGTGTTATGATTTACAGATTTGATTATATATATTTGCATTCAAGTCTGACACATCCGACTTCAGCATGGCTTCTGGATGACTGCGACTATATATGGGATGGGACAGCCAACTCTGTCCCACAGCCTCCGTAGTTATTTCTTCATGCATGAAGGTAATGAGTGTTGCAATTCTTTGCTTTACTTTCGAGTCTGCAAAACTGTTCCCGCTAAGCTGCGCTACTTTGCGCTAGCGCATACATGTGTATCCATTAGCGCACATAATTAAAACTTATCAAGCAAGACTTACGAATATAAATGTGCGTCATGTTCATATAATAAACAAATATACCAGGCGTAAATAGAGCATGCTGAAAAATATTAACATTTTTAATTAAAAGAGTTGTGGAAAAGGTAGAACAATTAAGAAAAAAAAGATAGAAAACAGAAAGAAAGAAAATAAAAGAAGAAAATGTGAAAATCTAAATGTATCGACCAATAATCTCATTTTTGTTCACGTGCACTTATTTCATAGTGGAAACAATGGACAACAAAGAGGGGGGGGGTGGGACATTCCATCAATGTGTATAAAACATATAACCCGTTAGTGTCGTAAGTGTGTTACATTGTAGCACACCACAAAGTCATATTCATAGAAAGGCTACACCAAAAGCATCAACACATGTAGTTAGATCTTCAGCAAAATATACATTTAGCGTTGAAGATATATCAGAAACATTAATACACATAGTCTTTCCACAATTTATACATTTAGTATTGAGGATGAGTGAGGAAAATTCTAGAAGTGTCTAGTATGTAATGTTATATACACATGATAAGTCTAGAAGTGTCTAGTCTATAATGTTATATAAGCATGATAAGTCTAGAAGTGTCTAGTCTATAATGTTATATAAGCATGATAAGTCTAGAAGTGTCTAGTCTGTAATGTTATATAAGCATGATAAGTCTAGAAGTGTCTAGTCTGTAATGTTATATACACATGATTCCTATTGTTCTTCTCTACTTCTTCCATCTGTTTCCTGCAGGATTTTTATTTAACATGGAACCAAAGCAGTGTATACTTGTTTGCACAAAGCATGCAGTTTTGTGTTGTTTCATTTTAGAAAGTAATAATTCTCGTGGGAATGTATACATTTGTATTTTAGTTCTTACGCCTCATGTTCTCTGTATGAAATATGCAGATTTCATCTTATATACGTATATTAGATGGCTGTATTCGTCCCCACATGTCTGCAGTGTGTGTCTAACTCTCACAACCAGATATCGTAATAGAAATCCGTTGTTAGATAGACGCTGTGATTTTCACTTTAAAACTAATGTTGCTTGTAAATATTGCACTTTGTCTTGACATGGTAACTGAGGCATTCAGAATCATGGAAAATGTACTGTTGGGGCGTATATTGATATACTCGTCTAGACACAGTGTGATATGTAGCATTATGTAAGCCTTCACTTGTCTCTTAGTAATCATACTGAATACATAAATATGTGCAACAAATACCTGCTACTACTACTACTACTACTACTACTACTACTACTACCACTACTACTACTACTACTACTACTACTATTACTACTACTAGTAATAATAATAATAATAAGGATAAGAGGAAGAAAAAGAAGAAGAAAATGATAAGAGCAATTATAATAGAATGATCAAGGACGAAATCGGTTGACGTTTCGATCTAAGATCTTCGTCTGAATGAAAAAAAATACTAATATGAAAACATCGAGTACAGACAAATGTTATTTTATAAACATCTTTTAATTAAAACAAATCATTTTCGTTCTTCATAATTTTATTTTAATTCTTTTATTATGTTTTTATTAGTGGTATGCATTTGTAACACATAATTACTTGTTCGTTATTATTGCTTAGGTATTTTTATTACTGCGGCCCATACCTGATAGTTGGATCCTCTCTGCATTTTTTTGTAATTATCTACTTGTATCTAAAATATGCTATTACGCTCAACTCTTGAGGCAATGTCAGTATACGCATATTTTAGTAGAAAGATAAATAACATGCCGGTATGTGTGGCCGATGGTTAGTTATATAACCAAATCGGCCTGAAGGTCGAGAAATAAGTAGTTATTTGGAAATCTAAAGTAGATCTAGCCGTTTCGCTTTATTCAAGATTAACAAAATGCTTAAGAGGTACCAACAAATCTAACAAATACTTGAAAGACAATATTAGAAAGTGTTTTTGATATTTATTCAGGAGACATAATTGAATATAGACATGCTTCAAGGGAGCGAAAGAGGAAGAATAAGAATAAGAATATAGAATATTCATAATCATGTGAGGTATTTCTAGATGGAAATTGAATATTCAATTAATAAACCACTTGTATATATTCTTATTGCAATTTTTCATTGTATGATTTCAGAACACACAGAACGAAAGTTGTTCAAGTGGAAACTCTGTCTATGTATCATCAGTCTTGTTACAGCGTCCTTGACAACAGTGATGATTTTCAGAGCATCTATATTATTCCAGCCATTCTCGGGGGCAGTATCGTATAATCATGATTACAATGCCTTCAGAGAGAGTCGCGGGTTTTTAGAAGTTGAGGTACGTTCAATCGAATTCCCGCACATTAAGGAGGCTGAAAGAGATCCGAAAATGCAAGAATTCCTCTCTTGGAATCTCGTAGAACATCCTGAAGATACAGACATGAGAATCCAAACTCTGACAAGAAATAAGGATGTCGTAGAAGAAGCGCAGCGGATTCTTGTCAACCTTTTACAAGATCTTCTAGGAAAAGCCAAACATGTCATGTTGATAGAAATAGCTACGTATGAGAACAAAGGGGATCCAGCTATCTCCGTTGGTGAAATCCTGCTTCTTAGAAGAATGAATATAAGCATTGTGTTTTATTGTGGAACCAACACGTGTTCTAAAAACTCCAGTTTGCATACAGCTTTGAAAATAAATCAGCAATACCCAGAAAACGAGCTGGTCGTTCTAATGCAAGGAGGCGGCAACCTGGTGGGATACATAGATAAGGACTTAATTCGTAGAAAGTACATAAACATCTTTCCAGATAGAAGAATTATTATATTGCCTCAAAGTATTTGGCTAAATTCGAAGAGTTTTACTAATATGGCATTGTGTCGATCTATATATTCCAATAATAGTAACATCATCATGTTTATGCGGGATAGGAAATCTCTAAAAATTGTTAAAGATAATTTTGAAGGGTTAAAGTTTATTTTGGCACCGGATATGGCTTTCGGTATCGGAATGGTGCCTCGACAGATGCCACCTATGTACGATATTGTGTGGTTGAGAAGATTGGACGGTGAATCATCAAAATATACACTTCCAACATTTCCAGATCATCTTACAGTGAAAGTAAGTGATTGGTTTGAATGGAAATCATATGCAGGGAACACATCAATGGAAACTGCCTTTCATATTACTTCAATAGGTTTCCAGTTCCTTCAGAGAGGACGCATAGTAGTCACAGATCGACTTCATGGCCACATCATGTCAACATTAATGAACATCCCGCACGTCCTAATTGACAACCCACCTCATCTCAAACTATCCTCATTTCACAGATCGTGGACACAGAGTTTAAGTAATGCAATTCTGGTCACTAATGGATCACAAGCTTTAGATGCAGCAATGCTTCTCCTCAAACGATATCACGATTATCTCCCCTCCATAGGACCCAACGAGATGTAGGTTATAGAACCCTTATTAACATAACGTTGTGGCTATTTGAACTGATTCTCACAGTATTGAGCATGCCCTTTCTAATTTTGTTATTTAAAGATCAGAAATAATTTAAATCTATCAATCCATCCATCGATCGACTTATTTTTCTATCTATCGATCCATCCATCTATCCACCTATTTTTCTATCTATCGATCCATCCACCGACCCACATAACCTTTTTTTATCTAACGATCCATCCATTGACCCGCCACACCTATTTTTCTATCTATCGATCCATCCATCGACCCACTTATTTTTCTATCTATCCATCCATCAACCCACTTATTTTTCTATCTATCGATCCATCCATCGATCCACTTAATTTTCTATCTATCGATCCATCCATCGACTCACTTAATTTTCTATCTATCGATCCATCCATCGACCCAACTTTTTTTGGCTCAAGCGATTAATCTGGACAGTATATACGTTTAGTAGTTTTTCTTTGTTTTCTGAACGGTCCAGATGCACAATTGTATGAGGCGGGTTTCGAACTCGATACCTCGGCCGTCACAGAATCTATCTATACCACGCCGCCACAGAGTCGAACTCTCTCTGTTTATGTATATAACTATTTTCCTCTAACAACATATCTTATATATCTAGTCTCATCTTACCTAATCTCATCATCTAATCTAATCTAATCTCATCTAATCTAATCTAACGAAATCTGACCTCATAATCTAATCTCATCCAACCTCACCTCATGTAGGAACCACAGCGTAGCGCCGTGGTTAGGGCACTGGCTTCACATATGAGTAGTCCTGGGTTCATTCACCAGTTGATTGGAAAATGTTTTTAGGTGGTAACCACTCCCGGGTCGATGAAGCTGTAAACGAGTAGCGGATTAATCCGGGAAGTAAGGAGGGAGAGAAGATGGATACCGCCCTCATTTGCAGAGCTACTGAAATGTGAGATCGCGAACACTCACACCCCTACGACATTAGTAAATGCTACAGGTTACTTTGCTTACTTTACTTAATGATATAGTCTAATCTCACGCAATCTCACCTCATACTCTAATTCAAACAAATTTAATCTAATCTCATCATCTTATATAATTTCACACAGACTTACCTCATGATCTTATCTAATCTCAGAACCGAATCTAATTTAATTTCACATCATCTAAGCAACTCTAATCTAATTTAATTTCACATCATCTAAGCAACTCTAATCTAATTTAATTTCACATCATCTAATCAACTGTAATCTAATTTACTATCACATCATATAATCTACTCTAATCTAATTTAATCTCACGTAATCTAATCTAATCTCATCATGCAATCTAATATAATCTAACAGTCTAATATAATATCATCATATAATCTAATATAGTCTAAACTCACGCAATCCCACCTCACAATCTAATCTAATATAATCTAATTTATCTATTCTCATATAATCCAATTTCCTATAATGTAATCTAATCTCATAAACTAAACTAATATAATGTAATCTCACAGAATCTCACCTCATATTCTAATCTAATCTAATCTAACATAATCTCACCCGATCTCCCATCATAATCTAATTGAATATAATCTATTCTCAATCTAAGCGCTATCTAATCTAATCTAAACTAATAATCTCGTATAACATAAATGCGCTAATTTGCCTGTCCTGTTTCTGGTCTGGTCTGTCATCTCAATCTATGATCCTCTAGCGCCGAATACGGTGAATAGGGCAGAGGTCATGGTGCCCAGTTTAAATGATGTGATGCTGCTATGTGTGGTTCTTTCATGCTGTTGAAACTTCTAGTCATATTCCCTTTCCCTTTATTCCGTGAAAAGTTTCATCTCTTAATGAAAGATGTCAATCAGTCAATCAACAGTCAAGACGAGTGGAGCAGGCAATCATGTTTCTCCACAACTCTCTGTATCTTCTGTTGTTTAAATGTTGTTAAAGTTTGTGATAACTTGTTGTGCCACAGTGACAACCCATCTACAAATGTATCTCTGTCATCCTCTGTCTCTTTTTTCCCTTGATCTTTCAGCATGTTACTTTATGTTCAAATTGTGCCAAAGAATCATGTATTATATTATAAATATCTATATTTGTTGATGTCTAAGAATATGAATATTTATATTTGTATATATAAATAAAAATATAGATTTATTCCTATAAAATTTTTTTTGTAAATTGTGAAACATTTCAGAAGTATGAATGTTGACAAATATAAGTGTATCAGTTTACACAATATAGAAGTTATACTGCGTGCACTAAATATTTACATTACATTACTTTGTATTTACATCTGTAAATCCTAAACTTGTTTTGACACCTTAGACCTCTTGATGATTTATATTGTTCTCCGTAGATCCTTGCCTGACTAATATTGAGTTTTCCTACACATCATCATCATCATCATCATCAGGTGCCATGCCGGGTGGCGTAGGCGGTTATGGCTCTCCACAGCTCTCTGTCCACAGTATTATGTATCAAAGTCGTTGTTGTTTCTTTGCCGTGCCAGGTTGTCAAACTGTCTAATATTTTCTCACGTTGTCGCCCTCTGTCTCTGATGCCTTCAATCTTGCCTGTTGTGATTATGTTCTCTAAACCTGCTTGTCTCATGAAGTGGCCAAAAAAAGAAGATTGCCTTTTTCTTATATTGTTGATTAAGGTCCGTTTCGCATTTAACTCTTTTAACACCTCTACATTAGTTTTTCTGGCAGTCCATGGTATTCTCAGCATTCTTCTGTAGAACCACATCTCCGTTGCCTCCAATCTCCCACTTTCCAGTTTGTTTATTGTCCACGACTCGCACCCATATGTTAGTATAGGGGTTATATAGCACTGCAGAACTCTCTTTCTCACCTCTAATGACAAGGTCATATTACACAGTATATTTTTCATTTTTCTGAATGTTGTTTTTGCCTGTCCTATTCTGCATCTTATTTCTGTTGAACTTCTTCCATCTGCTGTTATAATTGTACCTAGATATTTGAATTGGTGGACCTGTTTTAATACTATATCATTCACTATGATCTTGCAAGGTGTGTTATTTTCTTTCTTTGAAATAACCATTACTTCTGTTTTCTTGATATTTAGGAAGAGGCCTTTCTCTTTGCTTTCTGTGACTACTACTTTAATTAATTTTTGAAGGTCTTCCTCACTTTTTGCAATCAGAACAGTTTCATCCGCATATCTCAAATTATTTATGTTATGTCCTCCCACTGATATTCCTGGGATATCTACTATTGCACGCAATATGTTTTCACTGTATAGAGAGAACAGGTCTGGTGAAAGCACGCATCCCTGTCTGACTCCTTGTTTTATTTCCTTGTTTTAATTCCTACACATATTAACTTCAAATGTCTTTTCGACTGCTGCCAAAGTGATAATAGATGTCGCGGCGTTTTTTCAAGAGTGGGCAATTTTTAAATAAAATTAACATGTAAAATGATTATTTTTTTAAAAAAAGGTATTTATCTCATGCACTACCAAATTTCTTTCTTGTAGACATGGATCACAAACTTTCATTCTTGTAGACATGGATCACCAAATTTCATTGTCGCTGATATTTAATTCTCACTGAAGGAACCCTTCACGTCGAAATCGACCCTCGAGGTCCATATTGACTATTTTGAGAACCTATCCTACATAATCCTGTATGTGGCTTATTCAATTAACTTGGTAATGTTCAAGCATTCAAGAGTGAAATGTAATCTGTGGATTTTGTCACTGCACACTTTTGTAAAACAGGATTTCTTACGCTTCACGTGTCAATCCAATTTTAATTTGCGTGGTTTTATATGTGCTCCACTCTAGCATTACGAAAACGCTCTAGTAATTCTAAATAGTGAAATTTGTAATATTTCTTTAGTCTCTTACTGATAAACCAAACTCGTTATAAACTACTGAATTTTTATATTTTCTGCTAACAACCGTGTATTGTTTTCTCGATGTCATATTTCCCTGAATTATTTCAGAAAACATTCATGTCAGCTTTCTTTCCCATAAGTATTTTTGTTATGTGTCGCATACTCTTTCACTTAAATCGTATTTCTACTGCACTGTACACATTCTGCTGTGCACATCCTACTGCAAACACCCTACTGTACACAATCTGTTGTACATTCTCTACTGTACACTTCCTAATGCACAAATCGCATCTTTTTTTGGAGATGCGGTTAGTCAAGTACGGAAAATCTCGTGTACGAGAGTTGCTAGGCGATTTGGTGCCGTTGAACGGACTAGTTCAATTCCCATTAGACTCAAGAATTTCAAATATCTCGGTAGTATTTATTTCAGAAAATGGAAGCCTCGATAGAGAAATAGAGACAATATGACAAAAGGCAAATGTAGTAACATACCAACTGTCACCACTACTTCTTCACCCTAAAGTCGAGATGGAAGTTAATGGAAGTTAAAAGACAAATTATCTACAGTATATTTCTACCATCACTGTGTTACCAGTGCCAAACCTGGTCTCTCTCATCTTCACATTACAGAAAGATAGTGACATGTGAGATTAAATGCTTGAGGAAAGCCGTCGGGGTCACCAGGCTCGATAGATTACGAAATGAAGATATCAGGGAAAGAATAGGTATAATACCTTGTACAGAATACATAGAGAGAGAGAGAGAGAGCAGATCAAGTGGTTTGGCCACATTATGATAATGCATCACGAAAAGTTGCCCTTAAGGGATATAACTAAATGAGATCAGGGTACAAAGCCAGAGTAAGGCCACGGAAAATGGATAAAAAACGTCAGGGACATTCTGAACAGACACAGACATAGCACAACCGAGGCCACATATCTGGCTTTCGAACGCAAGCTCGATCTCCAATCATCCCCTACGCTTAACGGCAAGTGTGGATGACAAACCACCTGGGGAAAGACAATAGACTATACAGTGTAAACAACTTCACATATAGAATCGCATTGAATCGTTTGAGAATAAATAATGCACGGACGTGTATTGACTCGTCTGATTGTTTCGGTCAGAACCAACATCACTGTGATCATTTTCCGATAAAACAAGCTAGTGGAATTGGCAAAAAATGGAAAATTAGTTTATTTTTTGAGAAAAAATATATAATTAACGATTTATTTCTGCGCGTGTATGTGCATATAACTATCTATATTTGCATATATATATGTATGTATATGTATTTGTATCTATATATGTTTATGTTTATATATGTGCATGCGTATATATGTATTTTTATGAATGTGCATACATTTGTATTATGACAAAACAACCTCATATACCATGCGGTGAAGCAAAAAATATCCCCACTGAATCACGCAGATCAGATTTGGCATTACACGTTTGGAATGGCGTAGAATATTGAAGGTGATTTTTAAAAAAAGCTCCAACATAAGGATAAATCTGATTATTTATCCTCGTCTAAAGACTTACTGTTAAATTACAACATGTCTTTCAGAAACCGGAGTCGACGTATCAGCCATTTGAGGGTTAACAATTAAACTAAACTAAACCCTTCTTAATGTCAACGCGTCCTTTAGAACTCGGAGTGGACGTATCAGCCATTTGAGGGTTAACAATTAAACTAAACTAAACCCTTCTTAATGTCAACGCGTCCTTTAGAACTCGGAGTGGACGTATCAGCCATTTGAGGGTTAACAATTAAACTAAACTAAACCCTTCTTAATGTCAACGCGTCCTTTAGAACTCGGAGTGGACGTATCAGCCATTTGAGGGTTAACAATTAAACTAAACTAAACCCTTCTTAATGTCAACGCGTCCTTTAGAACTCGGAGTGGACGTATCAGCCATTTGAGGGTTAACAATTAAACTAAACTAAACCCTTCTTAATGTCAACGCGTCCTTTAGAACTCGGAGTGGACGTATCAGCCATTTGAGGGTTAACAATTAAACTAAACTAAACCCTTCTTAATGTCAACGTGTCTTTCAGAACCCGGAGTGGACGCATCAGCCATTTGAGAGTTTACAACGTAAACTAAACTAAACCCTTCTTAATGTCAACATGTCTTCCAGAGCCCGGAGTTGAATCATTAGTCATCTGAAAACTCACAAATAATCAAACTAAATTTCGTGATTCTTGATTGTACACTAGCATTACAGCACGCGGGACATTACCATACGTGCTCGGCTCTATGGTCCAGCAGCGATCCCAGTGCATGTAGACTCAGAGTCCCAGTCAGGTGTTGCTTATGCGTTCTTCGGGTCTTTCCAAAAATACTGATTCTCCATTCCTCACCTCTAGACACTCCCATTTCTGACATTCTTTGTATATGTACGCTCTCAGCCTCTTTAATCTCATCTTCATTATGCAATGAATTTATGACTGCCTTAATTAAGTCTAATTTATCTCATCTCAATATTGTGCCATCTATTGCCGTATTGTCTATGAATAAATCTCATTGTATGTAATCTCGGCATGAGTTGGACAGTATATCTATGTAATGTTGTGGACAATTTAGTTATTCAATAAATCAAAATATTCATTTATGAACATGTATTTTTCTATCTTGCGCAGCATCCTTTGTGAGTATTACTGAGTGCCTTGATGCATCAGTTATAAATAAATTTAGCACTGTGAAACTCCTTTTATAGGCATCCTTTTGCTAGATGTGACAGTGGAGCATACGAATGATTTATCAACCAATTTCACTCCGTTGCTGTAGGCAACAAAACCCTTACCGTTTTTATTTTTTATTTCTGTTGAATGAGATGTCTACGTATATAATTATGTCTTGTTGTTTGAACGATACTGGTGTGTACTAGAGATACACCGGTTTCTGATACTAGATTTCTGCTTGATCTCTCCAGTATTAGAGTGCGTCATGGGGTAGAGCAGATTACGTCGTAACTTAAAATAACAGAATACAATCACCACCCACTACTCAAACGTCTAGATGAGTCAAAGGAAGAACGAATGCAGGGTGGAAGATCATTGATGACAGAAGCCGAAGACACACTGCGATGAGTAGGTGAATTAGAAGAAATAGGAAAGGACACTAAATGGGTGAAAGTCATCATCATCATCAAGGCCGTCTCCGCAACGAAGGTTGGCTGCAACGTATCTCCAACATCTCCTGACTTGGTGGTGCACTCTGCTAGACTGTAACCTGTCCATCGTGTAATGTTACTCTCCCACTTGTATCTCTGCCTACCTCTTGCTCGCTTCCCTTCGACTTTACCCTCAACTAAGGTCTTCAATAGGGTGTCATGTCTTTTAATGTCTAAAGTATTTTATTTGCCTGATCTTTATTTCTCTTAGTAGTTCGTTCTTCATATTAAGTGTCTTTAGCACCTCTTTATTTGTTTTCTTCTCTTTCCATGATGTTCTCCCTATTCTTCTATATAGCCACATCTCAAAGGCATCAATTTTGTCTTCTAACTGAAAGTAGACACTGACAAAAATATCAGACCTAAGTTATAATACAACTAGATAAAGCGTGTTGGAAATGGACGGGTGTCATGACCCAGGTTACAATGTGTGAGCTCGATCAGTTGCACACCAAACTATAAACTAAACTTCAACACTTCTTAATGTCAACAGGATGTTCAGAACCCGTAGTGCACTCATCAGTCATCTGAAAACTCACAAACTAAACATAACCCTCATTAATCTCGTGATATCATGTACGCTTAATATACAACATTATAATGTGTATAATATGGACATGTTTGTCATTTTGGTGCATGGTTGAATGCGCCCACTTGGGCAATTCGACGACAGATAATACCACAACAAAAATGTTAACATTCACAATTCCCAAGTAAAGTGGCAGGAGAAAATAAAGAGGAACAATTTTTCACAGTGGCGTAGCCAGAAAGCGGAGTAACGCCCACCCTACCTTCTGCGTTTATATATATATATATATATATATATATATATATATATATATATATATATATATATATATATATATATATTAATTGTGTGGGAACAATCTATTCTGATGCACTGCCTTCAATTACTGAACTATTTACCCAATAACCTCTCAATCTTCATACGACATCGTTTTGCCTACTGGTATAAACTTATAACGCATCCTCTGTCCTGCTCTTAGAGAATCAACTCTTCATTTGATTCCTTCTTGAAATCTATTCTGGAAGCAACAACTACATATAGAAAACACTGCGGAGACATTTGCCATTGACCTAAATTACATGTGCTGCCAATTAGTATATCGGTAAGAAGAGACTGCACAGAACAGAGAATCAAGAAATACAATAAATAGGTAGGTGTGTTACCAAAATAAAACATAAAACAACTTAACAACGAGATACAGAGACAGACGACGTTTCGACTATAAAGCCTTCATAAGGACAAACAAATGACCACAATAAAACAAGTCTTACATGGAGACAAATAGGGTTATAATGAGGACAATAGCAGATAGGTAATGAGGGAAGAAAAGATGTGGAAGCATGACAGGTGAGAAAAACGTATGGGGAGAAGTTAGTAGTAAGTAGGGAGGAGAAAGTAGACTGAAGAATGTGAGATGAACAAAGGAAAAGATATGGTAGCAAGTAAATTACATTAAAATAAAATAAAAATACTCACCTATCTGCTATTGTCCTCATTATAACCCTATTTGTCTCCATGTAAGACTTGTTTTATTGTGGTCATTTGTGTGTCCTGATGAAGGCTTTATAGTCGAAACGTCGTCTGTCTCTGTATCTCGTTGTTAAGTTGTTTTATGTTTTATTTTGGTAACACACCTACCTATTTTTGTATTTCTTGACATTTTGCCCTGTGTTACCCCAGCCACCTACTTCCTGTTTAGGGTTGTTACCCTACACTGGTTGATTTATCCCACAGAACAGACTAGACAGACAGAGACACAGTTAAAACAGTGTTCCCGTACGTTGTGTCCTGAATTTGCTCGCGGCAGAAATGTGAATATCATTTATTTAAGTGACAGGCACTGGTTTCAATATTGTTCTTTTCTCTCACGGTAAGTGCTTTGCAGTTATTTCTAGTTATTTGTAGTTATTTGTTGTTATTTGTTGTTATTTGTAGTTATTGCAATTATTTGCTGTTATTTGTAGTTATTTCAATTATTTGTTGTTATTTGTAGTTATTTGTTGTTATTTGTTGTTATTTGTAGTTATTTCAATTATTTGTTATTTCTAGTTATTTGTAGTTATTTGTAGTTATTTGTAGTTATTTCAATTATTTGTTGTTATTTGTAGTTATTTGTAGTTATTTCAATTATTTGTTATTTCTAGTTATTTGTAGTTATTTGTAGTTATTTGTAGTTATTTCAATTATTTGTTGTTATTTGTAGTTGTTTCAATTATGTGCTGTTATTTGTAGTAATTTCAGTTATTTGTTGTTTTTTGTAGTTATTTCAATTATTTGTTGTTATTTGTAGTTATTTCAATTATTTGTTGTTATTTGTAGTTATTTCAATTATTTGTTGTTATTTGTAGTTATTTCAATTATTTGTTGTTATTTGTAGTGTTTACAAATGTTCAGCTCTTCAGTGTCAGCTTGTATTCACATTATTAACACCATTATTATTATTTCTGGTTATTGTGAATGTTTCTAGTAATATTGTTTTTGGGTTTATTGTCATGAGTATTATTATCATTATTATTATTATATTTGTTATTATTATTATTATATGTAGTATTATTAACATTATTATTGTTATTAACTTTATTGTAGTTAGTAATATTGTTACTAGTAGTATGCTACCGTTATTAGTAGTATGTATGGTTTTGTTCGTCTTGCAGACTGTCATTTAGAAATAACAAGAAGCAATTCGTTGAATATTTTCTCAGGAATGGTGACTTTTCAAGAGATCATATCACAACAACAGAAGATTTTTGTTTTTCTCTTTTTTCTTCCTTATCTTTCAACATATTATTTCTGAACAATTCTGCTCCCGAACGCATTTTCTCCCTACAGATATCCCTAGTGTCGGTCGTGTTTTCCCAGTTTTTGGATTCTATGTGAAATGCGTTCATTGAGGATTTACTGATATATTTATATATCAGCATTGTTCTATCGCTAGCACGATGATCTTCAGCCAGTAGTATTAGGATAAATGTTATAATTAGAATTGTTATTAGTATACTTGTTATTAGGATAATTGTTATAATTATAATTGTTATTATTATAATTTGTATAATTATGATTGTTATTAGTATAATTTATATGCTTATAATTGTTATGATGATAACTCTTATTATTATTGTTGATGATATTTGTATAATTATTGCTTTTATTATTAGTAGTATTATTTGTGAAAACTATTAATTTGCGCATAGGCCTAATTGAATCGCATATGCATTCTTGAATCGTATATGCCTACATGAATCGCATATAAATAATTTTTATTTAAGTTTACATTGGGCTAAATCTGGTTGCTTTTTTAAAACAGTTATACAAAATAGTCTGGGGATAAGCAAGTCAAACAAAGAAGATAAACGAAAATAAGTTGAAACATTACTAATGATTATAAATATTACGTACAGGCAACGTTTAACCAAGTTAAATGACGTTTCGATTACGAAGCTTTCACCAGGATAAAAGACGGGAGACAAACTACATACCTTTACACATATATATATATATATATATATATATATATATATATATATGTCATGTGACGTATTCTCTCCAGAACTTTGTCTTCTCAATAAACTCCCTGAACCATTCTCTGTCTTGTGCCATGCAGCTTGAATTTTCTAGCGAATTATTCATCTTATCTTTAATGTCGTCAGTCAATCGTCTTCTTGGTCTGCCTTTCCTCCTCCGTTCAGGTGCTCTGCCCTTCATTAGTTATCTTTCTAAACAGTTGTGTCTCTTTATGTGACTAAATAATTGTATTTTCATTTTGTTATTGTGTTTAGTAACCAACATTCTGGAATCTTCAATGTGTTTATAATATCTGAGTTTCTCTTTTTTTCCTTCGGTGATATTATAAGTATTATTCTGTAGCATTTCATCTCAAAGGCGTTGAACTTCCTTACCGCTGTTTTACTTAGGGTCCATGTTTCACAGCCATATGTTGCAACTTGAAATGTAAATGTTCGTAATATTAGCAGTTACGTTTCTATTTTGTTGTTTTTCCATATATTTTTCCACCGTGTTATTTTTCAATATGCCATTGTCAGTAACCTCCTTACCTCTGCCATGCAGTCTCCTGTAATGTGTATGTTTGCTCCTAAGAATTCGAATTTATCCACACATTCTATCTCGGTATTGTTTATTTTCATTTTAAATTTTTGTATTATATCTGTTGACATGATTTTTTGCTATTTGCACGTTTAAATATAAGTTATGTGATTCGCTGTATGTCTTTGTGTTTTTGATTAGTTGTTCCAATCCCTTTTTATCATTTTAAAGAAACACATTGTCGTCTGCATAGCGTAGTTCAGTGATTTCAAAACCACAGATGTTTAAAGCGTGGTAGTCAGCGTTGTGTATGTCTTCTCTCACATTCCTAATTATACTTTCTGCGTAGATGTTGAACAGGTATGGGGAGAGTTTGCATCCCTGCCGTACTCCACTCTGTACCTCAAACCACTCTGACAGATCACCCTCTAACTTCACTGCATCATTTTGATTTTGGTAAAGCAATACTAATAAATGAGTCAGATGTCTTGGGAAACCCATGTCATTATCTCCTATAGTTTCTGATGTTGGTCGTAGTCGAACGCTTTTGAGTAATCCATGAAACACACTTTAGGGTCAGTTGAGATTTATCTACACTTTTCTATAATACGTCGGATGTTAAGAATGTGATCTCTTGTTCCTCTGTCCGATCTGAAGCCAGCCTGTATTTCGTTTATCTCCATCTCTAATTTTTGTTTGATTCTTTGCATTATGATGTTTAGTATTATTTTACTTTCTTATAAGGGCTATAGTTCCGTAATTTGAGCAGATCTGCAGGTCGTCTTTTTTTGGAGGATATAGTGGTTTTTTTCATTCCTCTGGCCATGTGCCGCTTTCCCACATTGTAAGGCAGAGTTTGTGGTAAATCTTGATTCCGACCTCGCTCCCTGTGTGTATCATTTATGTTGTTATGCCATCGTTGCCTGAGGCTTTCACTTTCTTTAAACTTTCTATTGCGTATCTTACTTCTTTCTTTGCAGATTCTGGCTCTTTTTCATATTCATTTATTGATTTCCTTTTTGTTTTACTTGGGTCATTGTACATCTCACTGTAGTATTCCTTCCATCTATGTAAGATATATTTCCCTTTCGTTAGTGTGTTACCTTGTTTATATTTCAGTACTTTTAAAGATGGTTGAAGTTTGTTGTCTCTGAGGTGTCGTACATTTTCGAACATCATTTTACTATTACCTTGGTTTTTCTGCTCTTTTATTTAAAGGCATAATATGTTTATGTAGTTTTGCTTTTCTTGTCTAATTCTTCCTCGGATATCTTTTTACAGACCTGTATAATGTGCTCTATTGTACTATTGTTTTTTATTCGTCTTCTTTCTTGGATAATGTTCATAGTTTCTTTCGATATATACTCTATCTTCCTCTTGCTATTTTTTGTGCAGAATGTTCTTTTTTGCACATTTATTGAAAATATCACTAATTCTGTTTCCCAGTTTATTTGAGGTGAATTCTTCTTGTTTTCAAGTAGTTTTTCGAATTTGTTATGAATTTGTATGTTATATTCTTCAGGTATAGACGTCATATCGTATCTTATTTGTTTGTGTCTTTTTATATTTAACTTGTACTTTGTGATGAGCAACTCATGATCAGTGTCGCAGTCTGAGCATGGTTGTGTCTTGCATTGAAGGATGTTTGTTTTCCATCTTTGTTCTAGTAGTATATAATCACTGTGGTTTCTTGTCTTTCCGTCTGGTAACGTCCAGGTGTATACTCTTCTCGTGTGATTTTTGAAGAATCTATTCATTACTGCCATGTTGTTTTCTGCACGGAGGTTTAGAAAACGTTCGCCTCTATTGTTAGTACTGCCAATTCCGTATGCACATTGATTCACGTGAAATAAGCAAATAAGCGCATTCCGACTCTACTAAATGTCAAAATATATTGAACTTTGAACCACACATTAATACAGTTTAATTGAACAAAAGACATCTGGTTTTATGGAAATGGTATTTTACTGTTTTTATCACGCCTGATTGACGGTGCGAGACCAATGTCGAGCTGCTGGTATGCTTCTTAGTAAAAGGGCAAACAGAGAAAGTACCAGATATTTCAATTATGAGCATATAACTTTAGGTAGGCTACATCACAGATTCTTGGCGAAAGGAACGACTGATGGCAGCGCCAGACCTGGTCAACCTTGTATAACAACACTAGCTCAAGATCGGCATATTGTACTAATGAATCTGTACAACCGCTGTCAAACATCATCTCAGAGAGCAGATCATACACGAGACATATTATCCCAAACATTGTGAGAGGAGACTTCACTTCTCTTGCTTGTAAATAAATTCTAACGTTGGTCATATCCTTACTAGATTTCACATAACCAGCAGACTAACTTGACTTACTAGACTCCACATAACCAGCAGACTAGCTTGACGTACTAGACTCCACATAACCAGCAGACTAACTTGACTTACTAGACTCCACATAACCAACAGACTAACTTGACTTATTAGACACCACATAACTAGTAGACTGACTAGACTCCACAATACCGACAGAATGTTGACTTACTAGACGCCACATAACCAACAGACTGACGACTTACTAGACGCCACATAACCAACAGACTGTTGACTTAGTAGACGCCACATAACCAGCATATAGGCCTGGGAACAACAAAGCTTATCCTAAACACCGTGATGTATTTTTAATGGCTGTGTTTGTATCTTGTAAAGAATGCTTGGATTGGAGTATGCGACACATCTGGGACCTGCTCAACGACCATGAGTAGTATAGATCACATCATAGAAAGTAAACATGACTTCATTTGTTACGTTTTTCATTATTTTCGTAATTTCCATTGCTCACTTTTTATATACTCTGTTTTGTACTACTAGCTATTGTGTTTTCACTGACACGTTTGGTAACTATCTTTCAGTGTTGTCTCAGGAAATGTACATGGCTACATGATAGAAATTAGATAGAGAGATAGATAGATAGACAGACAGACAGACAGCTAGATAGATAGATAGATAGATAGATAGATAGATAGATAGATAGATAGATAGATAGATAGATAGATGGATGGATGGATGGATGGATGGATGGATGGATGGATGGATGGATGGATGGATGGATGGATGGATGGATGGATGGATGGATGGATGGATGGATGGATGGATAGATACATCAATTTTTTCACGGGTACAGGTTGTCAGCGTAACACCAAAGTTTCCTTAGTTGTCTCCTACGACATGCCTGGAAAGACAACATTGTGCCTATTCCCTGTACCATGAACTAGAAGCACATACCCTGATTTCTACACTGAATAAGTAACTATTTTGACCGTATCTAATGAGACAATGCAAAACATGTGTGTAGAAAATTAATCAGTTTATTCGGGTCCCAGGGATCAACGAGAGGAGATGATGCCGAAACGAAGGGAGGCGAGGTCATATGTGAAATCATATTTAAAACATCTTGCAGGATGTTTACAGAATACATAGGTGAAATAATATTTGAAAAGATGTTATTGTTCCAATAGCTTCAGTCAGTTATCAGCTTACAGCGCCAATAGCTTCAGTCGGTTATTAGGTTACATCGTCAATAAAGCACCAGTCACATTTTAGGCTACAGCATCAAAAGCTTCAGTCAGTTATCAGATTGCAACGCCAATAGTTTCAGTCAGATATCAGGTTACAGTATAGCTGTAATGAACTGTGTCTTCATGTCATCTACGGAATCTCAAAGGTTTGGAAATATTGCCGTCTCAGTAGGCCATATTTTTCCCCTTACTTCTTGGCATACATGACGAATATTTTCTGGTGTCTCAGAGCTCAGTTAACAGTTGGAAAGGCCTATCTCGCCAATTTTGAGCATATGCTCAGAAGAGCAAGTATTACACATTAAACTACATGTAGAGAAGATACAACAACTTGAACATTACAAATATCTACTACTTGAAAACAAGAAGAATTCACCTCAAATAAACTGGGAAACAAAATAAGTGACATTTTCAATAAATGTGCATAAAAGAACATTCTGCACAAAAAATAGCAAGAGGAAGATAGAGTATATATCGAAAGAAACTATGAACATTATCCAAGAAAGAAGACGAATAAAAACCAATAGTACAATAGAGCACATTATACAGGTCTGTCAAAAGATATCCGAGGACACATAATCACAAATGACAGCAGATGTCAAACAGAAGTTTAAAGGAGAATAGGAATGGCTAAAAGTACTTGTAATGAAAAGAAAAAAAATTTGATATCTGAACACGTTACAAACAAGCTAAAAATGAGAATGATAAATTGATACATCTATTCTATAGTAATGTATAACTCAGAAATATGGACATGAAACAATCAATTAAAATACATAATTAATCTCTTTGAGATGTGAATATATAGAAAATTAAAGGGAGCCGCGTTAGCGCAGTGGTTAGCGCACTGGCTTCGCATATGAGTGGTCCTGGGTCCATTCCCCAGTTGATGCGGAAATGTTTTTCAGATCGCAACGGCTCCCGGGTCGACCCAGCCTTAAATTGGTACCGGATTAATCCGGGAAGTAAAGACTGCGAGGGAGAGGAGATGGCTACCGCCCTCATTTGCAGAGCCTTTGAAATGTGAGATCGCTAACATCTCGCACCCCTACGGCATTAATAAATGCTATGGGTTACTTTACTTTACATAATATAGAAAATTAGGGAAAATTCCATGGAAAGAGAATAAAGCAAATAAAGAGCTTCTACGAACGTTTTGTATGTAGAAAGAAGTATTAAAAGTAATCAAGATTAAATAATATATTGTGAACATATTAAAGGACATGATATCTTGTTGATATCTTACTTGAGGGTAAATTCGAATGGAGGCGAACAAGAGATAGAGATACAAATTGGACAGTAACATCACAAGGTGGTATGTTACAACCTAACAGAGTGCACTGCGAAGACAATAAACAGTGAATGCTGGAGATCTGTTGGAGCCAACTTACCTTGCGGGGACGTCACTTAGCGACGATGATAGTGATGCGCATGTCGATTCGTCTGTTGTAATCAGTTCGCAATCTGGAGACAAGTGTTGATTCTGTGCTTGACATTTGATGATTGTGTTCATTTGGTTGTCTCCACTACAATGTGAACATGATCGACATTTATTCTAGAAGACATTCAGGAGAATATATGAGTTCGAATTCAAGGCGAGTGTGGATGGGAGAGCGGGTGAACAGTACGCGTCTGTAGTGGCCAATGTTTCCGATTCAGGAGAGGAGCAAAAGATAATTATACGCGAGATAAGATAAGATAAAGATAAGATAAGATAAGATAAGAGGAAGAAAGAAAATGAGTACAATATAAAAAAGACAAAGCTGACAAGAAAATGTGTCGTTTTTCTCCTCTCTTCATCGTATCTCCCTTATCATATTCCTTTTTCTCCTCTCTTCATCGTATCTCCCTTATCATATTCCTCTTGCTCCTTTCCTACATTATGTTTCTCTGTAACATTGATTTCTTCTGTGTTTGTGTCGTGATGAAGAAGTTTTAGTCGAAACGTCGTTCGATTCTGTTAATGTTGTTACTGTGTTTTGTATTTTTTGCAAAACTTAAATCAGTTTTCTCTACCCAACCCCCCCCCACCCCTATTCTCAACAGATTCAATACTCGCCGCAGTCACATGTGGCTCTGGTTTATTAAAAAAAACAGCAGCACGTCCTGAACGTTAATCTTACATACAAAACAAAATACGTTGCATTGTTCACGGTTCCTTGAATACAAACCGCACCCATATTCACCTATGTACTACGATATGCTTTTTGTGTGTACATCTTTATCCGTTGCTTTTTTTTTCTTACAAAGAAAGACATAGTTTTAGTTATATTACAATACCATCTTAACTCTATACATTATATTTAATTAACTGTTTTTATTCGTTATTTAGTTTAACTATAACATTAGAGAAGTTACACAAAATATGTGAAGCGTATCCACCATTAGAAAGAAGTTGATTTATACGGAGACATTTTACAATGTAGTACAGATAACGTAGCAAAACTTTATTTTTATGTACAATATTGCTATTAGATTGTTCCGTGCAAGAGTTAATTTACAATTCATGTCTCGCTGTTGCATCCAGATAGGTTTAATGTGATGTCAACAGCTGAAACAATAAACTGGAAAAAAAATATTTATGTGAAATAAATTTTCAATTTTAATGGCTGTCTGAGTTATTATACTATTTAATCAGCTTTAATTATTGAATATGACTCAGTGCAATATGTGTAGTTTCATATTGTGTATTTACAGTGTATTGTCTTGTTATAGTCCATGCGTGTGAATTTGGTTGTCTTGTCTTCTCACAGACTTCTGCGTGGTCAATCATTTTTTGATACCGAGGTTCCATCATGATACAGTGGTTGGTTATAAACCATCTTTTATATTGATTTTTCACCACTCCACTTTCTATTCAAGCAGTAAAAATGTGTACCATCTTTCCCTACTCCACTTCCTCTTCAGGTTGTAATAATGTCTTCCATCTTTACCTGCTCCACTTTCTCTTCAAGTTGTACAAATGTCTTCCATCTTTACCTGCTCCACTTTCTCTTCAAGTTGTAACAATGTGTTCCACATTCCCTACTCCACTTTCTCTTCAAGTTGTAACAATGTGTTCCACATTCCCTACTCCACTTTCTCTTCAAGTTGTAACAATGTGTTCCACATTCCCTACTCCACTTTCTCTTCAAGTTGTAAAAATGTCTTCCATCTTTACCTGCTCCACTTTCTCTTTAAGTAAAAATGTGTTCCATCTTTCCCTTCTCCACTTTCTCTTCAAGCTGTAAAAATGTGTTTCAACTTTCTTCTTCTCAAAATTCCCCTATACACTCTTCAAAAAATAAAAAAAAATAGTATATAGAAAGAAACACGAGTTACACGACCTGTAAACCCTAGATATAAACCAAAAGTTACAGGTGCACCAGGCATGGTAATTTCCAGGATTAGCACAGCCTTTCCCCGAGAGTCAAGTCGCCAATGAACACAAGCTAAGCGAGACGACTTTTGTTAAAGTTATTATAAAGTGTATTGTACCTTCACTATGTGTATAACTGTCCACACTGACTATCTATTTGGATGGCGCATATCAACTTTCTAGTATAGCTGAAACATTTGTAAATACTAAACAGTTTTCATGTGCATTTATCTTTTCGAAATGAGTACCAGAATATGTTTGGAAAAACACAGATAGCATTTGTCATTTCTGTGTGTATGTGTCCATCCATTTATATATCTATCTATTGCTCGATTTACTAGCTTTGCCCACAAACAAATGTAATTATCTAATAAAACGTGTAAAGTATTAATAACATGTTTAATATGATATTAAAGTTGGTAAAACAAATAAATATATAATTTATATTTGTGCATCATGTCCAGTTTTCATACATCAGTGAAATTCTTTGAAATTTGATCTTTGCTGGCACATTAATTATTTTGTATCCAGAAAAGAAATTTTACCTCTTCCGACATGACACCGGATACAAGGATAAACATAGTATTGTGTTCAAGAGTAAACAATAGTGCAATTTCACACTCAAATCTTGATACTTGTATGATAGACCACTCATGTAGATAGGAGGTCATATAACTGACTGTAAACATCTTAAAATGTGTGAGGATGTATGTTGACAAGTAGACTTTTGATATTTATGGCAACTAAACAAATATTTAAACCAATGACCGCATTTTAGTTTGTTTTTTAAAATCATTCATAGGTCCTATATCATTTCACATTCACACACACTTTTTTTAATTACATACGTTATATAATTACTCAGGCACATCATTCTGAAGTTGGGAAAAACTAGTCAAACGAGTTATAACTATCCATTAATTAACCATAAATCCACAATAACATATTTTGGAAATATTAAAGGACATGGTACCTTCTTGGAGACCTTATTTTAGGGTATAGTTGAGAGAAATTCGATCAAGAGGGAAGCAATTGGGTGAGTGGCATTGCGAGATGTTACTATCTATCTGTCTGTCTTCCTGTGTGTCAGCCTGTCTATTTGGCTGGCTGGCTGCCTGCCTGCTATCTGTCTTTCTGTCTGTCTGTCTGCTTGTCTGTCTGTCTTTCTGTTTGTCTGTCTGTCTGTCTATCTAATCTATCTTTCTTATATATCCATCCATCCATTCATTAGCAGACCCTACTTAAGTCCTATTCTTACGAACTGCCATGGCGAGAACGGAACGCAACTTCAAGTACCTATATGGCCAGATGTTGGGAAGTGTGACCGGTCGCATAAACCGAAGATGATATAAGGATGAACTAGTTGCGCGTCGCAACCCTTATGTGAGTATTGCTCGCATTGTACACTAGCGCATGTATGATGTTCGTCCGTCGTGATCGACGATGACCAAAAACTCAACCATAATAATAATAACAATAAATAATAAAATAATAAAGTTAATAGTGCGTTTTTAAATGACTAGCAAGTCCAATGCGCGCACAAAATGTTCTTTTACAGAATTGACAACAATAGAAGGTATCTGTGTGAGGTTGAGATGTTTTTTCTTTTCTACGTGTCCGCTTCTGTCTTGCAGTTTCTTGTCTGAATTCTTCTGCCGCTAGTGCTCCCGTTCTAATGCTGTAACGCCAAGCCGTTCTATCCTGAGCGAAGCTCTCCCAAGCGCCTACGTCAATGTTAAGATGTTTCAAGGATGACTTGAGCGTGTCTTTGAAACGCTTTTTCTGTCCACCAGCTTTTCGAAATCCTGCCTTGAGTTCTCCATAATATATTTGTTTTGGCAATCGCGAGTTCTCCATACGCACAAGATGGCCTGCCCAGCGTGCCTGCGCCTTCATAAGTATTGTGTGGATGCTTATTGAGGTTGATTTTTCCAAGACCTCGTAGTCTGGTACTTTGTCCCACCAATGGATGTTTAGTAATTTACGTAGGCAGGTAAGATGGAAATGATTTAACTTTCTTGCATGTCTAGCATACACTGTCCACGTTTCGCAGGCGTATAGTAAGGTTGGTATAACAGCAGCATGATATACTTGTAGTTTGGTGGTTGTTCTTATACCTCTTCTGTCCCATACATTTTTGCGTAATCCGCCAAATACAGCACTAGCTTTTGCCAGTCTATTGTTAATTTCCACATCAATGTTGACATCGCGAGAGAGAGTGCTTCCAAGGTAAGTAAAATTGTCGACTACCTGCAGTTTTTCCTTATTGACGATGATGGAAGTAGCAGTATGTTGGCTATTTGATTTTGCTTGGTGCATGACTTCTGTTTTTTTGGTGTTAATAGTGAGACAAAAGTTGTTGCAGGCCTTTGAGAAGCGGTCTATGGTGCTCTGCATGTTTACGACAGAGTCAGCATACAATGCACAGTCGTCAGCATAAAGTAATTCTCTAACAGTACTAGATTTAGTTTTCGTGTTTGCTTTTAGACGACGTAAATTGAAAAGACCACCATCCGTTCTGTAATTGATCATTATGCCTGCTGTTTCATTACTATGGTGTGTTTCCGTTAACATGGCTGTAAATAACAGGCTGAAAAGAGTAGGGGGAAAGAGTAGCGCATGTATAAGGCCGGAACAACGATCAACGGACAGAACCTCGAACCACTAGCAAACGATACCTTAGATAGGGCAGTGTACCGTAGGGAGGAAAATGTAAGATGAAACGAGGTTCATGTCTGTGTGAACCAACCGTACGTCGCAACCCGTTTGTAGGTGTTGCTCGTACTTCACGCGGGCTCACTAGACAGACATAGGTTGAACCATTGCCTCTGTGCCTTTCTAGTCGTGTGTAGCAGGACGCCTGTTGTCGCTGCAAACATAACATAGCCGTAATAGGGGGAGGTGTGTAATTCGTGGTCAGTCATACAGTCTCCTCATTGTAGGCTGAAATAAGGGTAGCCGACTCAATACAGCCAAGGAAAACCAACCAGGACCACGACATGATGGTTTGATGACACCAACTAGTCACCTACTACCAACTGACACTACTCTTTCCCATACTCCACCGTACTATTTTACATGTATTGACAGTAATAACGGGTCTGCCTCCTTCAGACACGGCCTTCGTTCCCGGTCCCTTTACTTTCCACTGTGCCCTTTTCATCGGCACCTTCTTCCTACGACTCTCTATATCAGCTTCTTTTTGATACCTTCTTACGACGCACTTTTCCGTGATCGTTACCCGCCATCACTTCCCCAGCCGTTGCCTCTCTTTCCCTTGGGCCCCTCTCACCGACACATTTCCTTCTTTTGTAACGTGTCTCCGTTGTGGTTTTGATCCCACGTTGATCTACCACTTTCACTTACTACTTCTTCCTCGCCTCTTTATTTACCTTCTTTTTTTATTCTCCTTCCTTATCTCGGTCCCCTCATCTCTTTTCATCTCGTGCTATCTGTTTCTATAGGCTATTTGGTTCGAGTCATAGATAATGACATCCCAACTCCGTTTCATCTTCTACGCCCCTGCCTTTAGCTTAGGTTCTTGTTTGCCGCGCGCTCTCTTAACTCCATGTCCTTGTTGATTCATCCTTTGTCCGATTTTATTGCCTCTTACTGCACTGGGCTATATTTTATCCCGCCTCCTCGTCTTCTCCTGGTTTTATACCGGCCTCTGTCAGGTTTATAACCTGGTGCCCTGGTTTGACACTTCCTTTTTCATACTCCGACCATTTTCGAGAGAAGTATTTCAATTTTAAATTATTTTATTTTATTTACATATCTTATCTATTTTCACTTCTTCTGTCCACTTTTTCCTCCTTACTTACCATTATCGTCCCTTTAAGCCTTCTTCTCCCATGTCATGCTGTCCTATATTTGCTTCCTCCGTCGTCCATTCGCTATTGTCCTTTCCGTTTTTCTTTCCTTCATATCGCAATCATGTGTGTCTATATCTAAAATTGATTTACTATGGTCATTGTTTGTCCTGATAAAGGCTTTTTAGTCGAAACGTCGCCTGTCACTGTGCCTCGTTGATCTGTTGTTTCATTTTATTTTGTAACACCTATTTTTATTTATTTTCATATTGTGTGCCCTGTGTTACCCCAGTCACCAATTTCCTGTTTACGGTTGTTACCCGACAGTGGATCGTTAACTCCGTCAACGAATCTCTCTCTCTCTCTCTATCACTCTATCTGCGTTCTTACATTAGTGTCCCAATTTAATCCCCAAAAATCCCCAACTTAACATGGGATTGTTGATTCCCCTCCACGATTATATAACATATTTACACATATAACTATTCATGTTATGTGTACATTAATTGTGTTATGACATGTTTTCTGAATGTATTTTTCTGTCACTTCTCAGATGTTGACAAACAGACCCAGTCCAGTAGGACTGAGACAGGTAGCCGTAGCTACGGTTGTGTTTATTGCCTGGACGTTAACATCATTTTTTTGCCATGAGTGCGCAAAGATGTACTTACAGATTTCGGAGAAGAACTTGATGCTTTCAAGCGACAATCATCCTGACAAACATTTGCCATTTTATCGACTGACTTTGGCGTTTATTCTAACAACAGTGCAGGTGAGTGCTTATTCTAACAACAGTACAGGTGAGTGCTTATTCTAATAACAGTACAGGTGAGTGCTTATTCTAAATACAGTACAAGTGAGTGCTTATTCTAATAACAGTACAGGTAGTGCTTATTCTAATAACAGTACAGGTGAGTGTTTATTCTAATAACAATACAGGTGAGTGCTTATTCTAAATACAGTACAAGTGAGTGCTTATTCTAATAACAGTACAGGTAGTGCTTATTCTAATAACAGTACAGGTGAGTGTTTATTCTAATAACATTACAGGTGAGTGCTTATTCTAAATACAGTGCGGGTGAGTGCGTGTTCTAAATACAGCACAGGTGTTTATTCTAAATACAGTACAGGTGAGTCATTTTCTGTTATTTCACCATAATTCTATATTTCGTGTGTTGTTAATAAGTTTATTCTGAAAGATTCTGGTCTTGCAACAGTGACATCCCATCCAACAACTTCTCTGTTTTGTGTTCCTCGGTCTCTTCTCATTTTATTATTCACAATACACAATAAATAACCGAACTCCATGTTTGTACCAAGTCTTCTATTTATCTACAGTGTTCTTGCTGTTTCCTATTTGTCCGGAGACAATCCAGACAACTGACGCAACCAAAGGGTATGCTGCTGTTGATATCGTCACATGCACTAGCAACATTTGCCACCAACTATAGTATGGCATACATTGAGGTAAGTCATTTATTCAGCAGGCTAGGTTAGAGATTCTCAACGCGGGCAGTGATCCCTGCCACCCAAGTGTCCTGGAGACTTGAATAGCGGAGAAACATTTGGAAATTGAGGAGGGGGTTGGACCCAACTCTATGGAGAACCACAGAATGATGAGTAAAAAGTAGTTATATGTAAAGAATGTCAAGAATCATTTTTAGATATCAAGGACAATAGTCACGGACGACAATTTGTACGAATACCGGGTCTGGGACCTGGTCTCACAGCTGGAGCCAGGGTCCGTTTCCCAAAACTGGAGCCAGTTCTCGTGTCCCAAAACCTGAGCCACTGTCCTTGTCCCAAAGCTGGAGCCAGTCCTAGTGTCTCAAAACTGGAGCCAGTGTCCTTGTTCCAAATCTGGAGCCATGATTCTTGTTCCAAAACTAGTGTCAGTGTCCTTGTTCCAAATCTGGAGCCATGATTCTTGTTCCAAAACTGGCGTCAGGATCCCTGTCTCAAAACTGGAGCCATGGTCCTTGTCTCAAAACTAGGTTAGGGTTAGGGTTTTGTGTGGTTTAAAAGGCCTGTGTTCTCATCACACTCTAATTGGATAATATAATGAATATGATACAGCGGAATACTTCATAGCGCCTCATTTTATAACAGTGGAATCCCTCTATAGCGAATTTATGAATAATCTTGGAAGCTCTCTATATCTTGTTATTTAAGACATTTCGAAATATTCTATAGCGCATCATTATAACATTGAGATTTCTCTATAACGCATCATTTTATAGTAGTGTAATCCTTATATAACTCGTCGTTTTATAAGTTCACTCTATAGCGTATCATTTTAAAACTGGAATTTCTCTATAGCGTATGTTTTTATAATAGTGTGACCCCTCTATAACGTATTCTTTTATAATTTTGGATTTTCTTTATAATGCATCATTTAATATTAGTGGAATCATTCTATAACATTTCCTTTTATAACAGCGAAATACACTGATCTAGAATCATTCGAAAGAAATGAGCTTCCACAAAGTTTCAACATATCATAAATCACACCCATCCTGCAAGACTGCAATACACTAAACCAGTTAAGGGAAGAACTGGCCCACAGAGTTGGATATCTACAAAAAGATGTATGGGAGCACTGAAGAGCTTTCAAATACAGCAGCATTTATTAAGAAAACAGGACTTGCTGTGTAGACATGTCAAACTGCGAACGAGAAGAAGAAGATCCATAAAGACATGTCAAACCCAACTGAAAAACTACAAGCCCATATCTCTTCATTCTAAACACAGACTACAACATGTGAACAATCGTTGACATGGAATGGGCTGATACAAGGTGACGTTAACTTAACATGTTTACGTAGAGCCTACATATTAAAGTTGTTGAAATAATTCGAGAATATTTTTGAACAATCGGACCAAATTATATTGTGTATACTTTGTCCTCCATTGTACACAGTCCTTTCTGCGCAAAACATTTGTTCAGCTCATGGTATAGAACATTATATAATAAAGAAGACGAATACTATTCACTGGTAATGTGACGCTACCTAAAAAACTCTTTGATTTATTTAACTATACACTCCCCACTGTAAAATCTATGTCAATATGTTTTCAATTTTTATTACAATTTATATCACATTTCTTTAGCTTATTAAAACGCACGCACTTTTACAGCACAAGGTGGTGTCTGTAATTGGAAACGAACACGCTCATAAATGTTAAGATACATTATTTCTCGTTCATTGAACTGCGTCAGCTTTTAATTTTTCAATAATTTGATAATACTTTATTAATTCGCACAGGCTTCTTCAACCTTAGCGATCAAGATTACTGAACCAATAACAATGGCGGCGGCCCACCATATTCTATTGAGAATACATGTTCCAATGCACACGGCTATAAGTATGCCGGTCATTATTTGTGGAGCTTTCATTTTCACAGGTAAGAGCTTGTTTTGTACGTGCACTACAGAGTTGGCGCTCGTAGGCTTCCAGTGTCAGGTAAGAACTTGTTGTGTACATGTACTACAGAGTTGGCGCTCGTAGGCAACCGGTGTCATGTAAGAGCTTGTTTTGTACATGCACTGGATAGTGATATGTGTGATGATCTATCAAACGCCTTCTCTTGATCGAGAGACAATATTGATGATGTTGTCTGTGTAATTGACTATATTGTTTATGAGATGTGCATGTTGGTATATGTTTCTGTGTTGTATGACACTGCACTGTTGATCTTCATAAATTAGTTTATTCATGACCGGTTTTAGTGTGTTTGTTAGGGATTTGGTTCGCATTTTGTAGTCTGTGTTTAGAAGAGATATGGGCCTGTAGTATTTCAGTAGTGTTGTGTCTGATTTGTCTTTAGGGATGAGTGTAATGTACGATATGTTGTAACTGGGTGGAAGCTCATTTCTTTCGAATGATTCTAGATAAGTGTTTCCCAACCTTTTTACACCATGCGCCAGCTAAGTATTTCTACAATTCTGATTCCCCCGTATGTAACATATACATTTATTTTTATTTTATATTCAAAAATTGAATTATTCCTAAATGAACCTTAAGTGTAACTTGTTTAAAATGCCCCCCCCCCCCTGAACAATCACATTGCCCCCCTGTGGGGAGTAGGCACCATGTTGGGAAACACTGTTCTAGATAGACATTTATTAAAAATGGTCCTAGGATGAAGAAAAAGTGTAAAAGTGTTGATAAAATTCTGCCGTGAGTCCGTCAGGTCCTGGTGATTTCTCTTTCTGCTCTATCATTACTGCTGCAGTTATGCATTCTAATGTCAGTCCGGTGTCCAGTTTCTGTGGTTCTGTTCTTGTGTGTAGAGCTGCCTGTACTAATCTTCAGAGGCTAGGGTTACTTTCGTTGGTTCGGTCTGCATATTTCCTTGTCAGTCTACTATGTGTCTTATTTGTCTGCTGCGTTGTATGTTTAGTTCCTTACCCATGTACTGTTTTCTGTGTGTTTCCTGTGTGATTGTGTTCAGTCTTGTTCTCAGAAGAGCACCTTGAAACCAACTCTTCCTGCAGTGTGTACATGTCAGATGCGTTGGTGTTTATTTGTTTTGTTAGTCGTATTGCTTCTTCTAGAATATTTTTCTTCTTTTACTCGTTATCTGTGTATCATGGTTACAAATGTTTGAGTCTTTCTTGTATTGTGTACTTTAGAAGTTCCCAGTAATGCCGAAGACGAATGTGTCGGGCCATTGGCGCAATAATAACGGCGACACGACGCATTTCCATTCTCTCGACTACATCCTTCTGGAAATCTAATAGGACCATGGTCCTGCTACACGAGATATCCAGTGGGAGTTTGAGAATGAACGATGAAGAAGAAGAAGAGGTACCTAGTGAATGTGTATGCTTTCAGTTTCTATGTTTTTTGTGTATGTTGAGATTATCTCTGTCATATGGTCTACATACACTTTGTTTTGTAACAGTGTATTGTTAAATTTCCAGTCAGGAGATCGTTTGAGTGATATATTTTTGTGTGTAGTGTTGAGTGTTGCAATCCCTGCTTTGTGATCGGTGAATTTGATTGTTTCTGTTAGAAGCTTCATTTGTAATTTGTGATGACTTGAATTTGAGTGTTTCTGTTAAGTACTTGATTTGTAGTGTTTGATGTCTTGAATTTGAGTGTTTCTGTTAAGTACTTGATTTGTAGTGTTTGATGTCTTGAATTTGAATGTTTCTGTTAAGTACTTGATTTGTAGTGTTTGATGTCTTGAATTTGAGTGTTTCTGTTAAGTACTTGATTTGTAGTGTTTGATGTCTTGAATTTGAGTGTTTCTGTTAAGTACTTGATTTGTAGTGTTTGATGTCTTGAATTTGAATGTTTCTGTTAAGTACTTGATTTGTAGTGTTTGATGTCTTGAATTTGAGTGTTTCTGTTAAGTACTTGATTTGTAGTGTTTGATGTCTTGAATTTGAGTGTTTCTGTTAAGTACTTGATGTGTAGTGTGTAATGACTTGAATTTACGTAAATTATGTCAAGAAATGATGATCTGTAGTATCCTGTGCTTGAGTGTGTTATTTCTGTGCCCTGTGTGTGTGTGTGTGTGTCCGTAGACATAATTAGATTATGTGTGTCAAGTATTGCCTGTATAGTGTCTAGTTGTTGTGTGTTCTCTGTGTGTACCTTTCATGCAGTGGCGTACCTAGGGTAAGTGCGCACTGTGCGATGAAAATTTGGACCCTCCCCCCCCCTCCGAATTTGATTTATTTTTTAAAACAAAAAAAAAACAAAAATTTTACACGTTAATTATTATCATCGAATTTATCCACTTTTAACAAAAGACAGAAATACATTTTAAAATTTTAATTTAAAATTATAAATTTACTTTTATGACTGATAATTTTTCAATGTTTCTGAATAAAGACAAGAAATTCCACAGGCAGTTGGTCCTTTTCTTTAAATTCTAGTTCACTTTAAAATTAATTAAATTCTTTAACATTAGCTCACCGTTAAGGAGTTTTTTTCTAGTATCCAGAATGCACTTGTACACAACACTTTTTACACTTTTTCACAATCTGATTTCTTCACTGGTTATAGTTAGGTTATATGACTTTATGATGCGTTGAAACACAAGCCTGATTGTGCCTGCCAAAGTTTAAAACGTTATTTAATTGTCTGTTCTTTATTGATGATAGAGTCGTTGTCGTAGAATGATATCATTAGATTGCTAGAAATATACTTTATTTGTCATCGAACCCACAGACTACTTGTAACGGACTTTTACGGTGCTAAGTGAACGACTAAATGGATTGACGATCGAAACTGTCACTTATTTTTCGTTTTTCTTACAAGATAAAATATAATTTTGAAGTAAATTCTGGGAGTGTCTTCTTTTAAAACGAACTAGTTCTACTTATTATTTAATTTTAATTTTAATGTTTTATAAGATGTGTCAGAAATGTGGTATTACCTGATAAATGGGCTTAACAAGGAGAAATATTATTTTTTAACTGTGTGAGGCATCAACTTTGATACGTCAAAGGTACTTAAACCCCATTTCGAAGTTTTCATTATTTCGAGGGGCATTTTGATGCCCCTCAAGCCTTGATGCCCTGTGCGGCCGCAACCCCCGCACCACCCTCGGTACGCCACTGCTTTCATCTGTACCTTTACATTACTGCTACTACATCTTTCTCATCTAGAACACAGTTCAAATCTCCAGCCAATATTATATTGTGTCCTCTATAAAATCTCCAGCCAATATTATATTGTGTCCTCTATAAAATCTCCAGCCAATATTATATTGTGTCCTCTATAAAATCTCCAGCCAATATTATATTGTGTCCTCTATAAAATCTCCAGCCAATATTATATTGTGTCCTCTATAAAATCTCCAGCCAATATTATATTGTGTCCTATATAAAATCTCCAGCCAATATTATATTGTGTCCTCTATAAAAATATATGAGTGTGGTTTCCAAATGCTCGTAAAAATGTGGTTCGTATCTGTAGGTGGCTGGTGCATGTATGTTAACTATTGTGTATGTATGCATATTGTACCTAACCTGAACTATTGCCATCTTACCCTCACTACCACTGTTCTCGTGT
Source organism: Meghimatium bilineatum (assembly GCA_034231615.1). NCBI lineage: Eukaryota > Metazoa > Mollusca > Gastropoda > Stylommatophora > Philomycidae > Meghimatium > Meghimatium bilineatum. The sequence goes on from CM067301.1 coordinate 3,288,829, forward strand.
AATATTTCCCATCTGTCTGAATGTTGTAAGATGGCTACTCCTGAACCAACATACTGGACACTAAGACTAAAGCATGAATGTTTCAAGCCTAAACATGTGATTGTGTTTGCGTGCTTATCTTTGTCTCATGTACTAATACAAAATCTGGTGTGTATTTGTGTATGATGAATATTTGTATTAGTTATAAGGTCTGTTGACTATCCACGTACATAAGTACTCAGATCTCCGCTTCAGTAAATCTCTCAAGGTTTAACAGCTGATCGCTTTCGTTCTATGTTGGCTCACTGCTCTTTTTGAGCTCTTTGTCAAGGGTTCTCTACGGACTACGCCCATCTTCACTCCCAATTCCCGCATTCTTGATATTGACTCATGCTCATTCAACTCAAAATCTTCAAAATGTGAGGACTCACGAAGAGCAATGACTATAAGGGATATTATTTGGTATAGTTTTGCGCTCATACCAAGTGTATTAATACTAACTATTCTTATTTCTCCATCCATTTTTGGTTTCTTAGGGAAAAAAAGAACAACTATGCAGCATATAATTATATTATAATGTAATTATGGCAGTTATCTGTCCTGATACAGTAAGAACCAGTGCTCGAGGGCTATGAAGGGATTTCCCCTCAAAATCCTCAGTGGTGTCGAGGTACAGAGCGAGCATTCCTGATGACATACTTCAAGTGGAAGATGTTGAAAGATGTAGTTCAGAACAAATACATTCACAAATAGCTGACTGTTGAACGATATTGTCCAAGAAAGATGTGACTCGTGGTGCAATTTTCAAAACACGAAAAGTATAGAATTTGTTCAAAACTTGCCTGATGTCCAAAATATCCCTTCGTTGTCTAGAACTTTATGAATTCAAAAAAAACAAACGCACTTAAAACACTACCGCACACAATGATAATTCAAGACTTTACCGGTAAAGATTTGATAGTACACAACAAAACTTTAAGATCTATAATAAAAGGCGCAAGATTTATGCGTTTTTGTGATGAGTAACCAGAACCAATAAATGCCTTGGGGTCAAACTCCGAATTTGTTGCTTGAATTTGAATTTTTGAAAGAAAGCAAAAACATTCTGTATAGTTATATTTTTTGGTACTATGATCGTAGTCCAACTCACTTTTTCGTTCTTGTTTCCCAATAGTGCCTACCTGCGTCTTTGATGGTTAAATGATCTAAATATTAAGGGCATATATCAATAAATATTCAATAATTACTTGATATATTCATTTTTAGGGTTAGGGTTTAGTGTTGTTTTACATAACTTATCATAACCCTAATATAATGATATTTGAATTAATAAATGAGAAACATAAACCGACAAACATAGGCAGGGGAAATAATCACACACGTAGGCACTAATTGACGCAAGGGTATTGGACTGCAATCGTAGTACCCATTTTCAAAGAATGTTGACATTTGTCTACAGATTGTAGACTCAGAGAGAGGTTTTCTTCCGGATAGAAATTGAAACGATAAAGGTGGGTTGTCCAACATTAATAATTATGAGAGAGAATACGGCGATAACTCTGCTTAATTTTGTCAACAACAATTTAACAGTTATTGACACGAGGAAGCGAGAGGGTTTCATTGACAGTTGTTGACGCGAGGAAGGGAGAGGGTTTAATTGACAGTTATTGACACGAGGAAGGGAGAGGGTTTCATTGACTGTTGTTGACATGAAGGAAGGGAGAGGGTTTCATTGACAGTTGTAGACGCGAGGAAGGGAGAGGGTTTCATTGACTGTTGTTGACATGAAGGAAGGGAGAGGGTTTCATTGACAGTTGTAGACGCGAGGAAGGGAGAGGGTTTCATTGACAGTTGTTTACACGAGGAAGGGAGAGGGTTACATTGACAGTTGTTTACACGAGGAAGGGAGAGGGTTACATTGACAGTTGTTTACATGAGAAAGGGAGAGGGTTTCATTGACAGTTGTTGACACGAAAAAGGTAGAGGGTTTCATTGACAGTTGTTTGCAGGAGGAAGGTAGATGGTTTCATTGACAGTTATTGACACTATGATGTTTCACAATGGGTGACGTCAATATCTTTATGTTTTGTATACTAATTAAACGTTTGCAATGTACAATTTGACGAACAATCTTTAACACATCACGTATTGAAACATCATACTTTAAAACATCATACTTTAAAACATCATACATTAAAACATCATACTTTAAAACATCATGCTTATAACATAATGTTGTAAAGTTTGTTCGATAATATGTTGTACTCTTTTGTCTTTTTTTAGTGGCAATGTGGTTGGTTATTTCTGAAAAAAATTAAGCAGTGTTATCCCTGAATTCTTAACACATTGTTGACAAGGGGGAGGGAAGGGGATAATAATTGGCAAACAAGTGGTGCCTTAATGTATGGATAGATCCTGAAATAAAGTTATACGAAATTCCATGTTTTATTTTATAAAACAGCATATTTTATTTTAGAAATTACGTTCTATTTTATAAAATAGCTTCTTTTATTTTCGAAATTACATGTTTTATTTTATAATATAATGTATTTTACTTTAGAAATTCCACGTTTTATTTTATAAAAAAGCATCTTCTATCTTTGAAATTCTATGTTTTATTGTATAAAATATCATATTTTATTTTATAAAATAGCATTCCTTATTTTAGAAATAAAAGTACGCTTTATCAATTGTCGATGTGTAGCTAGGCATATTGATGCGTGTTATTGTTTGTATTCCCCAGGTTTAAATGTCAACGACTTCTCAGATTCTACCGGCGCGTCTTTGGCATTTGCTTCCAACATCATATTGGCTGTAAGAAATATTACCTTGAAACAACTCACGAAGGACTCCAGTGACACTTCCTACATCGCTTTGAGGCCACATTACCACATACTTTTTACAATCTTTTGTCAAATATTGTTTGTTGGACTAATGTATTTCTTAGAAATACACAACACTGTTCCAAGAACTAGTTCATTACTGGTAGTGCTCTGTTTATCGTCTGGAATATTCCATGTGGCATATTCGTATATTTCAACAAATATTGTCTTAAAGGTATTCTGTTCAAGTCTTATGTTTTACCATATATTAATTACATTGAATAATTTTAGCTAATTTATGAAAGTTCAAATTGGTACAGTGTGTAATTTGAGTCCGTTATACACATGAGACCTTTCAATTTGTAATGTCGGCCTTTTTATGTGTAATTCTGAATAATTTCATTGTATAATTGTACGTTATTTTATTTTAATTTCTGGCATGACATCACCGTCGAGTGTTAATTTGCTTCCTAGATAGGAGAATTTCTGTACTTTGTCAAGTTGTCCCTTTAAAGTAATTTCGTTAGGTGAATTGGTGAAGTCCATAAATTTTTTTTTCTGAATTGATTTGGAGACCTATTTGTCCTGCAATGAGTTTTAATCTATCAGTTTTTGTTTGTGCATCTTGAATTGTGTTATTTCCGTCCTTTCTGTTAGTAAGTCTCAATTATTTCATTGTGTTATTTTCGTTCTCTCTATGGTGGCATCCATAAGTACTCCATTATGAGACGACGTCCTGTCATTTTTATATGTAAGTCTAACTGTTTGTCATTTTGTACTTTTTATGTTTAAGACTGAATTGCTTAATTGTCCTATTGTATGTGTGTGAGCCAGAAATGTCTTAATGTCCTCCCCGTCCATGTTCAGCTCAATCTTCTCTCAGTTACCATGAAGAATTCCAATTATTATAATGCCTAAATTCAAGTAGGAAGAATTAACAGCATGGTCCATGAGACATATTTTTCTATCCCATCCCATGGCAATTTATGCCTGCCCCATCTCATTCCATCCCATCCCATCCCATGGGATTACTATTATAATATTAATATGGAATACATTTAAAATAAAAATATGATTTTTATGAAAGTTTAGGTTTAGTGTCTACTAAATAGGACTACATATACAAAGAGACATGCAAAACGACAAAATGTATTAACTTTATGACAATTCAGTATCATTCTGACACTCTAATTTTATTAGACCATTCCTGAGTCACTCTGCTCATTCAGCACATTATCAATTTCCCGCTGATCGACTGCTTCTACTAATTCAGTTAATTCGGGTAATCCGTGAACCATTTGCACAATGTTCATCTTACATGCAAATCTGATGTACACAGAGTTTATAACGAGAGCTGGTGACATCCGTTTTCGTAACTTACTCAACAACAATCGGGCCATGGGAAATACAAATATGTGCTGTCCCATCCCATCCCATGGGACGTTTCCCTGGGAGTCCCATGGGAATAACATTCCTATGGACAAGCCTGAGAATTAAGGGTAAATGCAATATAAGTATAAAGGCTGACGAGAATTAAACCAGGTCCGTTCTAGCGGCACAGAATCGCTTTACACCTCAAGTAAACAGGTTTTCCGTACTTGACCAACCATATTCTCCCATAAAATGTGATTTAGTCAACACAATCAACCTGTATATCAAGTGAAGAGAAAAACAGTAAAGAGATACAAAATATATGCAACACTACAAACACGATACTAGGAAAGATGACACGTATTTTTAAGATAAAAATGTAAAAAGTGACATTAAAGTTGCATTATACACGAATATTATTATTCCATCACTGTACTACTAGTACCACATCTGGACAATGACAGCACAAGACAAAAGAAAAATAGTGACAGCAGAAATGACGTGTCTGCGAAGAATACTCAGAGTGTCATTACTAGATAGAATTAGAAACGATAACATCAGACAGATAACCAACACAATAACAGTATTGGAACACATCAAACGAAAACAGATCAAGTGGTTTTCACACACTTCCAGACTACCAACGGACAGCATGATAGCCATGACACATAGACACATCACGGCTGTAACGCCAGAGGCAGACCATGTAAAAAATGGATTAAAGAAATCAAAAGATGCCACATGAACAAGTTTACACACAGCACAACCGAAGGCTATCTCCAGAGAACTCTTCTACCGCTGACACCGCAAGGCAAACAAGGACCACAACGTATAGATATATAGATAGATACACAGACAGACGGGCAGACAAGCAGGCAGACATACAGACAGGCGGGCGGGCGGACAGACGGACGGGCAAGCTGACAGACAGGTAGATAGACAGACAGACACACAGACAGACAGAGACAGAGAGCGACAGACAGAACGACAGACAGAGAGACAGACAGACCGACAGACAGGCGGGCGGGAGAGTTATGTACAGTTAAGCTACATAACTCTGAGTAGAAGATGAGTTGAATGATGTTGTAGCAATTTTAAGCAATATGTATTCTGTTGTTACAGGTAATGAACGTGATAAGTCACTCAATAGCTAACATCTTCAAGCGATTCTTGGTTGTATTGCTGCTGTGTGCGCTAGGAACACGTCACGTTTCTGCAGTCAATCTGTCTGGATTAGCCGTGGCAATTGGAGGTCTTCTTTTCTACACTTACGGCAAGACACGCTCTGAACTTCACACAGAACCACAAGAAGGTAGCGCATGGTGTTGTTATTGTTTCAATGTCTGGAAATTACGAGCGGATTAGCTCTTACTTCCTATGTATGTGAATGCGGTGCTTTTTTTCCAGAGCTGAAGTCCATGAATAGAAGAGTAACCCACAGCAGTGTACAATGCTTTGAGAAGATTCAAATTCCCATGGAGTAAATTCTAGAAGTTCTGTGACTTTCTACTGCACCATTCCATAAGATACAGAATTGGATACATAGACTTTATCTCCATGCCCAACATCACCTCCTGTCTGATTTATCCAGCTCTGGAGCAATCCAACTCTGGACAATGGTCACTTATGTGGGTTGAGTAGTCAGGTAGATAGACAAGACTACCTACACATGTCTGTATGTTACCCAGACTCGGTTCGTCACATTCCCCAAAGCCACTTTCTCCATTGAGGAGAGTTTCTCCTGTGTGTCCCAGAATGTCATCTATACCATCATCTGCAAGCGCTGCACTATGATGTACATAGGTGAGACTGGTAGGTGGCCTGCCTACCGTTTCTGCGAGCACCTACGTTCATTTCAACGTCACAGGCCATCGAGGCGCCCATGATATTCAGGTGATGGCTATCAAAGCATGCTTCTCCGACGACCAGACCTGTCTGGCGCTTGAGAACCGATATATATATGAATTTGACACTCTGAAACCTGGGTATGAATGAGCCCTTGACATTTGCATAATATCGGGCTGTTCCGTCATTTCTCGGTCTTGTTTTAACGTGCATTATGTTATGTTTGTGTTACCTTTTGCCTCATTTCTATTATTATTTCATTTCTACTACTGTTAGCATGTAGTGGGACGTTCGGATCTCCCGTAACTGAGGTGAAATGACATTCTTGCTCCAAATGACATATGTAAGTAGAAACATTAAAATATTCCCTACTTTGTGCTGTGATAAGTGGAATCGCCAGGAGTTAGGGTTAAGGTGTAAGTTAGGGTTGAGATTAGAGTTATGGTTGAGATTAGAGTTAGGGTTGAGATTAGAGTTAGGGTTAGGGTGTGAGTTAGGGTTGGGGTTAGGGTTAGGCACGAGGATGTTCATGTTAAATATACACATTGTTTGTTGAATGTAATAGAGAGTGGAGACATCAGATTGCTTCCATACACAGAATGCTACAACTCTCTGGGATATGAAATCTTATGACACGAAATTTGTCCACAACGGGATTGGGGTAGGGCTGGGTGATCTGTATGTGTGTGTTTACGAAACATGTTCAACAATTATGTATGGAAACGTTTACGAGACATGCTCCACAATGATCTATGGAAACGCTTACGACACATATTCCACAATTATGTATGGAAACGTTTACGAGACGATTACAAGTGCCTAAATCTATTTGAACAATAATGACAAGGGTTTAAAAGTGTATGAATATCTGAAACTATTTGAACAATAATGATATTCGTTTAAAAATGTATAAATATCTCAAACTATTTGAACAATAATGACTAGGGTTTAAAAGTGTATAAATATCTGAAACTATTTGAACAATGACACGGATTAAACAAACATAGGTGAATTCTTCACTGTATGTGACTTACATCGTATGTAATCCGTAATTATCAACGAGCGGTATCTCGATTGCTGAGAGTACCTTATATAGCACGTAACTCAGTGCCTTGGAATCATTAAACTCTTGAGAGCAAGGCAACAAGTTTAACCAATAGGATACGAAGATCTGCGTATATATTGTCTATTGTCTTTCCCTAGGTGGTTTGTGATCCACTCTTGTCGTTAAGCGTAGGGGTGATTGGAGCTTGAGCTTGCGTTATAAAGCCAGATGTGTGGCCTCGGCTGTGCTATGACCGTGTCTATACAGGATGTTCATGACGTATCTGCGGATCTACCATGTGGTAAATGAGAAGCTTATTTCTTTTTTAATGATTAAAATTAAGTTTTACAAATAAGACAAATACATTGATTCAACGTTTCGGTCACTAGGCCTTTGTCAATATAAAGCCAAACACAAAGACTAGAAATATAACAGAACACAACTAAATTTATAGAAATAAATTTGACATCTATGTTACCATAACAGAATCAGATTGAAACAGAGTAGCATACAACAGAAAAATCATAAGATAATTCTTTAGAAAGTTTATTATTCAATATAAATGTTGAAGCAGTTATGAAAAGTAAGATGTTCAAATTAGTAACAAAATGTAATAAAAAATCAAAATGACCACTACCTGGTTTCAGAAATCTGATCGCCAAACTACTATAAATCACCGTTTGATCGCCAAACCACTACAAACCACTGTTTGATCGGCATACCACTACAAAGCACTGTTTGATCGTTAAATCATTACAGAAATGTCTGATCTTAAACTTGTTAGAAACATGAAACAATGAAAATGACAGGGGAAATTATGAATGTGAAGGTAAGTCAGATGCAATAAGACTACATTGTAGAATGTGAAGGGAAGTCAGATACATTCAGACTACATTGTATAATGTGAAGGGAAGTCAGATACATTCAGACTACATTGTATAATGTGAAGGGAAGTCAGATAAATTCAGACTACATTGTAGAATGTGAAGGGAAGTCAGATACACTCAGACTACATTGTACAATGTGAAGGGAAGTCAGATAAATTCAGACTACATTATATAATGTGAAGGGAAGTCAGATACATTCAGACTACATTGTATAATGTGAAGGGAAGTCAGATAAATTCAGACTACATTGTAGAATGTGAAGGTAAGTCAGATACACTCAGACTACATTGTAGAATGTGAAGGTAGGTCAGATGCAATCAGACTACATTGTAGAATGTGAAGGTAAGTCAGATACACTCAGACTACATTGTAGAATGTGAAGGTAGGTCAGATGCAATCAGACTACATTGTAGAATGTGAAGGTAAGTCAGATACACTCAGACTACATTGTAGAATGTGAAGGTAGGTCAGATGCAATCAGACTACATTGTAGAAATTATATTCTTGTATTTACAAAAAAATTGTGTTTGCCTGGGAACTGCCAGAAATCAAGTTTATATTCCTGTATCTACAGAAGTTCGCCTGCAAAGGTCATCAAGTGGCAAGTTCCGTCTGTATCTGATATTTTTGGCTGCACTGTCATTCATCACAATAACGTTACTGCTAAACAAGTCAACGTTTCGAGTCACATCCACATTTTTTGACATCTACAGAAATACATACAGATCAGATATTCCGAATCTTTCAGATGACTTCTCGAATATTGAAATAAATGAAACCGATTCTGAGATGCGAGAATTTCTGTCTTGGCGTCTCATAGATCACCCTGAAGAAACCAACAGGAGAGCTAAAACTCTAACTAGAAATATAGACATCGTAGGCGAGGCAGAAAGAATCCTTGTGAATCTCCTGCAAGATCTTCTTGGCAAAATTAAACACGTCATGTTGATAGATGTAGCTACGTATGGGAACACAGGGGATTCAGCAATAGCTGTTGGTGAAGTGTTACTACTTAGAAGACTGAATATTACTATTGTGTTCTACTGTGAAACATTCGCATGTACCAATAATTCAACTGTAAATAAAGCTGTAGAAATCAACAAAAAATACTCCCAAGATGAGTTAGTCATTTTAATGCAAGGAGGGGGCAATTTAGTTGGGTATCTGGAGATCGATATGATACGGGCAAAATATATTGAGACATTTCCAGAAAGAAGAATAATTATTTTGTCGCAAAGTATATGGTTCAGTTCCAAGAAACTAGAAAGTTTGGAATATTGCAAAAAAGTATATTCTAATCACAGTAATATGATGATGTTTATACGAGATAGGAGATCTCTAGCAATTGCTAAAGAGATTTTTAAAGGTGTGAAGTTTGTCCTGGCACCAGATATGGCTTTCGGTATTCGAATGGTGCCTCGGCAGATGCCACCTATGTACGATATTATGTGGTTAAAGAGAGTCGATAGAGAGTCTTCAAATTATTCGCTTCCTGTATTTCCAAGAAATATTACAGTAAAAATAGAAGATTGGTATCAGTACACGCCACATCTTGGTAACACACCGATAGAAACGTCTTTCCTGATTGCTTCTGAAGGTTTTCAGTTTCTTCAGAGAGGGCGAGTAATAGTTACAGATCGTCTTCACGGACATATCTTAGCAACATTAATGAACATCCCGCACGTCCTCATTGACAACCCACCTCATCTCAAACTATCCTCATTTCACAGATCGTGGACACAGAGTTTAAGTAATGCAATTCTTGTCACTAATGGATCACAAGCTTTAGATGCAGCAATGCTTCTTCTCAAACGATATCACGATTAACTCCCTTCAATAGGACCGAAAGATTTGAACGCTGTACACAAAAGATAATGGATTGTATTATTTCAATGACAAATTCTTAAAATTTTAAAATCATTTTTATGTGAATACATATTTTGAAAAAAAATTGCAACATTCCAAGCATATATTACATCTATTATTAGATAATAATATGAATAGAAATAATAATAATGCTTCTTCTTCTTCTTCTGCGTTCCTTCCAAACTCCTGCATATTAGCAGGATGTAGTCCGGAGAACGGAATGCGTTCTGTCATGGTTTACAGCATTGCTGCGATATCTGCGCCTTTCGTACTGAGCATAGCTTTGGGTCACTTACCCTATATGGGATGGGACAGCAAACTCCATCCCATAACCTCCTTAGTCGCCTTTTGCGGCATGCGTGGAAGGTAAACAGTATTGCAATTCTTTGCTCCTCTTTCGGGCCCCGGCAACACACGGGCGGTAATAATATTAATACTATTAATACCCCGATACCATCGTAGGACACAAGAGACACCAGAGCAAAAATTACTTCAAACACTAGCCTCAGTCATTTGTAGGAGCGTAGACAATTCTAACCCAGACCATTCCTTCATGCCAACATGTGTATTGGCTGTCTCTTCTCCTACAACACTCGACTATTCCTTGCAAAATAGATTTAACTATCGAGTGCTATCTCCTTACATGTTTCAATAGATTTAGCTATTGAGTGCTATCTCCTTACATGTTTCAATAGATTTAGCTATTGAGTGATATCTCCTTACATGTTTCAATAGATTTAGCTATTGAGTGCTATCTCCTTACATGTTTCAATAGATTTAGTTATTGAGTGCTATCTCCTTACATGTTTCAATAGATTTAGCTATTGAGTGCTATCTCCTTACATGTTTCAATAGATTTAGCTATTGACTGGTATCTCCTTACATGTTTAAATCAATCAAATGTGCTCCGTTTCACCTCCTCCCAATATGTTTCCTGATAATCTGCACGTTTATTTATTTCCTGCCTTAGGAATATATTTGTCTTGTGTTCTCTATAACGAATTCTTAACAAACGTCTGCAGCGCTTTATTCAAATGCTTGAATCATTCTTTCTGTCTGTAACGAATATGCATCTTGTACATCAGTATAAAAGTATACTTAGCTGTTGCAATCTGGATAGATTGATCTTTACTGTAATACTGGTTAGATACAAACACTGGTTAGATACAAACACTGGTTAGATACAAACACTGGTTAGATACAAACACTGGTTAGATACAAACACTGGTTAGATACAACCACTGGTTAGATACAAACACTGGTTAGATACAAATACTGGTTAGATACAAACACTGGTTAGATACAACCACTGGTTAGATACAAACACTGGTTAGATACAAATACTGGAAGGAAATTTGCTTATATTCAAAATATTGTCATTCGTTATCTTTGTCACTTCTCATATATGTTGTCACGGTATCCGCCTACTTTGTCACTTCTCATATATGTTGTCACGGTATCGCTGATTTGGCATACCCTATGGCATTGTGTATAGATACTTCCTGGTGCCCAATTTAATCGTTTTAATACTAGTAATGCTATTGTTCATCTTCATGAATGTATAATTGTCTAATATTTCATAAATAATTCTCATAAATATAATTTATATATATATATATATATATATATATATATATATATATATATATATATATATATATATATATATATATATATGTATATATATATATATAGTATGTATATATATATATGTAATATATACTTTTTCAATTCTCTGTCTTGAAAAAGGCCTTTTGGTCGAAACGTCGACTTGTGTATGCCATTATGTGTGTTATTTAGTATTAGCAAAACTTGATTACGCTATTTCTGGATCTACCTGTTGGATTTCAGTTTTGCGCGTAAGTACATATTAACTATTCTTTGTAGACTTGTCATTTCTGCCGTCACTATTTTTTGTTTTGTGCTTTCATTGTCCAGGTTTGGCACTGGTAGCACAGTGATGGGATAATAATCAGTCAGTCACATTCTCTTTTGCCAAGTTTGGCACATAGGGCGGATGTCATAGTTCTCCATGCCTGTCTGTCAGTTGCCAAGTTTGGCACATAGGACGGGTGTCATAGTTCTCCATGCCTGTCTGTCAGTTGTCAAGTTTGGCACATAGGACGGGTGTCATAGTTCTCCATGCCTGTCTGTCAGTACCCAAGTTTGGCACATAGGGCGGATGTCATAGTTCTCCATGACTGTCGGTCAGTTGCTAGGGATTGAAGGTCTTGTGCATTTGTGCCTGTTGGTTTTAATTCATTTATAAATGTTCTTCTGAACGTTGTTTTTGGTCTTCCCTGTTTTCTTTTTCCCGTCTGGTGTCCACATTAAGGCTTGTCGTGGAATTCTGTCTTCCTTCATTCTAAGTACGTGGTCGATGTATGTCCAGCGGCGTTTTCTGATGATGTTCGTCACATATTTTGTTTTGTCTCCTCTCTTAGTATGTCGGTTGATTTGAAGACTTTCCAATTAGTATTTGGGATTTTTCTGAGGCATCTATTCTCGAAGGCAGCTAACTTCTTATCCATTATTGCGGTAGATTTCCAACATTCACATCCATATGTCAATAATGGAATCACACTTGCATTGAATAGTCGCAGTTTGATGTGTTTACTTGCGATCTGTGAACTCCAGATGTTTGAGAGTTTGTTAAAGGCGTTGGAGGCGAGAGCGATTCGAGTCTTGATTTCTGAGTTTGTATCTACATCTGCTGTAATCTTGCTTCCCAAATATACGAATTTTGAAACGTCGTGTAGTATTTATCATCTAGTTTAATTGATTCTGTCAGGCCGGTCAAGTTTATGATTTTCGTTTTATGTGTGTTTATTTGAAGGCCTATCTGTTGGGCAAAAAATGTGAGTCTTTCTGTTTGTTCTTGGAGATCTTGGTGTGTTGAACTCAGGAGAGCAATATCATCTGCGAAGGTTTTATCTTCCAGGGTCTTGTTGCTTACCCATTTGATTCCTAGCTGTTTTTGGTCTGTGCATTTCCTCATCACCCATTAACAGGTATTACCCAGTCACTCAGGATAGTAATAGTCTAGTATAATGCAACTTTAGTTTCTATCTTTACATCGGGACTCTTGGAAAAAGTATCACTTTTCCTAAGATGTGTATAAGACATGTTTATGGCTCATTGGCAGTGCTGTTCTGGTATCTGGTCATGTGACGTATTCCTTCCAGAAAGCTTTCTTCCCAATGAACTCTCTGAACATCTCTCTGTCTTGGGCGATGGGGCTTGCAGTTTATAGCCATGTATTCATGTTATCTTTAATGTCGTCAGTCCATCGTCTACTTGCCAGCCCTTTCTCCTCTTCCCAGGTACTCTACCCTCCATTATTTGTCTTTCTAAACAGTTATGTCCCTTTATATGACCAAACAGGTGTAGTTATCTTTTTGTTATTGTGTTTAGTAACCAACACTCTGGAATCTTCAATGTTTTTATAATATGTGAGTTTCTGATATTTTCCTTCCATTATATTCTAAGTATCTTTCTGTAACATTTCAGCTCGAAGGCGTTGATCTTCTTTACCGCTGTTTTACTTAGGGTCCATGTTATTTGGGCCCAGTGAGTTATTCTGGTATATACGTGTGTAATGCTAATACAAACTGCTAACCAGAAAATATACTTGTCTTGACACATCCGCCGATGCCAAATGTGTAACTTCAAGAAACCGATTAAATCACTGATTAAAACTGAGAATTTGGTCAAGCAAGCTTAGTGAATTTCTTCATTTCTTGTTTTATCTAGTTTCGTAACCATTTCAGCTTTCCTCAGACACTTCATTTCACATGTGACGATTTTTCTTTGCTGCGAAGCTGTTAAAGACCATGTTTGACATTGGTAGCACAGTGTTGGTATAAACATTTTAGTTATTTGTTTTTTTAAATTTCCATCTTGATCTTCGGATGAAAAAGTAATGGTGAATGTTGGAAACACGCATGTACGAAAGTTGTATTGCGACTTTATGCAAACATCCCTGCTTCCTCCTATGTTATATTCAATAGACCCGATATCCGGTATCCACTGATGGCTTGTGCAGTGAGTTTTTCTGTTTTCTAGAACTATCCATTCATTATTAATTTTTCAGCGTAAAAATTGACTTGACCATTCTCAGAGGGTGATATTTATCTACAGATTGAGAGGAAGAAAACCATTTAAATATAAATGAACTATTCTTTTATAGGGATAACTCTGTTTCAACCTTCTTACCCCTACGACGGGTCAAGTCCATATCCCGTCCAAAAGAATGGGACATGTCATTGACTACCGAGAGACTTGTCAAAAATAATGTGTCACATCCATGTCTACCAAGAGACTGGTCAGAAAGAATCCACTTTTGCTAAACTATATCCTATCCGAAATATGCTAGCTTGTGATACTATGAGTTTTTTTTCATTTTGTACTGCGTATTTTTCTGCATTTCAAACTAATTTTTTTTTTAAATTCTGGAGATAAAAAGAAATCATCACCCTCATTCATATCAGTTTTTTGGGTTTTTTTGTCGTTAGGAAATCAATATTTCAGTACCATCCATTTCTCTAATGCTAGACATATAGCAGTGCACGCCAGCCGGTCTGCTCTATCGTTGCTTTCAGCACCAACATTATCAGGTGAAAAAATTCATATGAAAATATCTAACTACGGTCTCTCGACTGCCTCAAGAAACTGTTCATCGTCTACTTTAAGGCATATTTTCTAGACTACCTAAAGCCACTGTTCTCTCGACAGTCTCAAGAAATGTATTCTTTCGACAGCATAAAGCCAATATTCTTCGACTGCCTCAAGCCACTGTTCTCTAGACTGCATCAAGCCACTGCTCTCTCTCTCGCTCTCTCTCTCTCTCTCCTGCCTCAAGCCACCATTCATTACACGTTGCCTAAGTTTTCTGATCTAAACTTAATTGATTCCATCTTGTGAAGATTCATTTCTAGACATCATTCATTACCAGCTTCTAAGTTTCTGCTCTAAAACTAAACTGCCCACCTAATCTACATCCCCCATTTGATCGTTTCTCCTGCTTTACCATTGATCCCTGTAAAACGTTAACATCAAAGCCTTGATTTGATTCACTGGACCCATATCCGACAGTTCCTTGTTAACTACTTAATAAAGAGGCATTTGTTCATAGAAGGATCTAACTATATCTCGCAATCACATGTGCGATATTATCAAGTATCAAATATTATCACAGTTCCAGCCAGATCAATTTATTAACAATGAAACAAGGCTCTACTTTGTGTATACATCGTCAGTCAATTCCTTGAAACCCTTGACTTAGACATGAATATTTCATGTCGGTAATATCTGGACAAGGCAGGTATCATCTGTGCTGAGTGCAACTGGGGCAATGAAGCAGAGGAGAATGAAATAAATATGAACATGCCCAGACACTGATATCGCTATTACTTCTACAGCTGCAGTTGGAGCATAGAATTATTTGATATTATTATCTATTATTTTACCATTTAATCTAACTAGCTAATCCATATCTGATATTGCCCTGCTACTAGAAGGCTATACATATTTTGTTTTGAGAAATAATATGCCGTTATGTATGCACATTGTGTATTTGTACTTTGTGAAATCTCTTGTGTGTGACACCAACCTTGTTAGATTCAGTAGTACGGATAATTTTAATTAGAGATGAGTATACAGTGGAAACAACTTCACATATGGGATCGCCTTGAATAGTTTGAGAATAAATAATGTACAGACGTGTATTGACTATTCTGCGTGTGTCGCTTTTATCAGAACCCAACTCACTGTGATCATTTTCAGATAAAACAAGCTAGTGGAAACGGCAAAAAAATGGAAAGAATATTTTATTTGTTGATGACAAATGTATAATTAAAGATTTATATTTATATCGCATTATGCGTATGTATGTGTATGTGTAATTGTATCTATGTATGTGTATGTATGTTTATGTTTGTGTAGGTAAGTGTATGTATGTGTATGTATGTTCATATAGTTGTATCTATATCTGCGTATGTGTTTGTGTAAATATGTGTAGGGGAGAGTGGGGAGATATGGACATGTGGGAGAACTGGAAAACCCATCTCCCACCAGTTTTATATCTCAAAAACTAATGGTCCATATTAATTTGGACTATAATGAAAAAACACTAACCGTATAAGATCATTTCTAGGAACAACGTCCGGTTTCTTTAAGGCTGCGTGAGTTTTCACAACCCGTGACCACATTTTTTCCAAGGAAAAAGTTGAGACTTTGAAGTCACATTGCAAGCTCAATTTGTGTTACTGTTTTGCTGATTCCACGGTAAGTTATTTTATATGCAGGATTACTACGTACATAATGTTCTTTATGCCACAACAATTATGAGATTTAAGAGTTTATGTGATGTTTTTCTATTTGAATCCCTGCGGGGAGAAATGGAACGTCATTGGACCATTTCTCCCCACACATGAAATGGCTTCAGTATTCCATTATAAATTAATCACAAATTGTTTCCACATCTTAGTTTGTTTAAACAATTGAAGAAATACATTGAAACTATATGAAACTTTCAATATAAGCATATTTTATATATTTTGCAGTACAAACATTCCCTGTTTTACCAGAGGAAGACAGAACAAGCCAAAGTACCAGAGTCCATTATGAGAGCTGCAGTGATTGCCGTTGCAGACGGCATGCCCGTTACACAAGCTTCCATGGAATATGCAATAGCTCCCACAAAGTCAAAATTGTAAAGTATTATAAAGTCAAAATTGTCGGTAAAGAGACTCACCCCAAATTATCATCAGTCAGATTTTTAATTATGAACATGAAGCGTGTCTGAACAATTATCTTTATAATTGTTACAAAATGATTCACGGACTAACTCCAAAAAATATTTGTACTCTTGCCTTTGAAATGGCAACATTAAATCGTTTGAAATGTCCTCAAGTAGGGTTTGAAAAATAATTAGCAGGTAGAGAATGGCTATCGGGGGGGGGGGGCTGGCTATACTGCATTTTACCAGTTCAGGAGTTGAAGGGAGGGGATTGAATAGCTGTGTGATAAAGGCCGCATGCTCTTGATGTCGACACGTCATGTACAGGGTGAGTTTTTTAATTTACCCTCCGGAAGAAAAAAACCCAGTCCTTACCGGGGATCGAACTCTAGACCTCACTCGTGTGGTCTCGGCCATGCGCCACATGCTTTCTGAAGCGACATCGACAAATGTCAATAAGACAGCAAGGTGCAACATCACTGGCACAAGCAACTGCATTTAACAAGCACAATGTTGCAACATTTTAAAATTTACTACAAGTCTTTTATACAAAAACTTAATGTAAGTGTGATTAATTTTTAAATAAATGGATATTTATATCTGTATTTTTAAATAAATGGATATTTCACTTACTGATATAAATAACATCGCAGAATTATTATTATTTATAGAGTTATACAGATTTTGGAGAAAAATGAATAATAACGGTCCACTTCTCCACTCTCTCCCCTATAAATGTGTATATATATATGTGTATGTATGTACACATAGGTGGATCTATATATGCGTATGTGTTTGTTTATATGTGTAAATATGTCTTTGTGAATGCGTGTATGTGCATGTATGTGTATGTGCGCATATGTGTATCTATATCGGTGTATTTGTATGTATGTGTATTTATTCATTCTCTTGTAGCGCTGAAGTTGGCGCATAGGACAGAGGTCAGATCTCTCAATTTCTGTCTGTTCAAAGGTATTATGCGTTATGTGTATGTATGTGCATGTATTTTTATATATATCTCCTTATGTGTATGTATGCGCATATACTTGTGTTAAGACACTAGAATCTCACACGCTATGCTGTGCAGCAGAAATGTGATAGCAGGAAGACAATAGCTGCTGAATGCCCCACAGAATCCTACCAGACATACTGAGAGTATGGTTGGCAATTCCAGGCACGCATATGACTCATTAGTCACATTCGGCAACATTGCAGAAATCATCGTATGACTCAATAGTCACATTCGGCAACATTGCAGAAATCATCGTATGACTCAATAGTCACATTCGGCAACATTGCAGAAATCATCGTATGACTCAATAGTCACATTCGGCAACATTTAAGAAATCATCGTATGACTCAATAGTCACATTCGGCAACATTTCAGAAATCATCGTATGACTCAATAGTCACATTCGGCAACATTGCAGACATCATTATATGACTTATTAGTCACATTCGGCAACATTGCAGACATCATTATATGACTCATTAGTCACATTCGGCAACATTGCAGAAATCATTACATGACTCATTAGTCACATTCGGCAACATTTCAGAAATCATCGTATGACTCAATAGTCACATTCGGTAACATTTCAGAAATCATCGTATGACTCATTAGTCACATTCGGCAACATTTCAGAAATCATTATATGACTCATTAGTCACATTTGGCAACATTGCACAAATCATCGTATGACTCATTAGTCACATTCGGCAACATTTCAGAAATCATCGTATGACTCATTAGTCACATTCGGCAACATTTCAGAAATCATCGTATGACTCATTAGTCACATTCGGCAACATTGCAGACATCATTATATGACTTATTAGTCACATTCGGCAACATTGCAGACATCATTATATGACTCATTAGTCACATTCGGCAACATTGCAGAAATCATTACATGACTCATTAGTCACATTCGGCAACATTTCAGAAATCATCGTATGACTCATTAGTCACATTCGGCAACATTTCAGAAATCATCGTATGACTCATTAGTCACATTCGGCAACATTGCAGAAATCATTACATGACTCATTAGTCACATTCGGCAACATTGCAGACATCATTATATGACTTATTAGTCACATTCGGCAACATTGCAGACATCATTATATGACTCATTAGTCACATTCGGCAACATTGCAGAAATCATTACATGACTCATTAGTCACATTCGGCAACATTTCAGAAATCATCGAATGACTCAATAGTCACATTCGGCAACATTTCAGAAATCATCGTATGACTCATTAGTCACATTCGGCAACATTTCAGAAATCATTATATGACTCATTAGTCACATTTGGCAACATTGCAAAAAATCATCGTATGACTCATTAGTCACATTCGGCAACATTTCGGAAATCATCGTATGACTCATTAGTCACATTCGGCAACATTTCAGAAATCATCGTATGACTCATTAGTCACATTCGGCAACATTGCAGACATCATTATATGACTTATTAGTCACATTCGGCAACATTGCAGACATCATTATATGACTCATTAGTCACATTTGGCAACATTTCAGAAATCATCGTATGACACATTAGTCACATTCGGCAACATTGCAGACATCATTATATGACTCATTAGTCACATTCGGCAACATTTCAGAAATCATCGTATGACTTATTAGTCACATTCGGCAACATTGCAGACATCATTATATGACTCATTAGTCACATTCGGCAACATTTCAGAAATCATCGTATGACTCATTAGTCACATTCGGCAACATTTCAGAAATCATCGTATGACTCATTAGTCACATTCGGCAACATTGCAGACATCATTATCTTATTATTACCCCAGCTGAGGCAGAATGGTCCTCGGTGGCTGAACAAAATAAGAACCGAAGCACTTTTAAAAGCACATCAATTACCCACCCACACTGGAACATTCAGATCAGAATGGGTATTAGACGTTTGTATGACGTAGAATGACGTAGAATGACGTAGAATAGTGACGCCGATTCGAAAACATACAACAACATAACGATATATCATAGTGTTTTCCCTCAACTGAAGATCTATTACAAATTGCAATATATATTTCAGAATCCGGAGTGGACGCATGGGCCATTTGAGGATTAACAAATAATTCAAACAAACTTAACCTTCTATAGTGTCAACAGGTCTTTCAGAGCCCTGAAGTTGACTCATCTGTCATGTGAAAACTTACAGACAAGCAAACTAAACTTAATATTATTTAGTGTCAACAGGTCCTTCAGAGCCCGAAGTTGACTCATCTGTCAATGTGAAAACTTACAGACAAACAAACTTAACCTTCTATAGTGTCAACAGGTCTTTCAGAGCCCGAAGTTGACTCATCTGTCAATGTGAAAACTTACAGACAAACAAACTTAACCTTCTATAGTGTCAACAGGTCTTTCAGAGCCCGAAGTTGACTCATCTGTCAATGTGAAAACTTACAGACAAGCAAACTTAACTTAATATTATTTAGTGTCAACAGGTCTTTCAGAGCCCGAAGTTGACTCATCTGTCAATGTGAAAACCTACAGACAAGCAAACTAAACTTAATATTATTTAGTGTCAACAGGTCTTTCAGAGCCCGAAGTTGACTCATCTGTCAATGTGAAAACTTACAGACAAGCAAACTAAACTTAATATTATTTAGTGCCAACAGGTCTTTCAGAGCCCGAAGTTGACTCATCTGTCAATGTGAAAACTTACAGACAAGCAAACTAAACTTAATATTATTTAGTGTCAACAGGTCTTTCAGAGCCCGAAGTTGACTCATCTGTCAATGTGAAAACTTACAGACAAGCAAACTAAACTTAATATTATTTAGTGCCAACAGGTCTTTCAGAGCCCGAAGTTGACTCATCAGTCATGTGAAAACTTACAGACAAGCAAACTAAACTTAACCTTCCTTAATCTCGTAATATCAGGTTCGCTTACACAAGAGATACAACATCATAATTTCTATAATATGATCATTTGTGTCTTGTAGATTAGTAGTGTAATGTCGTATTCATGTGTGTACATGTGTGTGCATGTGTGTACATATGTGTACATATGTGTACATGTGTGTGCATGTGTGTGCATGTGTGTGCATGTGTGTAAATGTGTGTGTATGTGTGTGCATGTGTGTACATGTGTATGCATGTGTGTACATGTATGTACATGTGTGTACATGTGACGACAGGTGATGCCAATACAAACATGTTAACATTCACAGTTCCAAAGCACAGTGGCAGGACACAATAAATAGGAAAGATTGTGGACAGTGTCGTCAAGTGGAAGACAATGGCGTAGCAGAAAGAGCAAAAACGCCCACTCAAGTTTACGCGCATATATATGTTTATATAAGTTTATATATGTTTATATATATATATATATATATATATATATATATATATATATATATATATATATATATATATATATATATATATATATATATATATATATATATTGTATGAACAATCTATTCTGATGTATTGCCCACACATTGTGAGTGATGTATTACTGCACTATTTACCCAATAACCTCTCAATCTTCATACGACATCGTTTTGCCTACTGGTATAAACTTATAACGCAGCCTCTGTCCTGCTCTTAGAAAATCAACTCTTCATTTGATTCCTTCTTGAAACCTATTCTGGAAGCAACAACTACATATAGAACACTGCGGAGACTTGTACTATTGACCTACATTTTCACGCGCCGCCCAAATAGTAAACTCGGTGAGAGGAGAATGCGCAGAACAGCGTAGATAGACCGAGACCCAGTTAAAACAGTGCTCCCATACTTTTTTTCTCCGCTTGTGCTCTCGGAAGCAGCCAGGATATCTTTTATTGAAGTTGTAGGCACTGGTTTCAATATTGTTTTTTTCTCCCAAAGTGAGTGCTTTGTGTTTCTTTTTTATGTTGTTTTTTCCAC
The DNA here is from genome assembly GCA_034231615.1 of Meghimatium bilineatum. Lineage (NCBI taxonomy): Eukaryota > Metazoa > Mollusca > Gastropoda > Stylommatophora > Philomycidae > Meghimatium > Meghimatium bilineatum. The sequence goes on from CM067301.1 coordinate 3,310,308, forward strand.
ATGCTTGGTTCTTCAGATTCAACTTGTATTCATATCATTTACGTCATTGTTATTTTTATTGTTAATATGAATATTTCTATTATTATTGTCATTGGTTTTGTTGTCATAAGTATTATTATTATTATTATGGTGATTGTTATTAGTATTATTCCTATTAGTATTATTGTTGTGAATAGTAATGTAATTAGTACTATTGTTACTAGTAGTATGCTACCGTTATTAGTTGTATGTATGGTTTTTTTGTTCGTCTTGCAGACAGTCATTTAGCAATTAGAAGAAGCAATCAGTAGAATATTTTCTCACGAATGGTGATTTTTCAAGCGATCACAACAACGGAAGATGTTTGTTTGCGTTTTTCTCTTTTATCTTCCTTATCTTGAAACATATTATTTCTGAACAATGCTACTCCCGCACAACGGTTCTGCATCCAGACATCCAAAGTTTCAGCCGTGTTTTTCAAGTTTTTAGTTTCTATGTGGAAGCCTTTCATTGAGGATTTACATATGTCTTTATACCTAAGCATTGGTCTACTGCGGGCTCAATGACCTTCAGCCAGTAGTATTAGTATAATTGTTATTAGTATAATTGTTATTAGTATAATTGGTATTCGGACAATAGTTATTAGTATAATTGTTATTGGGACAATAGTTATTAGTATAATTGTTATTGGGTCAATGGTTATTAGTATAATTGTTATTGGGTCAATGGTTATTAGTATAATTGTTATTGGGTCAATGGTTATTAGTATAATTGTTATTGGGTCAATGGTTATTAGTATAATTGTTATTGGGTCAATAGTTATTATTATCATTGTTTTCGGACAATTGTTATTAGTATAATTGTTATTGGGACAATAGTTATTAGTATAATTGTTATTGGGTCAATGGTTATTAGTATAATTGTTATTGGGTCAATAGTTATTATTATCCTTGTTTTAGGACAATTGTTATTAGTATAATTGTTATTAGGACAATGGTTATTAGCATAATTGTTATTAGAATAATTGTTATTGTTATGTTATGTTATGTTCCTCCAGGGCCATAGGCGGCGCATAGGGCAGAAACCATAGCCTTCCATTTCTGTCTTTGTGTTGCCAGGTCTATCAATTGTTGCGTGTTGTTTAGGTTCATTGACATGCCTTCTCTATTAATGGTTCTTCACTTGCTCAAGACCGTGGCTAATTCAATAGATCCATAGGAAAGACTTCGTTCTGGAAAGAATATGTCACTTGATGATGATAATTGTTATTAGTACAATTGTTATTAGTATAATTGTTATTAGTATAATTGTTATTATGACAATGGTTATTGTTACTGTTATTTTTATTATTAATGATATTATTACTAGTTGTAGTATTATTTGTGATAACTATTAATATGTGTATAGGTCTATTTGAATCGCATATGCCTACGTGAATCACACATGCCTATTTCAATCACATATGTCTACTTCAATCCCATATTTCTACTTCAATCACATATTTCTACTTCAATCACACAGGCCTACTTCAATCACATATGTCTACTTCAATCCCATATTTCTACTTCAATCACATATGTCTACTTCAATCACACACGCCTACTTCAATCACATATATCTACTTCAATCCCATATTTCTACTTCAATCACACATGCCTACTTCAATCACATATATCTACTTCAATCCCATATTTCTACTTCAATCACATATTTCTACTTCAATCACACATGCCTACTTCAATCACATATGTCTACTTCAATCACACATGCCTACTTCAATCACACATGCCTACTTCAATCACACATGCCTACTTCAATCACATTTGTCTACTTCAATCACATTTGTCTACTTCAATCACACATGCCTACTTCAATCACATTTGTCTACTTCAATCCCATATTTCTACTTCAATCACATATTTTTACTTCAATCACACATGCCTACTTCAATCACATATTCCTACGTGAATCACACATGCCTACTTCAATCACATATGTCTACTTCAATCCCATATTTCTACTTCAATCACATATTTCTACTTCAATCACACAGGCCTACTTCAATCACACATGCCTACTTCAATCACACAGGCCAACTTCAATCACATAGGCCTACTTAAATAACATATGATATAATTTGTGTTTAAGTTTATATTGTGCTAAATCTCGTTTCTTGAAACGACCCAATGAGGTGGATTTGTGGAAACTGGGGAATAACAAGGCATACATTAAGTTCAATAGAAATAAATCGAAACATTACTGATTATTATAAATATTACATCCTGGCAAAGTTTCACCAAGATTAATGACGTTTCGACTCAAAGCCTTATATATATATAAGGAGCCGCGTAGGGCAGTGGTTAGAGCACTGGCTTCGCATATGAGTGGTCCTGGGTTCATTTTCCAGGTGAGGTGGAAATGTTTCTCAGATTGCAACGGCTCCAAGGTCGACACAGCCTGGAAGTCCGAGAGGTAAAGACTGCGAGGGAGAGGAGATGGCTACCGCCCTCATTTACAGAGCCTCGTAAGTGTGAGATCGCTAACATCTCACACACCTACGGTATTAATACATGCTATGGTTACTTTACTTAATTTTACTATATATAATATATATAGTAAAGTGGGGAAAAAAACCTGCTAGATTTATGGCTTCCAAATCCTCGTCACAATGTTTACGACTTGATTATACTCCCAGATCTGAAGTGAGTGATATGAGATTGAGGGTAAATCACATGCCTGATTGTTTCATAATTTATGGTGCCTGTCATGTGACGTATGTGTGTGTCATGTGAAATATTCCTTCCAGAACACTGTCTTCTCAATGAACTCTCTGAACCCCTCTCTGTCTTGGGCGATTCTGCTTGCATTTTCTAGCGATGTATTCATGTTATCTTTAATGTCGTCAGTCCATCGTATAATTGGTCTGCGCATTCTCCTCTTCCCAAATACTCTACCCTCCATTATTTGTCTTTCTAAACAATTGTGTCTCTTTACATGACCAAATAGGCGTAGTTTTCATTTTGTTATTGTGTTTAGTAACCAACACTCTGGAATCTTTAATGTTTTTATAATATCTGAGAATCTGATTTTTTTCCTTCCATGATATTCTAAGTATCTTCCTGTAGCATTTGAGCTCGAAGGTGTTGATCTTCTTTGCTGCTGTTTTACTTAGGGCCCATGTTTCACAGCCGTATGTTGCAACCGGAAAAATTAAAGTTCGTAACATTAGTAATTTTATTTCTAATGTGTTGTTTGTCCTTATGATTTTCAACCGTGCTATTTTATAATAAGCGATTGCCAAACTATACAAGTTAGATTCCTCCATTGGTGATTTCTAGCCACAATATTCTTGTAGGTTGCCATTACTTTCGGGAAGTAACAACCGTTAATTGATCACCTTAATGAGAACACATTCGTTGTAGTCGGCCATTTTGGCGGAAGACTAGTCTATGGTGCTTTACCTAGTCAAATACCTGTGAATAGTCTTTGGCATATTTGTATATATCTGTATTGAACTGTTTGCATTTCTCTACTATATTTCTCATGTTGTACACGCGATCATTGGCACGTCTATTCTATCTAAACCCTGTCTGAACTATATTCATTTCTCTGTACGTATGTTGATCTATTCTTTTCATACTTATCTTGAGAAGTATCTTGCAGGCATGACTGATCAGTGCAATTGTTCAATAATATGCGTAGACCTTGAAATTGTCCTTCTTTAGAAGCTGTATTCACATGGCCAAAAGATCAGAATATATATATATATATATATATATATATATATATATATACTGATCCTTTCTACTCTTTTGGCCGTATTCACTTTTCTAGATATTAACACATGAGTACCTTAATCTCGTTGTTAGGTTATATTATTGTCTTATTTTAGTAACACTTCTACCTATTTTTTTATCTTGAATATTTTCTTTCTGAATGGTCCGAGTGCATAATTATCTGTGGCAGAGATCGAATTCAGTACCTTGGCCGTCACAAACGGGCCCTATAGCACTCAGCCAGAAGAACCGAACAGGATATAATAGATAAGGCATATAAACAAGACACTAAACTAATAATAAGTGGCTGGAATGTGAAAGTTGGTGGGGAAAGGGGATCTGAATAAAACAGTCAAAGGTTCATTAGGACAAGAATGAAAGATGAAAAAAACAGCTTAGCAAATGCCCAGAAAATGATTTATTATTAGTATTCCAAATTACCAAAATGAGATGTTACTAAAGGCATAAAAATATACAACTAGACCGGAATCAGTGAAACATAACAACATCGAAATGTTGTGGAACTAAACAACTGGTTGGTTACTGATCCAGCGGTCTACTTAAGAACTACATTTAGTAGTGTGGGCGTGTAGATGAATTCTAACAAGACTACAAACAACGGAACACGTTGGCGAATAAGAGCTATGTGTTTTCAGAATTTTGATAAGAGATCTCGACGTTAAGTGTTGACAAGAGCTTGTGTAGATCGTATACTTAAGAAGTGCTTGTAAAATGTAGCGATAGAAGAACTATAAGACCAACAGGAAAATGAAATATTGCTAATAAAATGTTCAGTGCAAGGGTTCACGGTTCATGACTTGCTATCACAAAATAGGATCGAGATAGGTTTTCTGTGAGGTCGTTAGCTGAAACAATAAACTAGAAAAATAATATTTATATGAAAGAAATGTTCAATTTTAATCGATGTATGTGTTATATTATCAGCTTTACATATTAAATATGACTCAGAAAAATATGAGTACTGTCATATTCTGCATTTCCAGAACGCGTGTGCAATTGTTGCTAGGCGATTTGGTGCCGTTGTTCGGACTGGTTCAATTACCGTTAATTTCAAGAATTTTTAAATTGTCCTCTGGCTTCCTACTTAAATTTACTTGTATAAACAATAATTTGAAGAAACATTGTATTGTCTATATATGCTATCCATGTTTACAAGAAGACCTATCGGCCCGTGTATAACTAATACGGATATTATATGTAATATGTTTGTTGTTACTGAGGATATTTCGATACTTGTACGGGATGTTTGTTGTTATAATATTCCTTGTCTCGATTGGTCAGTTCTGGTGATTTTGAGTGCACGGTTTGAATATCTGGACAAAACCTTTTTTTTTTTATGGAGATGAGGTTAGTCAAGTACGGAAGAACGCGGGTGCAATAGTTGCTAGACGATTTCGTGCCGTTGAACGGACTGGTTCAATTCCCGTTAGTCTCAGGAATTTTTATTCTGTGTATTTCCAGTGGATAATCTTGTTATAGTTCATACTTGTGACGTTGGTTGTCATGTCCTCACAATGAGGTTGCCATGTGCTGTCAATTATTTTTATCCAACGAGGTTCCTACATGACACAATGATTGGTTGTGTACAATCTTCTCTCTTGATCTTTCCCTACTCCACGTTCTCTTCAAGTTGTAAAAATGTGTTCCATCTTTCCCTACTCCACTGTCTCTTAAAGTTGTAAAAACGTGTTCCATCTTTCCCTACTCCACTTTCTCTTCAAGTTGTAAAAATGTGTTCCATCTTTCCCTGCTCTACTTTCTATTCACGTTGTAAAAACGTGTTCCATCTTTCCCTACTCCACTTTCTCTTCAAGTTGTAAAAATGTGTTCCATCTTTCCCTGCTCTACTTTCTATTCACGTTGTAAAAATGTGTTCCATCTTTCCCTGCTCTACTTTCTATTCACGTTGTAAAAATGTGTTCCATCTTTCCCTGCTCTACTTTCTATTCACGTTGTAAAAATGTGTTCCATCTTTCCCTGCTCTACTTTCTATTCACGTTGTAAAAATGTGTTCCATCTTTCCCAACTCCACTTTCTCTTCAAGTTGTAAAAACGTGTTCCATCTTTCCATACTCCACTTTCTCTTTAAGTCGTAAAAATGTGTTCCATCTTTCCTATTCTCAACATTTCCCTACACACTCTTTAAAAAAATAAAAATTTAAAAAAATACATAAAAGGAACACATTTACGTGACTTGTAAACAATAGATATAAAACAACATTGACAAGAGCCTCGCCGGTGTCATTGAACCATCGTGTCTCTCAGATCGGAGTTGCCAGAGAACAAAATCTAGCGAGACGCAGTTTGTTCAAATTATTATAAAGTGTATTGTACTTTAATTTTTCGGAAAACTGTCCAAAGATTAGTACACTGGCTGTCTAGTTGGATGGTTTATATTAAATTTCTAGTATAGCTGAAACATTTGTAAACGGTTTTCAGATGAATTTAGCTTCACGAAATGGGTACCAGAATATGTTTTGACAAACAAAGGTAATATATGTGCTTTCTGTGTGTATGTGTGTCGATCCATCCTTCAATATATCTATATATCTTCTAAAACACGTTTTACTAGTTTGCCCACAAACAAATGTAATTATCTAATTAAACGTCTGACGTATTAATAACATTTTTAACGTATGATATTACAGTTCGTTAAACCAAAGAAATATATACTTTATATTTGTGCATTATACCAGTCTTAATACATCAATAAAATCCTTGGATTTTTGTCGGCACAATAATTATTGTGTACCCAGAAAGAAAATTTACCACTACAGACATGACATCGGATACAACGTTAAACACTGACATGTTTTCAAGAGTAAACAATAGTGCAATTTCATACTCAAATCGTGACAATTGTACGATAGACCAATTATGTGCAAATGAGGTATTATAAATGATTGTAAACATCTTAAAAATGTGTGACGATGTGTGTTGACAAGTAGACTTTAAATATTTATGACAACTAAAGAAAAATATAATCTAATGACTGTATTTTACTGAAAAAATATTTTTTTGGTCTATATCATTTCACAGTTTAATTTGTAACTTAAGATGGTGGTTTTCAGGGTATTTATATGGGGTAGATTGAGTTAGAATTGTTAGCGTCTATTCGTTCTTGTAGGGAATATAAATAAGCCGCACTCTCCATTGATATTATTACAGTATATATATCTTGTTAGCTGTCACGTGTGAAACAAAATGCAAAGAAAGTTCAGTACCCTGGTCACTGCCATATTTTCCATTGTCATGCTACTTAGATTGTCCTTGTGTAATCTTATTGTCCATGTAAGCTTGATGTCTGTAGACATGTCAAGTCAACAAATATCTCTCTCTATCTCTCTCCATTCTATCGTAGTATCTCATTTGAATCCCCACTTAACATGGGATTGTTGTTTCCTCTCCACGATTATATAACATATTTACACATAAAACTATTCATGTTATGTGGACATTAATTGTGTTATGACATGTTTTCTGAATGTATTTTTCTGTCACTTCTCAGATGTTGACAAACAGACCCAGTCCAGTAGGCCTGAGACAGGCAGCCGTAGCTACGGTTGTGTTTATTGCCTGGACGTTAACATCATTTTTTTGCCATGAGTGCGCAAAGATGTTCTTAAAAAAATCGGAGAACTTGATGGTTTCAAGCGACAATCACCCTGACAAACATTTGCCATTTTATCGACTGCTTTTGGCGTTTATTCTAACAACAGTACAGGTGAGTGCATATTCTAACAACAGTACAGGTGAGTGCATATTCTAACAACAGTACAGGTGAGTGCATATTCTAAATATAATACATGTGAGTGTTTATTCTAGCAACAGTACAGATAAGTGATGTATCCGTTATTTCACCATAACTCGATGTCTCTTGTGTTGTTAAAACGTTTATGTTGCAAATATCTCTTGTTGCAACAGTGACAGCCCATCCAACAACTTCTCTGTTTTGTGTTCCTCGGTCTCTTCTCATTTTATTATTCACAATACACAATAAATAACCGAACTCCATGTTTGTACCAAGTCTTCTATTTATCTACAGTGTTCTTGTTGTTTCCTATTTGTCCGGAGTCAATCCAGACAACTGACGCAATCAAAGGGTATGCTGCTGTTGATATCGTCACATGCACTAGCAACATTTGCCACCAACTATAGTATGGCATACATTGAGGTAAGTCATTTATTCAGCAGGCTAGGTTAGAGATTCTCAACGCGGGCAGTGATCCCTGCCACCAGACATTTTATCATTGTAGCTTGGATAAAGAAAGGTAGATAATAGACTGTTTATCGTTGTAGCTTGGAGAAACATGGTACAAGAAAATACTAGACTATTTGGTATTGTGACAAGTATAAACATCTGTAGATACTAGACTATGTGGTATTGTGACATGTATAAACATCTGTAGATACTAGACTGTTTGGTATTGTGACATGTATAAACATCTGTAGATACTAGACTATTTGGTATTGTGACAAGGAGAAACAACGTTAGATACTAAACTGTATGGTATTGTGACAAGGAGAAACCACTTTAGATACTAGACTGTTTGGTATTGTGACAAGGAGAAACAACTTTAGATACTGGAGTGTTTGGTATTGTGACAAGGAGAAACCACTTTAGATACTAGACTGTTTGGTATTGTGACAAGGAGAAACATCGGTAGAACCTAGACTGTTTGGTATTGTGACAAGGAGAAACAACGTTAGATACTAAACTGTTTGGTATTGTGACAAGGAGAAACAACGTTAGATACTAGACTGTTTGGTATTGTGACAAGGAGAAACATCGGTAGAACCTAGACTGTTTGGTATTGTGACAAGGAGAAACATCGGTAGAACCTAGACTGTTTGGTATTGTGACAAGGAGAAACAACGTTAGATACTAGACTGTTTGGTATTGTGACAAGGAGAAACAACTTTAGATACTGGACTGTTTGGTATTGTGACAAGGAGAAACATCGGTAGATACTAGACTGTTTGACATTATCACTTTGAGAAACATCGGTACAAGAAGTTATTATGCTGTTTGGTATTTTTCTGTGGAGAATCATTGATAAAAGAAATACATATTAATACAGACCACAGAATGAGAAGAATAACAGAGACAACTGTGCACTGTAACATATGAAGATGCAGAATAATGCACGCTAATCATTCTTAATTTGGCTCCACTTTCTCACCTCTTGATTTATTGAATTAAATAATACATACTGTAACAGTGTTGCCAATGTGTCTTCAATTTTAATCGCAATGTATAATCTTTAAGAAAATCTTTCTGTTCCGTATAAAAACCACTCACTTGTATAGCACAAAGCAAACACAATCATCACTGTAAAAGTATATTATTTTTCGGTTCATTGAACTGTGTCGACTTTTCATATTTCAACATTTTGTATTATTTCATCCAGGCTTCTTCAACCTTAGCTATTAAGCTTACTGAACCAATAACAATGGCGGCGGCCCATCATATTCTTTTCAGAAAACATGTACCAATACATACGGCTGTCAGCATGCCGGTCATTATTTGTGGAGCTTTCATTTTCACAGGTGAAAACTAGATTTGGTTTCCATGTACTATAGAGTTTGGGTAAGCAGTCAATTGCTTGATTTAAGGTAAGCGCCTAGAGCATTTAATATATTTACTAGTTTGCAGGGGAAAAACACCATACTTAAATAAGAGGAAATAATAGGTGCAAGACAATACAAGAATTAAAACAGCATGCAGGGGACAGCAACACATGGAAAATATAAAAACTCAATACCAAATATATTACCAAATAATATACCAAATGCAATACCAAAAAAGAAATGGGTCTGCTGAACGAAAGGAACATAATAATTAAGTAGAAATATCGGCATCAGAGGAACAATTGCAAGAGCATATGAACAGACTCATTACAACATGTCCAAAATTCACCATGAAGATTAATATTGAAAAGAATGAAATAATGGCAATAGCAAAGAAAGAAATATCACCATCTCCATCGATTATCAATACATTAAACAGGTAAAGTAGTCCACTTACTTAGAAAGCAGTATATCGAGTGAAGGGAAAAATCAGTAAAGAGATACAAAATAGATGCAACAAAACATACCAGATCCTAGGACAGATGATACGTAATTGTAAGAAGAAAAATGTAAACATAGACACAAGTTGCATTATACAAAACTATTATTATTCTATTACTCTGATACCAGTGCCAAGTATGGACAATGACAGCACAAGACCAAAGAAAATAGTGACAGCAGACATGACATGTCTACAAAGAATACTCGGAGTGTCATTTAAGAGATGTAATTAGCACGGAAAACATCAGACAGAGAACCAAACCAATACCTGTATTGGAACACATAAAAAACAACAACAGATCAAGGGGGTTTCACACGCTTACATATAACCAATAGACAACATGCCACAGATGCCCCATGACAAATAAACATCCCGGATATAAAGTAGAGACAGACTGTGTAAAAAAATGCATCACAGAACTCAAAGAAGTCACAGGAACAAGCTTACAAACACCCGCAAGAAGTCCATCACAAGATTCTATTATACTCCTGACTCAGCAGGGCAAACAGGGGAGACTTCGTTAAGATAGAGATAAATAGACTAGTTTGCGTTAGTATCGATTCCCATTCCCATCAATGTATCGATACCACAGCTCTCGTTCATCATCAAGTGACATATTCTTTCCAGAACGTAGTCTTTCCTATGGATTTCTTGAATTCTCCGCGGTCTTGAGCAAGTTACCCTGCATCATCCAGTGACATGCGCAGGCATTCCTGAATGTCTTTTGTCCAACGGCGTCTTGGTCGGCCTTTGCCCCTGTTGCCTTCTATCATCCCCTCCATTAACACTCTCTCCATGCCGTCGTGTCTCTTAATATGACCGAAACAAACTAGCTTTTACTTTAATATAGTGTTCAGAAGCCAGCCTTCCTGGACGTTAATTGTTCGTAACACCTGCTGGTTTGTTTTCTTCTGTCCATGGTATTCTCAAAACTCTTCTATACCACTTTACCAGCTCTCGGTGGTACACATAAATTGTGTGGAATAAATATATACATAATGTAGAGGTGTTGAAAGAGTCAAATGCGAAACGGACCTTAATCAACAATATAAGAAAAAGGCAATCTTCTTTTTTTGGCCACTTCATGAGACAGGCAGGTTTAGAGAACATAGTCACAACAGGCAAAATTTAAGGCAACAGAGACAGAGGGCGACAACGTGAGAAAATATTAGACAGTTTGACAACCTGACACGGCAAGGAAACAACACCAATCTTGATACATAATACTGTGGACAGAGAGCTGTGGTGAGCAATGACCGCCTACGTCAGCCGCCATGGCACCTGATGATGATGAGGAAATACATACATATATATCGCACCTCAATCTCCCGTACTACAGGACGATGTTCCCACAAGATTTCTCAGAAAATGTAGTTCAGAGAACTGAACTGCGTTGTGTCGCCGATCAATCCCATCGCCCTCTTATGTCTCGACATATCCGACTTTGGCGTTGGTAACTAATACATTGAGTGTTTTTATAATTTCAACTGAACAGTGGACTTCTGCAACCACATCGATAGTAGTGTCAACCCGCCGTATCAGAAAACAGGTTGCAGTACCTACCCGCAGATCACTTCGGTTATAGACGCTTGATCTTGTGGGTTCCCAGTTGTCACATTCACAGACAACCACACAACTGATCCATGTATCACATATACATTAAAGAATTATGCAGGGTTATACCTGTATATTTAATAGTTTTTGACAAGGAGGAGGGGAGAGGGGGGTGTGGGGATAACAATAGGCAAAAAATAGTTGTCGTAATTTATGGACAAATACTAAAATAATTTTCTAAGAAATTTGCATCTTTATGTAAGAAAATTACATATTTTTTTACATTACATTGCCTGCTTGTTTTAGAAATAAAAATATACGATTTATCAACTGTCAATATGTAGCCAGGAATATTTATTCTTGTTATTGTATTCCCCAGGTTTAAATGTCAACCACTTCTCAGATTCTACAGGTGCTTCTTTGGCATTTGCTTCCAACATCATATTGGCTGCAAGAAATATTACCTTGAAACAACTCACGAAGGACTCCAGTGACACTTCCTACATCGCTTTGAGGCCACAATACCAGATACTTTTTACAATATTTTGTCAAATATTATTTGTTGGACTGATGTATTTCTTAGAAATACACAACACTGTTCCAAGAACTAGTTCATTACTGGTAGTGCTCTGTTTATCGTCTGGAATATTCCATGTGGCATATTCGTATATTTCAACAAATATTGTCTTAAAGGTATTCTGTTCAAGTCTTATGTTTTAGCATATATTATTTACATTGAATAATTTTAGGTAATTTATGAAAGTTCAAATTGGTACAGTGTGTAATTTGAGTCCGTTATTTGGGTACACCTGAGACCTTTCAATTTGTACTCTCAGCCTTTGTATGTGTAATTGTTAATAATTTCGTTATGTAATTTCCGTTCTGTTATAGCTAAGATGAAATATTCCATTTGTTTTTTTCCCCGCTTATTTCATGTGTATGCCAGCATTATTTCATTGTAATATTTCCGTTCTCTCTATGAGATATCCTTAAGTGCAACATTTTGTGACGTTTGCTCCGTTTTATAAGAGTAACGTTTTGTCATTTTGTACGTTTTATGTTTAAGCCTGAATTGTTTAATTCTGTAATTGTCCTGTTCTGTGTGTGTCCGCCAGAAATGTATCAATGTCCTCCCCGTTCATGTTCAGCTCAATTTTCTGTCAGTTACCAAGACGACTTCCAGATACTATAATTCCTAAATACAAGTAGGAAGCATGAGATTAGAAGAAAAAAACAAGTTTTACGGCTGATGAGAATTGAATAAGGTCCGTCCTGGTGGCACCGAAACGCCTCGCACCTTCTCAAGTAAACATATTTTCATACCACATATCCCCCCCCTGTGATTTTGTCTACACACTCTACCTGTATATCGAATGAAGAGAAAAACATTAAAGAGATACAATTAGATGCAAGGAAACATACTATATCCTATGACTTGTAATTTTAAGAACAAAAACATACACATAGACACTAAAGTTACAATATACAAGACTATTATTATCCCATCACACTGTGCTACAAGTGCCAAACGTGGACAATGACAGCACAAGACAAAAGAAATATAGTCACATCACAAATGACATGTCTACCAAAATTACACCAAGTATAATTAAGAGATAAAATTCGACAGGAGTACATGAGACAGATGACCAAAACAATACTAGTATTCGAACACATCAAAATGCTAACGATCAAGTGGTTTTCACAATGACAACACAAGACACACTTAAAGAAGTTTAATAAAAACGTGTTATTTAAAACACGTTTAACTGTGTTTAACTGTACAGTTAAACTACATAACTCTGGATAGAAGATAAGCTCTTTGTCTGACAGTATATATTTTAGCGTCTATTCATCGTATCATCGTATAGTGGTAGTGTCACAGTAATGTTTATCTCTATATCCTCCTGAAGTTGTGAAGCTGGTGCACTATCGGACTGCCTATGTCATCTGGTTCAAAACCTATTATTTGTACTGTAAGTGTGCAGTTGCGTATGTGTTGTCACTGCTGAACAAAGGTTTCCGCCACAGGGGTCTTTATAGGGCGTAATCAAGAGAGTCCAAATGGGTTTGCAAAGGTTGGCCGATAATCCTCCATAAACATAGTTAACACAGTACTTCGAATAATCATTGAACTCGTTATGTACAAATGTTCAAATCAATGTTGAATTTGAATACAAGCCAATAAGTTTAGTAATCCGTTAATATAATATCAAGTATAATTTCTCGTGAAAACAACGACTACTTCTGGTTTACATAACAGCAACAAGTAAAAATGTAGTCGCTATAATGCTGGTCACGTGGATAAAAGCGTTTGACCTCTCTGGTCTACGCAGCAATCGCTGACAATAAATATGATATCGTAGTATTTGTCACACAGACACAACATCTAAGATCCGACAAGTAACTGTTGACAAATAAGTACCAACTTCTAGTATTTGTCACACAAACATGGCCTCCAAGATCTCTGTTATAAAAAATATTCACTGACAATCATTATGAAATCGTAGTCTTTGTGACACAGACACAGCATCCAAGAAGTAATCTTGAAATCCTTTTCTTCGACATAAAGCCTAAAAAACGCATGTTGCAAGCACAACACATCCTTCTTCCTTTTCAGTCACTAACTAACTAAACATTTGTGCACTCCACTCACTAACTAAACATTTGTGCACTCCACTCACTCAGAAATAACCAACTTTCGTCCCCTATCGCTCACAACCCCGTGTCAAGACTAATACACTCTACTGCTTTACTAGTTATCGAATCAAGGGAATGGTGGGTATGGGGAAACTGGTGCAAACATTGCAGATCAGACTACAGGAGAATGAACTAGTTAGCCTGGAGTCTGATACTGTCACAGTCGTACAGTTAAACTATATAACTCTGAATAGAAGATGAGCTGAAAGATTTAGCAATTTTAAGCAATATGCATTCTGTTGTTACAGGTAATGAACGTGATAAGTCACTCAATAGCTAACATCTTCAAGCGATTCTTGGTTGTATTGCTGCTGTGTGCGCTAGGAACACGTCACGTTTCTGCAGTCAATCTGTCTGGATTAGCCGTGGCAATTGGAGGTCTTCTTTTCTACACTTACGGCAAGACACGGTCTGAACTTCACAAAGAACAGAACGAAGGTCAGATCATGGTGCTGTTGTTGTTTCCATGTTCAGAAATTATGAGCGCATTAGCTCTTACTTCCTATGTATGTGGGTGGGCTTCTATTTCCAAAGATTTATTTCATGGATCGAAGAGTAACCCTCAGCTTTGTGGAGATGATTTGTTTTCCAATGGAGTAAATTCTAGGAGTTGTGTTACTTTCTACTGAACCATTCCATAACATACAGATTTGGATACATAGACTTTATCTCCCGGGCTAGTATCACCTCCTGTCTGGTTTATCCTGCTCTGGAGCATTCCAACTTCGGACAATGGTCACTTATGTGGGTTTGGGCAGTCAGATGGAACAAAGAAAAGGAAGAACACTTTAACCACTTTTTTTGCCAGTGTGAACAGAGTAGGGAAGCTGTCCGAGGCTGACAAGAAGCGTCTGTACCTACTGAAGCAGCAAGAAAATGTTCAGACTACTAGTTCATCCATTTTTGAAGATGATTTCAGTATGCAGGAACTCCTACACGGGCTGAAGAAATTAAAGTCAAGAAATTCTCTTGGGCCAAATACAATTTAATTTATAATGAAATGTTACCAAACATGGGCACATCAGGGAAAGAAGCACTCCTTAAACTAATAAATATGCCTGGAGAAATGGAATACTGCCTAAACACTGGAGAAATACTCACATCTTTCCAATCCTGAAAAGTAACAAACCTCCAGATCAACCTAAAAGCTACCGCCCCATATCCCTAACTTCATGTCTTGGGAACTAGACAGAAAGAATGGTTTAAGTACGATTTTACTGGTTCCTCGAAAGCTCAAACATCCTCTGTCATTAACAGTATGGCTTCCGGAAAGGCAGTTACACAGAAGACAAACTATTTAGATTGACACACAAAATCTATGATGGATTCCAGGAAAACAATACACTGCAGCTATCTTCTTTGACTTACAACAAGCTTATTATCGAGTATGGATAAAGTGTCTCTTAATGAAGATGATCATTGAGGTGGGAATTAGTGGAAAGCTATATAACTGGATAAAATACTCCCTCATTGACAGAATAAACCAAATACAGATAAATGAAGAAATCTCATTTACAGAAGTTCTAGAGGAAGACTTACCTCATGATTCTGTTTTGATCTGCACCATCTTTCTCATTTACATTAATGACATTGTCAAACATATCAAATCTGAATAATCTATGCTGATGACGTAAAAGTATGGTAGAGCCATGAGCATATTGAAAGTGCAACCAAAAGACTAAATTGAGATTTAAGAAAACTAAATGAGTACTGTTACATATGGGCGCTGAAAGTAAACTGTCAGAACATTGTATATACCATCTTTACCAAATTCCATCAAATAGCCAAAGAAAATATCATTCTATGGTTGGTGTGTATCATGGGACGTATTTTTTCCAAATCATTTTCTTCCCAGTGAACTCTCTGAACCCCCATTCTGTCTTAGGCCATGCAGCATGCATTTTCCAACAATGTATTCATGTTATCTTTAATGTCGTCAGCCCATCGTCTTCTTGATCTGCCCTTTCTCCTCTTCCCAGGTACTCTACCTTCCAGTTTTGTATTTCTAAACGGTTGAGTCTCTGTGTATGCCGAAACGTGTGTAGTTTTTCTTTTTTTGCTATTGTGTTTAGTAACCAAAACTGGAATCTTCAATGTGTTTATAATATCTGAGTTTCTCGTTCTTCCTTCCATGATATTCTAAGTATCTTTCTTTAGAAATTTATATCAAAGGCGTGATCTTCTTTGCTGCTGTTTTACTTAGGGTCCGTGTTTCGCAGCAGTATATTCAACCAGAAAACTAAAAGTTCGTAACACTATGAATTTCGTTTCTAATTTGTGTTTTTTCCATTTGGATTAATCCATTGAAAATTTCTAGAGACAATATTCCAGTAGGTTGCCATTACATTCGGGAAGGAACAACCGCTAATCGAACACCGTAAAGACAGAACATTCATTCTAGTGTCGGCAATTTTGGCGGAAGCCTTATGGTTGGACACACAGAAATTGCCAAGAGAAGAATATCCCAAATATTTTGCAATCACGCTTGATTGGCAGCTCACCCTCAAGAAGCATGTAGAAAATATAAAGAAAAAGCACTTAAACGGTTATAACTACTGAAAAGACTCATAGGTACATCTTGGGGATCAGACAAGGATACCCGTAGAGGATTATATCTGGCTACATACGTTCTGCTTTAGAATACAACAGTGCACTCCTCACAACATGTTTCAAAACAAATGCAGAATCTCTAGACAGAGTGCAGAACTATGCCCTACGCCTTATTAGTGGAGCAACGAGATCTACACCAACGTCTGCATGTGAAATACATACAAATGTAGAACCCTTTAATATGCAGAGAGACATGGCTGCAATGAAGGCTTATGAAAGAAGCAAAATAATGAAGAAAGACCAACGAAATAAATAACTTGTAGACAACTTGATACCACACCACATATTAAGACAAAAGTCAGTCCTTAACCATGTAAATTAAATAAACGGCAGCTATCGCTTCCCAGATAAGAGACAAGAACTGCAAAGAGTAGAAAAATGTTTACCACCACACGCAAGTTTTAAATTGCCGGATATCTAGACATAATTAAGACATAATGCAATGAAACGTTCCGACTCAGCAAGTCTTATGAAAGCAGCACAGCAAAAAATAGACACCTACACAGAACAATGGATTCATGTCTATACTGATGGGTCTGCTTGCATAGCCACTTACACAGCAGGTTATGGTGACTATATAGAACATCCAGGCCAGACATCTGATGAGCTGTTTGATGCCTGTGGGGAGATATGTTCTAAATATGAAGCTGAAATAACAGCACTATAAGTTGCCTTGTACCACCTAAAGACCGAGCTTAATGCCTTTCCTTCACAAGCCACAGCATTGTGATTTTTACAGATTCTATGCCCGCTCATCAAGCACTAGAACGTGATGGACATTGTAAGCCTCGGGTAGTTGAAATATATCACCATACCAACTAGTTGATTACATCTTTTGAAGTCAGCATTGTTATGCAGTGGATTCCTGACCACTCAAACACACCTGACAATGGCAAGGCAGATACATTAGCAAATATGGGAGCACAACAAGAACAGACATATATAAAAAAAAATACCATACACGCAGTTACAATGATATTGAAATCTGTTAACAAAAATATATGACCATGCCAAATCCTAAAGACCTCCTGGAAAGGAAAGACCAGAGTATCATCTTCAGACTGCTGACACAACATGTAGGCCTACAGCTTCACAACCATTGGAACAGAATACAACTATAACACACTCCAGTGTGCCTGCTGGGCACTCATACCTATGAAACTGTTGACCACCACCTTTTTAATGCCCAGCGCTGGAGGAAATAAGGAAAATATGTCTTCCTGGAGGGACAGATACATGAAACACATTATATGGAATACGACAACAGCTCACAAACAAATGCATATATCACACAATGGCATTTTTGAAAGGGCATACGTCCATTGACGGCTAGATCAGCAATCAACCAACCAAGGGAAGTCAGAAAGACTCAAACTATATTGTTATAATGATATCCTTGTCTGTTTTTTTGTTTTGTTTTTTTTAAATTAAAAAAAAAATCGTATTTGCCTGTAAACTGTCACAGATTTAATTTCTATTGTTGTATCTACAGATGAACGGCTGCAAAAGTCATCAAGTGGCAAGTTCCGTCTGTATCTGATGTTCTTGGCTGCACTGTCATTCATCACAATAACGTTACTGCTAAACAAGTCAACGTTTCGAGTCACATCCAAGCCAAGAGTTAATCACTTATTTTTTGACATCTACAGAAATACATACAGATCAGATATTCAGAATCCTGCAGATGACTTCTCGAATATTGAAATAAATGAAACAGATTCTGAGATGCGAGAATTTCTGTCTTGGCGTCTCATAGATCACCCTGAAGAAACCAACAGGAGAGCCAAAACTTTGACTAGAAATATAGACATCGTAGGCGAGGCAGAAAGAATCCTTGTGAATCTCCTGCAAGATCTTCTTGGTAAAGCTAAACACGTCATGTTGATAGAAATAGCTACGTATGAGAACAAAGGGGATCCAGCCATCGCTGTTGGTGAGGTGATGTTACTTAGAAGAATGAATATTACTATTGTGTTCTACTGTGCTTCCAATAAATGTTCCAATAATTCAACTGTAAATAAAGCTGTAGAAATCAACAAAAAATACTCACAAGATGAGTTGGTCATTTTAATGCAAGGAGGAGGCAATTTAGTTGGGTATCCGGAGATTGATCTGATACGGGCAAAATATATTGAAGAATTCCCAGAAAGAAAAATCATTATTTTCTCACAAAGTATACTGTTGACTTCCAAGAAGTTAGCTAGTTTGGAATATTGTAAAAAAGTATATTCCAATCACAGTAACATAGTGATGTTTCTACGAGATAGGAAATCTCTAGCAATTGCTAAAGAGCATTTTAAGGGTGTGAAGTTAGTCCTGGCACCGGATATGGCTTTCGGTATTCGAATGGTGCCTCGGCAGATGCCACCTATGTACGATATTATGTGGTTGAAGAGAGTCGATAGAGAGTCTTCAAATTATTTTCTTCCTGTATTTCCAAGAAATATTACAGTAAAAATAGAAGATTGGTATCATTGGAGGTCAAACCGTGGACATACACCAATGGAAACGTCTTTCCTGATTGCTTCTGAAGGTTTCCAGTTCCTTCAGATAGGGCGAGTAATAGTTACAGATCGTCTTCACGGACATATCTTAGCAACGTTAATGAACATCCCACACGTCCTCATTGACAACCCACCTCATTTCAAACTATCCTCATTTCACAGATCGTGGACACAGAGTTTAAGTAATGCAATTCTGGTCACTAATGGATCACACGCTTTAGATGCAGCAATGCTTCTTCTCAAACGATATCACGATTATCTCCCTTCAATAGGACCGAAAGATTTGAACGCTGCACACAAAAGATAGTGGATTGTATAATTTAAATAAAATATTCTTAAAATGTTTAAAATCATTTTTTATGTTTATAAATTTCTGAGAAATAAATATCGTAACATTCTAAGTGTGTATTAGAGATGTTATTCGATAATAATAATAATAATAATAATAATAATAATAATAATAATAATAATAATAATAATAATAATAATAGTAATACTAAGTTTCATACCCTGCTACCATCGGAGGACACCAGAGACTCCAGAACAAAAATGTACTTGATTCTTGATTAGAAACTGGCTTCACAACACAAGGGACATTCCCATAAGTGCTCCGCCCTCCGCTCCAGTAGCCATCCCAGTGTATATAGACTTATAGTCGGTCAGTTGTTGATTGTGTGATCTTCGAGCCTCCAAAAAAATTACTTTTCCTACCCTCACATCTAGATACTCCTATTTATAATATTCTCTGTATGTGTACTTTCTCAACCCTATTGACATCATCTGCATCTTGAAATGAATTTATTACTGCCTTCATTAAATCTGCTTTATCTCTTTTCAGCAAAGTGCCGTCTGTCGCCGCATTGCCTGTCAATAAGTCGGTTTTCTCGTTTCCTCTGATCCCCAGCATCACCAGGGCAGTATATCTATGTAATTCTATGGATAACTGAGTTGTTTAATACGTCCCACCATTCTTTTCTTAGCCTGAATATTTCTATCTTGGACATCATGCTTTGAGAGTATGTGAGTCAAAACTGTACTTCAATCAATAACCGCAGTCATTTGTAGGAATGGTGACAATTCTGCCCCATACCATTCCTACATATGATGAATCATCAATTTTCATTTTCCCACCTGGTCTCCTGCGACCCTCGAATATTCTTTGCACAATAGTTATAGATATTGAGTGGTATCTCGTTACATGTTGAAATAAAATCGGTTTACGTGGTTTCACCACTGCCAAAACTTGTTCTTGATAACCTGCAGGTGTGTTTATTTGCTTGCATACGTATATGTTTCTCTTGTGTTCTCTATAACGAATTCTTAACAAACGTCCGCAGCGCTTTATTCAAATGCTTAAATAATTATATGTCTGCAATGAATATGCAGTTTGTACATCAGTTTGTATATCATGTCAACAGATATAACAACACAACAACCAAAAATCAGAATAGACAATACCGAGATAGAATGTGTGGATACATTTGAATTCTTAGGAGCAAACATCAACAGTGCAAGAGACTGCATGGCAGAAATAAGGAAGAGATTGGAAATGGCATATAGCAAAATAACACGGCTGAAAAATATATGGAAAAACAACAAAATAGAAACGAAAGTGCTAATGTTACGAACTTTTATTTTTCCGGTTGCAACATACGGTTGTGAAACATGGACTCTAAGTAAAACAGCGGCAAAGAGGATCAACGCCTTCGAGCTGAAATGCTACAGGAAGATACTTCGAATATCATGGAAGGATAAAATCAGAAACTCAGATATTATAAACACATTGAATATTCCAGAGTGTTGGTTACTAAACACAATAACATAAAGAAAACTACGCCTGTTTGATCATATAAAGAGACATAACTGTTTAGAAAGACAAATAATGGAGGGAAGAGTACCTGGTTAGAGGAGAAAGGGCAGACCAAGAAGACGATGGACTGACGACATTAAAGATAACATGAATACATCGCTAGAAAATGCAAGCCACATCGCCCAAGACAGAGAGATGTTCAGAGAGTTCATTGGGAAGACAACGTTCTGGAAGGAATACGTAACATGACACATATTAGTATAAAAGTATACTTAATAATTGCAATCTGAATAGATTGATCTTTATTGTAATAATGATTAGATACAAACACTGGAAGGAAATTTGCTTATATTCAAACTATTCGTTATCTTTATCAGTTCTCATATCTGTTGTCAATGTATCTGCCTACTTTATCGCTGATTTACACTCTAGGCATTGTTTATGTATACTTACTGCTGCCCAATTTAATCATTTTAATTCCAGTGATGCTATTGTTCATCTTCATGAATATATATATAAACAAAATGTAAACATTTATAATCAGACTGAGTAACGCTATATTTTGGGAACGAACCTTCGACAAAAAGGTGTGAAACAGCCACTCAGCATACATAAAAATAAAAAGAGGGGTAAGACAAGGATGTATTTTATCACCACGTCTATTTGCCATCGACAAAGATAATATTTTTAAACATATCGAAGGAATATCAGGCCTCAAGCGGGAAAATTATTAACAGCCTGATACATGCAAATGGCACTGTACTTTTAGCAGAATATAAACATGAACTACAAAGTCTAATAGATGAAGTAAATAAGAAAAATAAAATATGGGCCAGATATAAACATTCAAAACGCAAAAACAATAATAATCAGCAACATCATAGAGAAACACGTGCTAAACAGAAACATACATGGCGAGAAACTACAAAAAGGAAAAATAAAAATAAGCAATATCTTGGACACAGTCACAAATGATGGCAGATGTGAAACAAAAGTTAAAAAGAGAATAGGAATGGCTAAAAGTACTTTTAATGACATGAGGAAAATAGTAAGTAACAAGGCCTGTCAGATCATTGGTCAATTAACACCTTTACTAAGAAACAAAGATATTACACTAAAAACAAAGAATGCGCTTTTCAACACCATTTTCTTACCAACATTGTGTTATCAGTGTCAAACTTGGACATTAGATTCTAGAACAATACATACGATTAACACCACTGAAATGAAATGTGTGAGACGTATGATTGGAGTTAGCTTGAGAGACAAAATCAGAAATGAAGCACTAAGGAAACAATTAGGGATCAAGCCAACAATAGAATACATACAGAAACAACAAGTTAAATGGTACGGCCACATAACCAGACAGAAAGAGCAAAGTATTATCCAAAAAACATTTAACAAACGATACGAAAACAGGAGACCTATTGGACGCCCTCGTAAAAGGTGGATAGATAATGTATTAGAGACACTCGGAAATAAAACAGCAGAGGAGGCAAATAGAAGGGCAAAAGACCGTACACTCACTCTCCCCTCAACACCGAAAGGTACATGAGGACAGAAAGAAGAAGAAGAAGAAGAATCAAATTACAAATAAGTTAAAAATTAGAATTGTAAAATGTTATATGTCCTTTGAGGTTCGGATATATAGGAGAATAGGGAGAACATTATGGAAAGAGAAGTAAACAAACAAAGAGATTATAAAAATAATTAATATGAAGAAAGAATTACGAAGAAACATAAAAATCAGACAAATAAAATATGTTGAACACATTGAAAGACATGACATCTTATTGAAGACGTTACTTGAGGCTGAAGTCAAAGGGAAGCGAGCAAGAGGTAGGCAGAGATACCAGTGGCAGAGTATCATCACAAGATGGACAGGTTACAGTCTAGCAGAGTATACCACTAAAACAAGAGACATGGTATGTTGGAAGCCTGTTGCTACCAACCTTCGTTGCGGAGACGAAACTTAATGATGATGAAGGGAAAGAATACAATTTTTTAATGAACGTAGATAAATATGTCAGTTGTTTCCCGTTACTAGTAGTGACATTTGATGTGGTAGTTCACGACCAGTCATAATCTTCAACATTAGTTGTGTGGTTAGTTAGTTGTCAGATAATCATTATCCCCATCATCACTGCAGGCAAGACATGTCTATACCTGCTACCATATCTTCATGGATGTATTCACAATTACACGAGGGCTGGCTGTTCCACTTTTTTGTTGTTTGATATATATTTTTCTACGCCCAATGTAGCGATAATTTCTGACAATGCTGCATTTTAAACGCATTTTATTTAAAGTTTTGATGATAGAAAAGGAATCATCACCCTCATTCATTTCAGCTGCTCGTATTTTGTTTGTTTGTTGTTGTCGTTAGGCGTTTAATATGTCATTACCATCGATTTCTCTAATGCTAGACACAGTAACAGTGCACGCCATCCGATCTGCTCTTCCGTTGCTTTGAACACGAACATTCTTAGGTACAAAAATTAATTTGAAACATTCCAATTTTGACCTCTCGACTGCCTCAAGCCGCTGTTCTCTTGGCTGCCTCAAGCCACTGTTCTCTCGATTGCATCAAGCCACCAATGAACGGTTTCACTGTTTTTAATTATATCGATTATGTATTATTCTGTGACTCCGGTCTCTTCACTTTCATCTCTCACGATTATTTTCTATACTTCTTTCACTCATTCCTGTTTCTCTAGGTGCACATCACTCATTCACTCATTCCTGTTTTTCTAGGCACACATCACTCACTCGAAGTCTTGTGAGTACATTGAAAGTCTTGTGTGTACATCCAAATTCGTGTGGGTACATCGAACTTCTAGTGTGTACATCGAATGTATTGTGGGTATATTGAAGACGTTAAATCTATACTTTCTGGTATCACTGAAATGCCAATTTTGACCAACCTGTCACGTCGGTAAAACAATAAACCATTTGTAATGTAACTTCTGACGGATGTATCTTCTTTGCAAGAGACACCCAACACCGCGTAGAGAAATAGTCATTAGTTTGTACGTGTGCGAGTCTACAGGTGTACCAGAAGTCTAGACCGGGATCTACTTCCCAGTGATATATACAGGGCGACATGACTGTACAGCGCTCTGGAGTTATGACATAACGAGTCATTAGAAATTGTGAATCGATAAGAGAAGGACACATTTGGCGTACGTTCATTTAATTAGTAGGACTAGACTAGTCCCCACTGAGAAACATCACCGCGTGTCACTGAAAAAAATATTGACTTTTCTGAACTAAAGAATATCGCGTTAATTAATAACAAATTTTTTGTAATCAAAATTAAAAATAATAATAAGTTCATCGCTGCTACGGCGTGGGTGAACTGCTGCTGAGATCATGTCCCTCTCTGAGTAAAAAAAAACATTCTCGAAACAACGCATATAATTATTAGAAGCTGGAGTCTCTGGCAGTAAAGAAAGATCAAGAGATTCCTCCTGTATTCTCCTGATAACTGATAACAAAATGAGAAACGCTGTTCATTGCTGGAATGTTACAAATACATCAGAACAGATTTAATAACATTCCAACAATGAAGATCTGTTTTCATGTGTTTGTAACATTAAGCATTGAAGATCTTTTCTGATGTCTTTGTAACACTCGAACGATGAAGATCTAGTCTCCTGTGTTTGTAACATTCAAACATTGAAGATCTTTTCTGATGTGTTTGTAATATTCGAGCAATGAAGATCTGTTTTCATGTGTTTGTAACATTAAGCATTGAAGATCTTTTCTGATGTCTTTGTAACACTCGAACGATGAAGATCTAGTCTCCTGTGTTTGTAACATTCATGCATTGAAGATCTTTTCTGATGTATTTGTAATATTCGAGCAATGACGATCTGTTCTCATGCGTCATTGCAGATGGGTCCAAACATACTAATCAATCTGGTAAATACATCCAATTTCTAGCAAACGCTACTCTTGTTGGTATGAAGGAGGTTTACATAATATATAAATCTACCAATTAAGTGTCATGACAAGTCTCAAAGTCGATCACGCTTCTCCACAACTGTTGGTCTCTTGTGTTGTTAATTAATTCAGTTGGTGACTTCATTTTGTTCTGCAGTGACAGTTGGTACAGAAATGTATCTTTTTTGTCTTTCTCTGTCTCATCTCCTTCTTTTCACAGCTGCGTTGGTTCCTGAAATTGCTATAACACATCCAACAACTAGTACTAAGTTTTGTACTGGATGTCTTTTTCCTGTAGCACTTTAAAAACGATACACCACTTTGTATCCACTTCAGCGTTTGTGTCCTTCCATTCTTCAATCTTGCTGTCAATATTATTTGCCTGGTTGATTTCGTCGAATAGTTTATCTTCATAAATAATATTCAGGATTTTGCTATCAATGGATTTTAAACTTGATTAAACATCAGCCCAACTTAATAGAGTATCCAGCTTAATCCACTGAAATGCTTTTAAAGCTTGGAAATGGTAAATCCACCTATTTAAATATTCTAGGAACGTATTGTAGAATAAACGTATGGTGTCCAAGAACACTTTTGTATCAAATTCACCCTAATCCAAATGTGTCATTTAAACTTTCAAGTTTAGAAATAATTGATGCAATTTTGAGTGTTTGGAAATATTCTATTTTGCTGGTCGTTATTTTCTGTCTCAACACGTCTGTTCTTCTGCCAATTCAGTTAAACAAATATTAACCCTTTCTGTTTTCATTACTTTTGAAGAGAATATTTTCAGCTGTTTTTTTGTGTAGAAAATGGAGCCAAAGTAATGAATTCCAATTATTTAAAAAAAATGAATACTTTCAGTGGTGTAGTACATTTATCTAGTGACAGAGAATATGACTTAAACTCATTATCATCATAATCAGGTGCCATGTCGGCTGGCGTAGGCGGTCATGGCTCTCCGCAGCTCTCTGTCCACAGTATTATGTATGAGGGTTGTTGTTGTTTCCTTGCCGTGCCAGGCTGTCATACTGTCTAATATTTTCTCACGTTGTCGCCCTGTGTTTCTGTTGCCTTCAATTGTGCCTGTTGTGACTATGTTCTCTAAACCTGCATGAATGAATATATGGTCAGAATATATCAACGAACATTATGATGACAATAGACCAGACATAAACATACAAGATTACGGCGAGGGTCCATCAATACTCACAGCAGAAGTAAGGGAAGCACTAAGACACATGAAATATGGCAACGCTCCAGGTCCAGACAATATCACATTAGAAGAATTAGCAGCTTTAGCTGACTTTGGATTTGAAATAAATAAGCTCATAATACATAACATTAACCCTAGTCACGGCTGGCAGTAATGATAACCGTCTAGGTTTCACGCTTCCATGAACACGGTTGTATTCTATTTCTACACATTCTACTCTGACCGAGTGAATATGAAAATAGTGAAAAGCTTTGTTCACAATTGTTTCAGTGTTGACTGGCAACATATCAGCACTTGTTTGAACACCACTGTGGACACTGTAAGCAGCACAACCAATACCATGAATGTTGCTTTTTTGCGACTTTAGTGAGTTTTGCAAGAACATTGTTGGAACCCGTTCTTATGTATTCATCGAAGTTAGTGTTACAACTTTCATCAGAAAATGCATTAACTTTGTCTGTAAAGTAATGTTTCTGCAACATGTTCAAGATGTGGTCTGCGAGCAGTTCCGCTGTTTCTCCTGTTACGTTCTGAAACTCGATCACCTTGATTCAAATGTCATTTTCCGGAATAAAATACCTAACAAGAACCGGTATCAACTTCAGATCCCTATTGTTTGTTGTGTCCACCATAACTGAAATATATTTAGCTTCTTTCAATTCTATGTCTATTTCTTGCATTGAAAAAGATGTTAGTACATTTGCTAGAATTGACTTGCATTTCGTTCGTCCAAATGTAAATATCTTTCCAAATAAATTTCTAACTATTGCAGCCATACAATCCATTGATCTCATGGAAAGGTTATGTTTCACAGCATGACATGCAAACAGAACGTCTTGGGCTGCTAGAACGTCTTGGGCTGCTAGAACGTCTTGGGCTGCGAGAACGTCTTGGGCTGCTAGAACGTCTTGGGCTGCGAGAACGTCTTGGGCTGCTAGAACGTCTTGGGCTGCTAGAACGTCTTGGGCTGCGAGAACGTCTTGGGCTGCGAGAACGTCTTGGGCTGCTAGAACGTCTTGGGCTGCTAGAACGTCTTGGGCTGCGAGAACGTCTTGGGCTGCTAGAACGTCTTGGGCTGCTAGAACGTCTTGGGCTGCTAGAACGTCTTGGGCTGCGAGAACGTCTTGGGCTGCTAGAATGTCTTGGGCTGCTAGAGCTATATTCAATTAACTGCCCTGACTCATCTCTTGTAAACAATGGTGCAACACCTTGGCTTCAACTGTTAGCAACTACTGCCAGTTCATGTTTCTGCATCTTCATGTGCTGTTTTAGTTACATTATAATGGCCTACATTGTCAATAGAAAACAAGGAATGACACACAGTACATTGCAACTTGCCTAGTGTAGCGTCTTCTTTCAAGAAGGGATATTCCTCTTTGTTGTTTCTACTAAAGCTTCACTTTTTTGGCATCATGTAGGAAACCTAGCGCCTCAAACTTTATTGACTTCAGACTAGTACTATGTAAACATCCTGTAAAGAATGGTAACTGTCGGGAAACATGTTTTGTGTAACATAGATGGTAATCTCCCTTTGTGTACAAATATTTGATATGCCATTAGATAAAATTGAAAAATGTGTAACGCTCAAAGCTCTGTGAACTGATGCGGTCATGTCACACCTAAAATATAGTGACAAAACGAGACTCAAATGGGGGAAAGATGATCATTTAGTTTTGAGTTTCATTGGGACATTTGGACAATATCCCTAATAGGGAGATAGTCACAGAAAAAAAGGGGACATCTGGTCACTGACATCTAGTCTATAGATTTCTAATACATCTGCCAAAAATTTCTAGGCAAATCTTTCCTCGCCTAGAGTATTGAATGTGATTGGTTTATACGTTAACATTTTGCGCAATCCACTGATAGTACTTTTAGTCGTTCATACTTAACTTCAGAGATGAGATGTCAGAAAAGCCACAGGAGTGAAAAGAAGACACATAATTAGAAACGATGTCACAAGAGAAAGAGTGGGTGTCATATCAATTCTACAATACATACAAAACTAACAGATTCAATGGTTTGGTCATCTGGAAAGAATGCCGTGTGATTCATTAGTTAATAAAGCATATGTGAAGAGAGGAGAAGCAGAAAGAAGAACCAGGGGTAGACCTAGAGTACTCTGGATCGACAACATCAAAGATATTACACGAACACCAAATAATATTATCTGAAGCTGCCATAAAGCGTGAACAAGAACATTGTATCTCCCTCGACACCAGTAAAGGGTAAAAGAAGAAGGAAAGAAGAAGAAGAAGATGAAGATACTTAACTTCTGTTTTACATCTGTCATCAACTCACTAGCTCATCAGTTCCCTAACTCAAATCAAAGGAAAATAATTATCGTGGCTATACATGAGACGAAATTTAACAAATAAATCAATCAAGAATACACATTTGTCATGCAAATATCAAGATATTGATGATATTGATAAGTTTTGTACCTCGTAATCGATATATGTGATGTTATTGATTGGTATCGTATTGTAATTTTACACATCACAGACCATTTCCCTAGTCGGTTCCTGCAACAGAAATAGCAGTATACTACAACGATCAGATTGTACTATTGATCAATGACCCGATTCCTGGTTTTTTTCCAGAGTAACTATTTCCAAAGTCCATGGTACCCATTTCTATTTGACTAGGCTCTCAACATGTTGTCCCTTTGTAAATATTCTAGCTGTGGCATGTCAACTCGTTCAGTATAGCGGGATATTCAGATAATCCAGAAAGTAAACCGAGCTCTGGAAATAATATGCCATATGATGTAAATCCCTAGTAAATAAAACAAAATAAGGTCATCTCGCTAGTGGACGAGCAACTTGGTGACTACACTATTGCGGTACATTGCAGCACGAACATAAACAACTCATTCATCCGACATTTTTGTTCACACAGAAACGGTGGGAATCAATACACATCTTTTAGTTTGTGTATTATATGTCTGATCAACCTCGATTAATCAAATTCACCACATAAGCATACATCAAAATCAAACATCTTCATGAAACATTTATATAAAATATCTACATCAAACGATTACATCAAATATAGAAATTAAAACATGCATATTAAACATCTGCATCCCGTACATACATTGTGGGAGCCGCGCATTTGAGTGGTCATGAGTTCGTTCCCTAGTTGAGGAGTAAATGTTTTTCAGATGGCGACGGCCCCCAGGTTGACCCATACTTAAATGGGTACCGGAATAATCCGGGAAGTAAAGACTGCGAGGGAGAGGAGATGTCTACCGCCCTCATTTGCAGAGCCTCTGAAATGTGAGATCGCTAACATCTACATCAAACATCTACATCAAACATCTACATACATTTTAATTATACATCAAACATCTACAGCAAACATCTACATCAAACATCTACATAAATTTTAATTATACATCAAACATCTACATCAAACATCTACATAAATTTTAATTATACATCAAACATCTACAGCAAACATCTACATCAAACATCTACAGCAAACATCTACAGCACACATATACATCAAACATCTACATCAAACATCGACATTAATCATCTACATCAAACATCTACATCAAACATCTACATCAAACATCGACATTAATCATCTACATCAAACATCTACATCAAACATCTACATCAAACATCTACATCAAACATCTACATCAAACATCTACATACATTTTAATTATACATCAAACATCTACAGCAAACATCTACATCAAACATCTACATAAATTTTAATTATACATCAAACATCTACATCAAACATCTACATAAATTTTAATTATACATCAAACATCTACAGCAAACATCTACATCAAACATCTACAGCAAACATCTACAGCACACATCTACATCAAACATCTACATCAAACATCGACATTAATCATCTACATCAAACATCTACATCAAACATCTACATCAAACATCGACATTAATCATCTACAGCAAACATCTACATCAAACATCTACATCACAAATGCACGTAAATAATGTATCCAAAATGGTTGCCATTTACCCAGTTAAATTAACTTTAGCAATTCTAATTGTGTATGTGAACTCCCGGGGTTTGCGTTAACAAAATTCTTTTTTTAACCATTGCTCCTTTCTATGCCTGACGTGTACCGGAGGTTACCTTTTGTCTCTAGTGAGATTTAATTAATTGATAGAATCAGTTACACGCAGACTTAAGCATACATAAACATATACCTTTATCAGTCAGCCTGCACTCACAGCTTTATCCTGTAGTCGGACGGTAGAACAAACACATTTTCGATCTTAAATTCAATAATCAAAAGCTGATTTTGCAAAGACATCATCTTTGTCAGGAAATTAAAAAAACACATATGCAACATTTCAACATCTTTTTACATCGTTCAATTCCGTTTCCTCCTCTTCTCTTCTTTCTTATCGCCCACATGCGAACAACTACAAGACGCATGCGTGGTTGTCACTTCCAGCGTTTGTGACCCTCTCTTCAGTTCACAATCTGGAGCCAAACTGGATTTTCATCCTTGATGATATATCACAAAGTTAAACTTTATACAGATAGGTATAACACGTATACCTACACTAGATACTGCGACAGGCGGTAATGATATAATTTATATGGTGCTCTCCCTTCCTGGAAATGTAGCCACCAGTCGCATTAGACAGTATACTTGAAGCTAGTGCTCACGTCGTTAACGCCGAGACAACAGCGCTGGCAAGAAATAGCACACACAGCGAATATATTTACACCAATTTCCAAACGAGGTTGTATCTTGTGGTCCCTGCACATACCAGGACTTGCGATACATCCACGTTCTCCACCGAAATATACATTTATTTTATCAGTTGGAAATTGAGTTTTCGCAAATAGTTCTGGATACTTTTGCCACAATTTTGACAATATTTCTTTCTTCGATGTAATTGTCATTATTTCGTTCCCCCCGGATTTCATCTAGGATGTTTTAGTTAGTGACATTTCCATTGGATTTTCTAGTTAGTCAAACCCGGTGTTGCCGTAACATTTCCATTGGATTTGGTAGTCAGTCTCAGAGTTGTTGGAGCACTTCTATTGGATTGGGTGATCTAATTGTGATTTTCTTCAAGAACTCTGGAATTTAGGAGTAGATCTTCAGAAAGGTAAATGGATTAACATTCACTTGAATATTCACCATTGCTATTTCTAATGTCTCTTTGTTTCTGTGTTTCTTTCTGAAGAAATAATGTGTTCACAACACATTTCTGAAGAAATAATGTATTTTAACAATACATTTCTTAACAAAATAATGTATTATTATATCACACTATCTACCTCTGGCAGTAGTGACTGTTTATTTATAATTTTAATTATTAGATGTAACGTGAAACACATCTTTGTTCATGTACTTTATTTCTTAGCAACATTACTCGTTGTTAATTATTATTTATATTAGCAATCAGTAGCAACAATAGATTATCATAGTTGTTATTGTTTATTTGTTCTGTTACTTCCACACGCTCCACCATGACGGATATCCTCTAACAGTTTTATAACTTCCACACACTCCACCATGTCGGATATTCTCTAAGAATTATATTACTTCCACACACTCCACCATGTCGGATATCCTCCAAGAGTTCTATTACTTCCACACGCTCCACGTTGTTGGATATACTCTAACGGGATGCTTTTTAAAAAAATGTATTAACATGCGCGTTTCTTTGTGTATACTTGCATATTGTGTGCTGGTAGACTGCGACACATGCATATATACTCAGTGACTCGATGAGCATGAGTGTGAAAGTGCAGGCGTGGTTCATTCGGGAACATTGGTTAGATATAGTGAAGACTTCCTGTGTGCGTAAAGTTACTTTTATTTTTGTGCCGGTCCATGCGAGAGTCCGGAGTAATGAGCGAACAGATAGGTTGGCTGCACACGCGGATAATACAGCTATTGGTGGAGCGATGTATCGGGCAGATATTTTGAATACACCTACTGATAAACGAACGAACAAATGACTGTATACGTGACGATGACTTGTTCCATGACAAGAATAAGGGAGCGTGGTTTAAAATGTGGTGTCGCTGGAAAGGAACTATTTCGTGGGTGCGAAATAATGATGGTCAATAATGGGACCGTCAGTCAACGCGTGATGGCGGATACACTCAAGAAGAGGTATGAGCATTTCTGGACGTGTCCGGAGTGCAGTAAAGATGATCCAACGAAAAGCTAACTAACTTGCATGTGCGTATGGCATTTGGCTGTACCATTTGATGTCGTTTGTGATAGTTCTTAATTTCTCCTGATATCTGTTTTATCAAATCATGTCTTCATAATATTATAGTAACAGACATTACTATTTACTGATGTTATAATCACCAAAGCGTCAGACAAGACCCAATAATAAGAAATGAGTCGTACAAACACGAGTACCAAAGTAATAATAGCAAATGATTGCTGATCCAGCGGTCCATGGGCTCGTGTCCATTGACCCAAATAATAGCAAATAAGTAAATATATATTACACATGTGTACAACTACTAATAAAAAGAGGATGAAAATAATTTTAATAAAATAAAATTTTCGAAATTAGTTGACGTTTCGGTCATAAATCTTCGTCTGAACGCACACACGTTCTTCCATGGTGCCTTCTGTCTATGTTAGAATTTTATTCTAGTTTCTTGCCTTAGTTTTCACAATCTATTCATGGTGCTTAATTTTCTTACAACGCCAACACTAATGTTCTTGAATACAAATTGTCCCATTCCCACCGGCCGTATGCTAAAATGTAACACCGACTGCATAATCTTTTGATAACATGCAGCTTTCTATTAATTTGTTCATATTTTGTATATATTAGTTATTTAAATGTCGTTATATATTCTTTCAGAACTTTGATTGAAACATCAACCGTGTATGTGTTACTTTATTTTATTGTAATTGTTTTATGTGGTAGATTCGTATCGGTGTCGTATATTTAACTCATTCACTATTTAACTCATTCACTATTTAACTCATTCACTATTTTACTCATTCACTATTTTACTCATTCACTATTTAACTGATTCACTATTTAACTCATTCACAATTTTACTCATTCACTATTTAACTCATTCACTATTTAACTCATTCACTATTTTACTCATTCACTATTTTACTCATTCACTATTTAACTCATTCACTATTTAACTCATTCACTATTTTACTCATTCACTATTTAACTCATTCACTATTTTACTCATTCACTATTTTACTCATTCACTATTTAACTCATTCACTATTTAACTCATTCACTATTTTACTCATTCACTATTTTACTCATTCACTATTTTACTCATTCACTATTTTACTCATTCACTATTTTACTCATTCACTATTTAACTCATTCACTATTTAACTCATTCACTATTTTACTCATTCACTATTTTACTCATTCACTATTTAACTGATTCACTATTTAACTCATTCACTATTTTACTCATTCACTATTTAACTCATTCACTATTTTACTCATTCACTATTTAACTCATTCACTATTTAACTCATTCACTATTTTACTCATTCACTATTTTACTCATTCACTATTTAACTCATTCACTATTTAACTCATTCACTATTTTACTCATTCACTATTTAACTCATTCACTATTTTACTCATTCACTATTTTACTCATTCACTATTTAACTCATTCACTATTTAACTCATTCACTATTTAATTCATTCACTATTTTACTCATTCACTATTTAACTCATTCACTATTTAACTCATTCACTATTTTACTCATTCATTATTTTACTCATTCATTATTTTACTCCTTCACACAACTGTGTCTTTTAGACAGCAAACGTTATGCGCTTGAGTGTCACTTTGGTTACAACACTGACGATGATCTATGTTTTTGTCAGAAAGAGCATAGACTGTTAATAGCAACCCGTTCACAACCCGCTCACAACCCGTTCACAGATAATGCAACTATTTCTCTATCCATTAAATTAACCCATATGTATCTAGATGCACACATCTCAAAGAGATCAACATTCCACCAAGATATTGCTAACTGTCCATATTTGATTCTTCTTCATTCTCAAACTACCGCTGGATCTCCATTGTAGCATGAACATTGTCCTACTAGATTTCCAGCAGGATGTAGTCCAGAGAATGAAAATGCGTTTTGTCGCTGATTTATTTGCGCCAATAGCCTGAGGCATCCGTCTTCGGCGGGTTCCATATTTTCAAACCACATTATTATGACGAGAATAGACATGGCACATCTTTGATTTTACGTTGTTTCGGATTTACTTTGGGGTCATAGCTTTTCTTAAATAAATTGCGAAACATATTTATAATTCAATGTTATAAATGAGACAAAATACACATTGTCAACGTTTCGACCACTAGACCTTTTTAAAGATAAATACAAACACATAAAAATAGAAGTATATTTGAAGACAACTGTATCTAAGAAATAATTTAGGCATTTATATTACAAATGGAAGAATAACCTGGAAGCAGAGTAGAATACAAAATAAATATAAGTCACATACTGGTATGACTTTTGTACAGAATGACGATTTAAAATAAATGCGTCTGAATGTGTTTTCTATTGATGATCAACTAATGGATTTCCTTTGGATAGCAATGACGTACTACTGAATTATTTGCTTAGAATTGTGTTTATATGTTTGCTCTGTTGTTTCTAAATTATTTGTTTATGTATGTATTTGTTTGTTTATTTGTTTGGTATATACAATGACGGTTTATTAACAACGTGTCCTTAGTTTTGAAATATCTTTTCCTGTACATTCTTGGCATTGTCTGAAGTGGAAACATAAGGCAAGAGAGATGAACTTGGGTCGACTACGTGCATCTTGTACGAGGTGTTTCATCTGTTTGTGAACTTATCTGTATTCATTGCATCGTGTGTCAGTGAATACAAAACCCTTTATCGCTTGAATGCCTAGTTCAGGTATAGTAATAGATAGAAAGTAAAATTGTGATAGAGTGTGGGTTCGCCCTTTTAGCCGCTATTTTTTTCATAAATACTGTGAATTTTTAATCCAAAGTTTCCATATACATTTTCTTGTTTTCTTCTGCAGACTGAAACGATGTGCTCTTCTGCCTTTTCTTTTACCATTCAGGTTGCTAACAGAATTGGATTAATACCGTATTTTAGATCCTTCTATATCTTCTGCGTTTATTCTCAAAATCCTGCAGTACACATCCTGCACGATGTAGTCCATAGAATTAAATGTGTATGTCATGGATGTCATTCTCTGGACTATATCCTGCTACACTGCAGGAGTTTGAGAATGAACTTAGAAGAAAGAGAATTATCGAGAAGAAGATATTACTCATTTTCAATATGCATAAGGCATGGTAGGCCAAGAGACAGAAGGTCAAATCGTCCCGATCAGGATTTAGTCATCGATTGCACTATTCACAAACACGAGTGTACCAACACTTGCACTAAATGCTGCCTTCAAGCAATGTTTTCGCCAGATTGAACTCGATAAAAGTGTCTCATTTCTCAGGAGATTTCCTCAGTACTTACGTGAACGTGAGATGTGGGACTTGATCAAAGGGTTCTCCGGATCAAATATTCTCATATACTTCTGCCGAGACAGTGTTTTAGCTGCAGGTGTAGAGAGAGACATGGGGTCAGAGAGAGACATCGGGACAGAAAGAGACATGTGGACAGAGGAAGAAATGGGGGCAGAGAATGAGAGATGTGGACAGAGGAAGAAATGGGGGCAGAGAATGAGACATGTGGACAGAGAGAGAGAGAGAGAGAGAGAGAATGTTTGTCGTACGTGAAATCAGTCTGTGTTCAACTTCAGTCTATACCTGCAGGAAATCCCGTTGGTTGACGACGCTAGAAAAACGGAGGAAAGAATAGCACCACTATAATGATAAAGTAAATTTGAGTTTTGAAGAAACGTCATAGCACACATGTTGCCATAAGTGTTCAGCTGCATAGTCAGTGGTTGACCAGAAACATAAGTGTTCAGCACTCTAGTCAGTGGATGACCAGAAACATAAGTGTTTAGCTATATAGTCATTGCTTGACCAGAAACATACGTGTTCAGCTGCATAGTCAGTGGATGGCCAGAAACATAAGTGTTCAGCTATATAGTCAGTGATTGGCCAGAAACATACGTGTTCAGCTGCATAGTCAGTGGTTGACCAGAAACATAAGTGTTCAGCTCTCTAGTCAGTGGTTGACCAGAAACATACGTGTTCAGCTGCATAGTCTGTGGTTAACCAGAAACATAAGTGTTCAGTTGTCTAGTCAGTGGTTGACCAGAAACTTTAAGTGTTCAGATTCATAGTCGGTGGATGACCAGAAACATAAGTGTTCAGCTCTCTAGTCAGTGGTTGACCAGAAACATAAGTGATAAGCTAGCGTATATTTTTTGATCAGAATCCGCCTGTCTAGCATCGTCTATAGCACCTGCTCAATAACGAAGGTGTCATTCCTCGACCTTTCCGAAGCATAAGCCCTGGTACCCTACTACTTGGTGGCTGGGTGAACTACGGGATTAAGTTTTGCTAGTTAATGTTAAACATAACAATCCCCTAACCTGATACCTAAATAATGAATATTTCAATTCAATTAATTTATTTTTAAAAAATATAATATCTATATCAATTAACCAAAACATACGTAGGTAGGCACTCATGGGAAACAAGAACGAAAACGAGTGATGGACGATCATACTTTCTATTTATGCTAAGTTGGCTGCTTTATCTACATATCGCATATTGTTTATTATTTTTCAACTGATCTTTAGCCCTAGCAGTCATTCTATTTGTGTAAACATCGTTGATAAAAAAAAACTTGCTGGAGATAAAATACATCCTTGTCTCAATCCTCTTTTTACACACACATAACTTGAGATTTAGCGCCCCACCCCACCCCTCCTCCTTCCCCAGCTTTGTTTGCTTCTGTTTACATCCCTTATTATCTGCTTATATGTTCTAAATTTTCTAAAATAATTGAAAGTACTGTTGGCTATTCCTATTCCCTCTGTAACTTCAATTTCAAATTCTTCATCATTCGTAAGTCTGTGATAAAGACACAAATAACTGTTTACGTTTTTTGTGCATAATATTTCTTCATATTTGAATATTTAGCTGTGGCATTTCATTTCCTTCGCTGATTACCACACTTTTTGTTATGTGGTTATTAATGTCCAATCCTTATTCTTTTCTCGTCTTGTATAATGTTTCTACTTATTTTGTCATTCTCGTTCACTTTCTGCCAATATTACTGTGTCATCCGCATATCTAAGATTGCTTATTTCTCTGCCATTGATCTTGAGCCGTGACATTTCATCGATTTCTTTGGATGTTTTCTCTGCACAGATGCCAAAAAATATTGGTGAAAAAATGCATCCTTTTTCCTTGCTACATTTTTTATAACAATGTTTCTTGGGTAACTATTTCCAAATGTTATTTTGAGTATTAGCTTCCAAAATAACGACTATTGCTTATTGTCACGTCCTTTCTATTACAATTTATTTTGTGCATTTAATTACCTAATCATCTCAAACTTAGAGGAAAGCGGTATCATGGTGCAAACTCAGAGGAAAGATGTGTCATAGTGCAAACTCAGAGGAAAGCGGTGTTACAGTGCAAACTCAGAGGAAAGCGGTGTTACAGTGCAAACTCAGAGGAGAGCTGTGTTATAGTGCAAACACAGAGGAATGCGGTGTTATAGTGCAAACTCAGAGGAGAGCTGTGTTATAGTGCAAACACAGAGGAATGCGGTGTTATAGTGCCAACTCAGAGGAGAGCTGTGTTATAGTGCAAACTCAGAGGAATGCGGTGTTATAGTGCAAACTCAGAGGAATGGGGTGTTATAGTGCAAACTCAGAGGAATGGGGTGTTATAGTGCAAACACAGAGGAATGGGGTGTTAAAGTGCTAATACAATCAAGTAGATACTCTTTTGGATATATCAAAAAATAGATAAATTATCAAATTCAGGGAGCAACAAAAAATACCCATATTTGTCTGTCTCTCTATATATATCCATATATTCATCCATTCTTCAATTTATCTGTCTAGCTATCTATATACCTTCTAAGTATCCATATATCCATCCATTTATCTAATCGCATATACATATCCATATATCTATCCATCCATCCATCTTGACCTCCTCACTGCTTGACAAATGGATTATCCAATATGCCTTGTAATCCCTTTTCTAATCAATGCGGCTGGCGAATTTCTTGAAACTTATTTCTTGCTTTTACTAAAACTCACACAGTTCCCGTCTCCTCTCATTACTAGATACCGACTGCAAAAGTCTGCTGGAGCACTGCACACAGAGAACCTTCACCCTTATCATTTCTATTCCACCTTAGTACATTCTTAGCAATGTTACGAATTACCATAATCTTCACCTTTGAAACCATATAACGACATCGTCTTGTCTTGACCTGTCCTATCCACGTTTTCCGCTCGCCGGCATGGGAACCCGAAGCAACATTGTAATCTCTATTATTCCAACCTACAGGTACTATACTTTCATATTTTATTCTAAATGTATTTGACTTACCAAACACCTTATTCAATTCAACTCATTTTAAGTATAATCACTCATTTATAATATCATTCACCTTGCAGCCTTTGTCCTATTTCTCCTTGTTTCAGAGCAATACTTAGTAATTGATTTGACATTTCAGTGCAAAAACTTAGCCGTGTATTGGACATGATAACTATTGATTTCCATATATTTCCCACAATGCAATAAAAGCTTCTCTTGGCTTTTGAATGGCCTGAGATAATGACTCGGAAATCTGATGACGCATAATAATTTGCATACGTAGTTGTGTACGGTACAATCGTTGCAATAAGAATGTATCTGAGCTGTGTACAATCGATATTTGTATATGTATATATATATATATATATATATTTGGTCGAGTGTTGCTTGGACATCTGCATAATAGGGTCGAGTGTTGCTTGTACATTTGTATAATAGAGTCGAGTGTTGCTAGGACACATTTGATTGTGAGTCGAGTGTTTCTTGTACATTTGTATAATAGAGTCGAGTGTTGCTTGG
The DNA here is from genome assembly GCA_034231615.1 of Meghimatium bilineatum. Classification (NCBI taxonomy): domain Eukaryota; kingdom Metazoa; phylum Mollusca; class Gastropoda; order Stylommatophora; family Philomycidae; genus Meghimatium; species Meghimatium bilineatum. The sequence continues at coordinate 3,349,528 of CM067301.1, forward strand.
ACATCTGCTTAATAGGGTCGAGTGTTGCTTGTACATTTGTATAATAGAGTCGAGTGTTGCTAGGACACATTTGATTATGAGTCGAGTGTTGCTTGTACATTTGTATAATAGAGTCGAGTGTTGCTTGGACATCTGCATAATAGGGTCGAGTGTTGCTTGTACATTTGTATAATAGAGTCGAGTGTTGCTAGGACACATTTGATTATGAGTCGAGTGTTGCTTGTACATTTGTATAATAGAGTCGAGTGTTGCTTGTACATTTGTATAATAGAGTCGAGTGTTGCTAGGACACATTTGATTATGAGTCGAGTGTTGCTTGTACATTTGTATAATAGGGTCGAGTGTTGCTTCTACATTTGTATAATAGAGTCGAGTGTTGCTAGGACACATTTGATTATGAGTCGAGTGTTGCTTGTACATTTGTATAATAGGGTCGAGTGTTGCTTGTACATTTGTATAATAGAGTCGAGTGTTGCTAGGACACATTTGATTATGAGTCGAGTGTTGCTTGTACATTTGTATAATAGGGTCGAGTGTTGCTTGCACATTTGTATAATAGAGTCGAGTGTTGCTAGGACACATTTGATTGTGAGTCGAGTGTTGCTAGGACACATTTGATTGTGAGTCGAGTGTTGCTAGGACACATTTGATTGTGAGTCGAGTGTTGCTAGGACACATTTGATTGTGAGTCGAGTGTTGCTAGGACACATTTGATTGTGAGTCGAGTGTTGCTAGGACACATTTGATTGTGAGTCGAGTGTTGCTAGGACACATTTGATTGTGAGTCGAGTGTTGCTAGGACACATTTGATTGTGAGTCGAGTGTTGCTAGGACACATTTGATTGTGAGTCGAGTGTTGTGTGGATATTTGTATATAGCGAGTTCCTCATTTAGCTAGCGTTTTGGAGCATCAAAGAGTACGGTGAGGCAGTGAGCACCCTGGTCATCTAATAAACTAAAACAAAAAAAAAGTCTTTAAAAAATCTAAAAGTCGTCTTGGTTCGTCTTGCCACTGAGTTCATATGTATAGGGGCGAGAGAATGAGGCTGACGACATTACGCAACCCTCGCTCACTATAAATCAAACTTTCATCGTTCAAGTCATGGTTTTTCATCCTTCATAATTTATCAACCACCACTTAAAATTCCTGCGGCGATGGGCGGGTAACAAAGTGGCAGATGTGGATACATTGACAGCCATAGTAAAAAAACCTGCTCCCAGGTGACCAAAGCTATGTGTTGCTTTGATATGTGACGCTGGAGAACGGTACTGGAGACGCTGGAGTCTGGCAGCCGTCTGAGTGACTGAGCAGACATATTCCAGAAAGCACTGCTCAGCTCCTTAGCCAGAGAAAGCGGCTAGAAAAGGTGCCCTATACATTGTGCCCCTCATAGTAACCCAGGACAACGTACCGCGGCTGACGAGAATGCATATTCAACGGTAAAATAAACAAGAAAAATTAAGATTAGTTCACACACCATTGGCGCATGGACTGTGCGCATCGAAATGGAACACTGGGTGGTCGCACGGCCAGAAAGACGTACCATACTTGTAGCCAAAACGCTAGCAAGGTACAACATCAACGGTGAAACACCGCTGTCCGACGAAGGTCAACGTGTGGAACAAGGCGTTGGCTACGCCCTCTTATAAACCGGCAGAGAGACAGAAGTGAAACGCGAAACAGGTTTGGATTTGCGATAAAATCTAGCCTAGCTAGAAAGGTGACTTGAACCCCTAAAGGTATCACTGACCGGCTGATGACTGTTGGTCTTCCACTTTCTAGAGAGAACGGTTGCAACATTCATCAGCAGGTATACCCTGACTATGACGAACCCCAATAAACAGAAAGAAAATCTCTATGATGCTTTGAAAAAAAGCATACAAAAGACACCTAGGTCTGACAAACTGATCAGCCTTAGTGACTTTAGCACACGAATAGATTCGGACTGGAGTCCTGCGATGGTGTGCTGGAAGACGAGGCATTGACTGATGCAATAGCAAAAGACAGCTATTGCTCGAAACATGCGCACAATTTAACCTCCTCATCTCCAAACTGTTTTCCAACTACCTCACGGTAATATGACTTCACGGATGCCTGCGAGATCAAATCAGTGGCATAAAATCGATTATGTCATCGTGAGACAACGTGATAAACAATATCTGAGAACCACTAAATCCATATATGGCGCCGACAGCTAGATGGACCACCGACTGCTGGACGGACCACAGACTGCTAGTCTCCAAACTGAAACTCCATATTCAGCATCTCCGGCAACACCAACTCGCACAACTGCAAAAATTGGCGAGCATGTTGCCTTGCTTCTGGTTCACGCTAGTACGGCATTCTGGAGCATTCTTTCTAACGTCTGCATCAGGCGTCATCCCAATTTGACAACAAAGTTGGACATCTACCGCGCAGTGGTTCTACCGACTGCTTTATGCTGTATCATCCTGGACTGTCTACCGGACACACGCTCACCTGCGTAATCCTTTCCACCTTCGGTGCCTAATAGTGATGCTGTGGATATTTGTATATATAATGAGTGTTGCTTGAACATTTTAATGTTGAGTCGAGTGTTGCTTGAACATTTTAATGTTGAGTCGAGTGTTGCTTGGACCTTTATATATTGAGTTTAGTGTTGCTTGGATATGTGTATATAGAGTCGAATGTTCTTTCGACATTTATATATATATAGTCGAGCGTTGCTTAAGTATTTATCTATGTAGTCGAGTGGCGCATGGTCATTTGAATATAGATCCAAGTTTTGCTGCGACATTTGTAAATTGCGCTAAATGTATCGACATTTGCATATTCAGTTGAATGATGTTTCGAAATTTGTATATAAAATTCAATGTTGCTTATATATTTGTAGTTTGAGCCCAGTGGTGCTTCTATATATGTGTATAGAGTGAACTAGAGACAGACTGGTATAATGAACGTATGTTGTTTTTCTGAAACTACCGTATCTGTCTCTCAACACAGCGACATTGCATAATTATGTGAACAAGAATCTATTTGTAATCACAAGCTCACGTTTTAGACTTTTCAACACTGCTCATTGATCAGTAAAAACAAATACACAAATGAAAATGCAAATAAGAAGTAACACGTACAACAAAGAAATCCTACATCAGCAATACAAACAGAACGAGACGTTTACTGGTGAAATGTAACTAAGATACATAGACAATGAGGAGATGTTGTATTTGTTCTCTCAGTAGTCAATGTAAATACAACTACAAAGTTTAAGTTCTTTCAGAAAATGAAATCTGTGGATGTAATTGTAAGAAAGAAAATGTGTATTATTTTATCTATCTCGTGGATGTTACGGAGCTATCCACTGCCGTCCAGTAGAGGAATTACTTGAACAATGCATGAGTAATGCAATAATAGATGGTCGGTGCTCCAATGAGATCAAAAGCATGATAGCACATGTTAAATTGGCATTTCAAAAGATGAGAAACATTCAATACAATGAAGTAATATTAATGTATACGTAATTTCGAGTCAGCATCATCAAGTGCCGTGCCGAATGTCGTTGATGATTATATCTCCCCATGTACATCGATCTCTCATATATGTCATCATCTCTATTGGTGTCGTCAATGGACGCCATTTAGTCAAACTGTCCAATATCTTTTCTCTGGATCTTCCCCATGATCTTTTCTCTTCTATCTTTCCTGTTGTCACTATATTCTCAAAGACTCCTCTTCTCACTATGTGCCCATAAAATGTTGACTGTCTTGTGCTTATATTATCAATAATGCATCTGTGCACATCCATCCATCTAATAGATTCGAGTACTAGGATGTTATATCGCACCCATCGTTCTTTATACGAGTATATGCGGGGCTGTGACAAGAAAGCTCAAGATAAGCTAGAGACACCTGAGATGTGTTTTTGTTAGAAGAATGATGAAAATTGCACAGACATCCATGAAAACTAACGTAGAAGTCCTCAGAGATGAGGCAGTAAAAAAGTCAAATTATAACCAACAATTAGAAGCGGCATATACACAAATGTTATGGGATGAGGATAGCAAAACTTGATAATTTAATTAACAAACGCAAAGAACGCAAAGAATAGACAGAGGAAGAAAAAATGAGGAATTTCTTGATGGGTAGTCACTGTGGGACAAAAATATGCAGCCAACTGAGAGTATTAATAACACATGCTACAGAGAGTTGTGAAGACATGTGCTCGACTACGCCAATCAGCATTGAACTTGATTCATTGATTGATGCATAGTGCGAATTTATTTGATTATCAAAATTAAGACTGGGGCAGAAGAATCAAGCAAATATCCAGCGGCATGGCAACTTAAATTAAGTTATTTTACATAAAGGGGCGGAGGGTGTAATTTCTAATATCGGCTCTACTTTCTTCTTGCAGACACCACACATAATTTCATCTCTGCAATTATTTTTTAACTTTCTATAAGTTGTAGTATTTTCTAAAGCATTGCGCATCGCCATAATTGGTATCATGTAAGTATGACATCATTCTATGGAAAATACGCCCTCATGTACAAAAGTACCGCATGGCATAAACACGCCCTATTTCACAAAATAACAATAGATATATATTTCTCATATTTCCTGGAGATAGAAATACGTCAGTTTTGCTTCCTCCTATTGTCTCGTCCTCTGCATTCGTTCTCAAACTCCTGCAGATTCTATCTCTATTATCTAAGCCCTTTGTTGCCTTTCAGCGTCAGGGGTAGAAGAGTTTTCTGGAGACGGCCCACGTGTGTGGTGAGTATATTGTGGAGTTTTTCGCCTCTTTTATTTCGGTGGTCCATTGTTTTCCTGATCGGCCTCTAGGTCTGCCTTCACTGTATCTGTGTAGCATAGCTTGCTGTGGTATGTTGTCAGATGGTAGTCTGCTAATGTGTACAAACCATTTTATCTGTTGTCTTTTAATATATTCCAAGACTGAAGTGGTACCGGTTCTTTGTCTAATGTCTTCATTTCTCACTATCTCAGCGATATTCCTAGGATTCTGCGCAAGCATGCCATTTCAGCTGTCACAAGTTTATGTTTATCTTATGCTGTCGTTGTCCATGTTTGGTTTTGGTATTTGATGTTGGTTATCAGATAAAGAGAGAGAGAGAGAGAGAGAGAGAGAGAGAAAGAGAGGGAGAAGGGTCGCAGAAAAAGAAGCAGCAGCGTGACACTGCATATAAAGTGATTGAACGCTCCACATACTACTTCAGTCTGCGATGCCTCACGTTATAGACAAACACAAGAAAATAAGGAAACAGTAAAAAAAAAAAAGTCAGAAATATGACCATTCTGCAGATTAGCAGGATGTATTCCGGAGAACTACATACTAACTGTGTTAATAAACACAGAATTCTTGCCGACACTGTGCTGCCAATGAGTGACTTGAACTCTTGTGACAGGGAAACTAGGAAAAAAAATATTGTATTGCGCGAAATGAAATGCCTGAGAACATTCCTAGTGATGACAAAAAGAAATACAATAAACAATCACACTATAAGAAATCTGATGAAAACAATATTCTGCAAAGAATACATGGATACTCAAAAAATGAAATAGTTCGTCCACATCAGATTGGAGACAGATTGGATTTCATTGACAGCCGTCAATAGAAAATCATCTAAAAAGTAAAACGGGAAGACCCAGACGAAGATGGATGGATGACATCAGAGAAATACGGGAACACCAAGGCTGCACTATGTCAGCGATATGGAAGTTAGCTAAAGACAGAAGACTTCGGCTCCCAATGACGCCTAGCGGCACACATGGATAGGACAAGACAAGATGAGACAAGACAAGATGAGACAAGACAAGATGAGACAAGACAAGATGAGACAAGACAAGATGAGACAAGACAAGACAAAACCGTAGAAGGGAATGCGTTCTGTCACAAGTTACTTTTTATTTTTCAAATCCCGTTGAATGTTTGTTGTCTTCTTCCACGTTTCTATTGTGTCAGGTTTCACTCTTAAAGTGTTTTCAGCATTATAGCTAATACCCATGCTACACCATATGCGATATCCAGCGCCAGCGCTTCTCGTTAATCATTCACATCAGCTTGTTAACAATGCGCAAAAAGATATTCCTCGGACTGAATATGCGGAAGATTTTAGGAATAAACATAATCGGACTGTAAAGTTGGTATCTGGACTCCCGTATTTGTTAATTTGTCACTACATCATTTGGTATAGAATTGGAGGTTCTACAAATATTACGGTAGTGACGACGGAAGGAAAGGATCGAGGGGTTCTGAAAATGTTTAACAGTGGTTAAGAAGAGCAGTAAGGTTGATACAACATGACGTCAATGGCGCTATTTTTTATCAACACCAATTAAATTGTATGAATTTGATATAGAAAAATTATAAAAATTTGAAATAATTCTTGAAGATTTTAACGCACATTTTTCTGGGAAACATAATTTTTTGGGGGTGTATATATTTTTGGACATAATTAAGAGGTGGTCGTCTCCGAATACTTGAGAATTGTTGTCCAGAGAGAGGGGAAGTTGTTCAAATATTAGCACACAAAAATTGTTGACATCTTTTATGGACGGTCCTTTCTGTGATAATACAGACCTGCTAATTTTGCATCTGGTTCTGTGCGGTTGATTTCTAGACATCCTTGAGGCCATGATCACATTTCTGACTTTGTTTTTTACTGTTTCATTATTTTCTTGTGCTTGTCTGTAGCGTGGGGCGTCGCAGTCTGAAGTAATATGTCCAACGTTCGAACACTTCATATGCAGTGTCATGCTGCTGCTTCTTTTTCTACAACCTCTCTCTCTCTCTATCTCTCTATCTATCTGATAACGAACATAAAAGTTAGTGTGATTTTCTCCGGGGTCAGTGAATTGCTTTGTCCTGCTATTTCACAGCATGTCTGCATTATTTGCATCTCGGAAGATCCAGAACATCAGTATTCTTCATGTCTTTGATTCGAGTTGGCTTTCCTATCTTGGACTAGTCTTCCTATATGTCACCAGTAGGTAAATGTGTATCGACATTATGCCTCGACCGACAGTTTATCACCGACTGTGCCCTTGGACTTTTCAGGCCCAACCATGTCCTTGTGAGGCAGTCTCCGAAGAGACGGTAATCAACAGATAGCTCCCGCGCACGAGGTGTTCTTCTGCCATTAAACGGGTTCCGCGTAATTAGACGTAGTGTGCCTGTGCCTATGAGGTACTGAATCTTGTCTCTCCGAGAGCATGATTCCGGTATAGAAAGATCCGGACGTGGATTAGGACCCGGGTTTGTTTGCCCTCTTAGCCGAGGTGTCCTTCACCGACATCGTGAACCTCTCGTGCAAATCTGAGTCTCTGCACATGCTGAGGTGCACCGGGAAATATAAGCTTGTTCCTGAGTTGAACAAAACTTTAGTTCCGATTTCAGTGTACCATTTTCCCCTTCTATTTGCAGGTGGCGCTGCACTCCGGTGTTGTGCTTCCCTCTCACAGAACTCAATATGGTATCCATACTGAGACAGGTGAACGACTTTCAGTATTCGACATGAAATCTACCATATTCGTGACATTTGCATTTATCTTCCTTCCAATGCTAGAGCCGAAATAGCGTTAAGTCCTGCGACCGTGCCGCTGTATGTGTTGGCGCAGAGGTGTCGAAGATATTTCCTGCCTTTTTATCAGTCAATTATCATTTCACTCGCTGCCTCCAGATTCAATGGAAAAAAAGTGTTGGCCAAATATACAGCACGAGCAGCTGTATTTCTGTTTCCAAGGCGCACCACGAGAAGACACTTTTCGGATCTTTGAACCCTGGAACTGCACGAGAGCACTGCGATACACTGTGCTCCCCGATATACAGTGATATTTTATCGTTTTAGACCGGCGGTTAATCTTTCAATCCATCATATTTTATGTCTTCTCCTACTTCTAGGTGATTCGATTCTGCTGTTCTTTGCGGTTACTGATGGTCACTTAGGCTTAATTTTAATTAATTTTCCATCCACACAATTTCATTCTCTATTTTTCAAGATGTTTGACCAAACCATTGTTCCAAAATTTATTGTAATTTTTTAATTCATCCCATGATCTCCTTTTGTTCTGTTTGTTTCAGGTCTTAAACATCTATTTTTGTTGTTCTATGTGCAGCTTTTCTTACGTATCTCAATATGCAAAAGTCTAGGTATCATGTCTGTAGGTGAATATTCAAATCTGACTCGCGTAACACAGTTTTGATATACAGATTGTTTATTTTTTATTTTCTTAAATTGGATAGATGTGTGTTGTATTTATTAAACTTTACGAGTTAAATCTAGCCTTAAGATTAATGGCTGAAATCACAAAGCGAAATAACGACGAGACACAGTGACAAATCGACGTTTCGACTAAGACGTCTTCATCAGGTCAAACAACAAAAAATGAATAACAAAAACAAAAAATCATAATGTAAAAGAGGGGTAAATGAAGATTTTAAGAAATATCAGATGAGAAAGTCAGAAAGATGGGAAAGAAGACTAATAAGTCAAGAACAGACGAGAAAGTAAGTGGAAAAGCAACAGAACAAGTATAACAATCAAACAGTAGGAGGAAAAGATATAATAGTAAAGAGAAGCGTATCATAAGGAAGAAAAAGATGGAAACTCAGCAAAAAAGGAGCAAGATATAGTGATGAAATAGTCAGGTTAGATCAGCTAATAATTAATAATAACACACGAGTAATAATTATAATTGGTACAGAGATTTACTTCTGCCAGTCTGGTCTTGGCCAAATGAGAGGCGATAAAGGAACGGTAGTTAACAAATAACTTAAACATCACGCCGTGGCCAAGGTCGAAAGTAAACAAAGAATAACACATAGGTATGAACAATGCCTTGTATCAGGAGAGCAAGGAAATATACATTGATTGAATATTGACTGTCATTACTTTACTGCCTGCCACTTGAATAAGACCAGACTGTGTTACGTGACCCGTTTTATGATTTATGTGTTATAACTAATGTTTAACTTGGGTCAAAGGGCATGAGCCCATGGGCCGCTGGATCAGCAACCAACCAATGTTTAACTGAACTACCCTGTCTCTGTCTTCACTTTATCTTATTTTTGTGTGCTCAGCTTCCATCTTTTTCTTCCCTATGACATGCGTCTCTACACTATTCAATCTTTTTTTCCTACTATTTGATTATTACACCTGCTCTTTTACTTTTCCCTTTACGCTCTCTTCTTTTCTTGCCTTTTTGTCTACTTTCCCCACTTTCGGTTATTCTCATCTGATCTCTCTTGCCATCTTCATTTGCCCCTCACTTACGGTATGTTTCTTCTTTTTTTAATGTTAATTCTTTTTGTTGTTTGTTTTTTCCTGATGAAGACTTCATATTCGAAACGTCGGTTTGCCACTGCCTCCTCGTTATTTTACTTTATTTACATTACGTTTATTTTGATATATATCCATTGTTACTCCAGCCACGCTACTTTCAGTATCTGATTATTATCTGACACTGTAGCTGTATCATTTGACAAAACTACAACAAATATTCCACTAACAAATGGTCCATTAACAAATGGTCGCTAACAACTGGTCCTCTAACAAATGGTCCACTAACAAATGGTTCACTAACAAATAGTCCGCTAACAACTGGTCCTCTAACAAATTGTCTGCTAATAACTGGTCCACTAACAAATGGTCCACTAACAAATGGCCCACTAACAAATGGTCCACTAACAGTTGGCCCACTAACAGTGACAAACGGTTTAGCTAGATCGACAGTCATAAATAGTGTCTTCTCCTGTTTATGAAATTCTTCCTGTAGTTGACGAAGGGTAAAGCTCATGTTAGTAGTGAATCTTTTCGATCGGACACCAGTGACTCTCGATAGTACATGGCTTTTATCTGAATTAATGGGGCCTTCATTCGTTCCTGTTTTGTGTGTGTGTTTTTTTTTTTTTGTATTTATTTTGGATTATTCCGGTTTTTATTCCGTTGTCCTATATTTACATACGTGAAATCGCATACCAAAAAGTGCCAACGATACTCTAAGTATATAAATAGTAACCAATGGAAAGCGTAACAATAATGAAATACTTACCGAATGGAGACCTCTTTATTTCAACTAGAAGGCATGCACTGTGGAGTACAACGCTGAAATCACACTGTGACTCTTGTGAGGACACGTTCGGCAAGCAGTTGAATTCGCTTTAGAAGGATACGTGGTAAACCCCCGGTGACGCTGAGGAAAAAGATGCATATATGGTTGTTGCAATCACCATTGTTCTTGTTAAGATATAATATTATATATATATATATATATATATATATATATATTTACGGTTGTTTGGTTGCTGATGCAGCGGTTCATGCTCTCCTGTACTTTGACGCAATGCCATTACAATGGTATTGTATTGTTGAGAAGTCTGTGGATTTCGGCCCACCCTGGGTCAGAGACAAAGAATAACTATCACACCACCAGGAAGGTAGATTTAAACCTTCCACTGTTCCAAGTCACTGCAGCTAACACAGCGTTCACTGTGCTCATTCCCCGCCACCAATTGCCTACTGGTTATGCTGAACTTCTCTATTGCTCCAGGCATGCAACCAAATGTTCAAGCCAAAGGATTGTCACGTCCTGAGTCACTGTGACTCTATGATGAGCCCCATCTAAAGGAAAAAACAGTGATGTCAGTTTCCTCCTCTCCAATGCTTCGCAATACAGCTCTAGCTCCCTCCCAACCATAGAGGGTGCATACATATACAAAAATAACAAAGCATAAAACACATTGCAACAACAAAATAAAAGGATGAGAAGCATAAATGTATAGATGACGTGCCATGAAGCTTCTACAAGAAGATAACCTCAATATAACGGCATGTCATCTACTAAGGGTTTTTTTAATTGCAAGAGTGGTTTGTCTAGTGGGCAGTTGGTGAGACCCACAGACTCAACCGCATGCGAATATCCCTATATAATTGTAATATATTTGGGAACTGAACATCGTTGGGATGTAATAATTAAGCAAAAACAAAAACAAAATAAATATGAACAATCGTAAATCTGATGTGAGTTCTCGCCTGACGTGGTCAGCTGGCAAGCACAAGTTCTAATATATAATAACGTTCCGCAAAATTGTTCATATATAACGGAAACCAATTTTCCAAACTCGCTCCTCCCTTCCATAATCATGAGTTATTTTTAGCATCTCTTTCTTTACATCCTGCTTTTTTGCTATTTTCTAAGAAAGTGATACGGTTTCTCAACCCTCTCCAGGTCGAGAGTGAAATTGGTTGCCGCTATTGGCAAACGTAGAATTGCATTTGATCTCCACTCTCTCCTTTCCTGAATTTCTGAAATAAGGGGACGCAACTGTCTAATCTCTAGTATGGCTTCTTCGGAACACTGTCTGAAGATCACATGACAACGACCGGTCCTGAGGGAGTCCAATACTTCAAATATCTTTGCTGCTTCGCTGGATGAAATTGGAAGAACACTCACCAATTGATCGTTGGTTTCAGTGTTTATTCCATCTGCATTTTCGTGTATTCTCCAGTCAGTGTATTTGCAATAGTTTTGCTGTTTCATTTCATTGCACTTCAAGCTAAATGCAGTTGGTGTTCAATGAAAACGATCTTTATTGTAGGATATTCAAAGTTTTCTCAGACAAACTGCAAATGTCATTCACAACTTGTTAAGTAGATACGTGGATGGGTTGATTGATCGAGTGATGGGTCGATTGGTGGGTCGATTGATCGAGTGATGGATCGAATGGTGGGTCGATTGATCGAGTGATGGGTCGATTGGTGGAACGTTGATCGACTGATGGGTCGATTGTTGGGTCGAATTATGTGTCGATTGCTGCATCGATTGATCGATTGATGGGTGGAGCGATCGATTGATGGGTGGAGTGATAGATTGATGGGTCGATTGATGGGTTGATTGTTAGATAAGCAAGAAAGGAATAATTAGATTCAGTGTATATATATATATATATATATTTATAAGTGTGGACATGGGGAAATGAAAGTTAGTTTATTTGATGTAAATAGTAAACACACAGAAAGACACACAATAAAAACAAGTAGATAGACAGGCAGTAATTTAGAAACACAGAACAGGAGATAGACAAACAGTAACTTAAATTCAATATATATGTTAAATTCAATCTATGTTAAATTCAATCTATGTTTTATAAACTCAATATGTATGTTAAATGCAATCTATATGTTAATATCTACAACTTACTTTCTGTGACTAAATCTTTCTGTTGTAATTAAAGAAATTATTTAATGTGACAAAAACTTTCTGTTAAAATATAATACACTATTTAACATGACCATATCGTTCTGTTAAAAATTCAGAAATTATTTCATGTGACCAAATATTAATGTTAACATTTTAAGAAACTATTTAATGGGTCCACATATATGTTTAAATTCTAGAACCTACTACCTTAATGTGACAAAATATTTCTTTTAAAAAAATGTCATAATTTATTTAATTGTATCAATTCTTTTTATTAAAATTTCAGAATGTTATCAGCAATTTCACAATTGTATATGTTGTGAGTAAATATAAGCATGCAATAGTTGTATAGTCGTGTACTCAATCTTGGGCACATCCCTGACTCTAATCATCCTTCTTAATCGTGTGTTCCCTTTCCGTGTATCCATAAATTCAGATTAGTGTGTTGTACCCTCTGCAAGCTACCTCTGTCTTCAGTATATTTACTTCCCAGGGCATATTCTAGTCTTTTTGGGTTATACAGTGGAATCCCTCTATAGCGCATTTTGCTATAACATACTTCCATATAGGCCCTAAAACAACACTTTTCACAATCCACAAGTATATTTATTCCATATTGATTGTACTGTTAACGCAAATGTCGGTTATCAATGTACATATTTACGTATATATATATATATATAAAATATGTCGATCCGGACGAAGTTGTTATAACGGGATTCCAATGTAATATAATTTGGCCAGTTTTAATTACCAGCCTCTTCATGTGAAATACCTTTCCGATAATTAATTCTTCTTTATAGATTAGTGTTTCCCAATGTAGAGCCTGGACCGGGGGAGGGGTCGCAATTTGATTTTTCAGGGAGGCAATTCGAACAAATTGTAATTAGGCTACAGTTAGGGAATAATTCACTTTCTGAATATTTAAAAAAAATGGTATATATTATACAGAGGGGAATCATAATTTTAGAACAACTTGGGTGAGACATAGTAAGATAAAAAGTTGGAAATCACCATTATAGATGTGCTTAGTTTCTCAGGATTCTCTGTGCGTTGACATGCCGAACACATAGATAAACGTTGACCCTCAAGATGAAATCACTGATTTACACCAAGTTTCCACACACTTGTCTTCACTATATTAGTATCACCTCATGAAGGATATCGATTTGTCTTTAGATTATTAATACCTAATACGTGCTTGATGACCCTTCATGGATATTTTTTTGTTTTTCAAGTCTGACATGAGAATATGAATTTCTTCACCACGAGATGAACCGAGATCTGCGTCAACATAGTTTATTTTCTAATTGACAGTGACAGTATTTGTATCTCCCGAGAATACAAACTGGTCGGTTTTCCTCGTTAATAGTTGAATTACATGGATATGACCTTTTAGAAGGGTGTTAAGTACATTGAAATGTAGGACACTTTTTGGATGACCTGTTAAACATTTTTGTTACATGAGTGAGAGAGAGAGAAAGAGACATATTCAAGTAAGAGAGATAGAAAAAAAGAGAATAAATGAAAGGGCGGCGAAAGAAAGAAATTTAACGAAGGAACATGAGAGTATGAAAGGGAGAGGACAAAAGGGAGAAAATTAATGGGAGAGAATTAAAGGGAACAAATGAAAGGGAGAGAATAAATGAGAGAGAAAGAAAAAGACATAAGGAAAGGAAGAAAATTAGAGCGGCAGAAAGAAATTGAGAGATCAAAGGGAGAAAATGAAAGGGGGAGACAGGAAGGAGAGAGCGGAATAGAATGAATGGGAGATAAAACAGAAGCGAATGAAAGGGAGATAATAAGAAAACAAGAATAGTTTAAAAAGAAAGGGAGATAATAAGAAAGGAATAGTTTAAAAAAAATTGATATTTGAGAGATAAGAAGAGAAAGAAGGAGAGAGGACTAGATAAATAAAGGAGATATGGGAAGACATAAGGGAAAAGAGTGGATAAAAGAGGTAAAAAGATGAGAAAGAATGATAGGAGAAATAGAGAGGAAAAGAATACAAGAGAAGGATAACATGAATGAGGGAAAAAAGATTGAAAGACAGAACGAAAGAGAGATCATCAGAGAAAATGAGATAAGAAGAAGACGAAAGAGAGATACTCAAAAAATTATAGATGGAGACTGAGAGAAAGGTAGATAAAAAGATAGATGAAGAAAAGAGATTGAGAAAGAGATAATGTGTACGAGAAAAGGCGGCAAAAAAGGAAGTGATAAAAAACAGAGACAAAGGAAAAAGAGAAAGACAGGAATAGATGGTTGGTTGATTGGTTGCTGATCCAGGTGTCCATGGGCTCATGCCCTTTGATCCAATGTCATTAAAATAGCAATATAATGCTGGTGGGTCTGTGGATTTTCGGAACACCCCGGACCAGAGCCAGATAATGTCTATTACACCACCAGGAAGGTAGGTTTCAACCTATTCTCTGATCCGAGCCACTGCAGCCAAGATATAGTTCACTGTGCTCACTCCCCACCCTCAATTGACTACCGTTTATGCCGAACTTCTCTATTGCTCCAGGTGGAAGGGTGGAAGAAGCAGAGGAGGACAAATAAAGACATGGACAGACAACATCAAGGAATGGACAGGGCTAGATATTTCCACACTCATCCGCATCGTTGAGGATAGAATTCGCTGGAGGACTCTGTGTGCTGAAGCATCCAATGTGGTACCCCTACGACCCTGAAGGGTTATGGGCTTATTGATTGATTGGTTGATTGCTCCAGGCATGCAACCAAATGTTCAAGTCAAAAAGATTGTCACGTCCTGAGTTACTGTGCCTTTATGACGGGTCTAAGCCATAGCACACACAAAAACAGTGCTGTCAGTTTTTCTCCCCAGTGCTGCACAGTACATCTGTGGCTCCCTCCCAACCACAGAGGGTTCATACATACATACACATAACAAATTATGAAACTGTGGAGAAATATGTGCAGGCTTCGGTCAGTGAGAATGCCACAGAGGGGATGTAATACACTGTTGGATCTGTGATTAAACATGTTCGCACTGCCTGGGCTTTCACAGCTCAATGCGCAGGTAAAACGATCATCCGGGAGGAGAGTAGGTCCCTTGTTGTTACTTCGAGTATCATGACCATGGAGTTTATAGCAGTCCAGCTCATTTGAGTGTGCACGCACACAGAAGGTAACGAAAGTCTGCATCTTGGGTGACTCTATGAGTATGATTAGGAAGGTACAAGTGGGTCTCATTCGCGACAAATGGAGTGAGGCCTTGATATAATGGTGAGGCTGAATGTGGTTACATTTATTTTCGTGCTGGGATATGTGTGTGTTCAAGGCTATGAAAGAACAGATCAACTGGCGGCATACGCTATTGTTGCACAGGGCGACGGGTCATTTGATAGAGCTGACGTTTTGAACTCCTTAAAAGATATAGCACGCGAGAGTGAGACTAATCTGGGTGATGATTCCTTTTTAATAACCGGGATTAAAGATCAGGGATTGAAAACCGATGTTTCTAGAAGTGAAAATTATGCAGGACGCAGAAGAATGATGGTCAACCAGCATACAACCGGTACTGTCAGCAGAAATGTAATAACGGATACACGCAGGGAGAGGTTGGAACAACTTTGGACGTGTCCAGTTTATAGTGATGATGATCCGACGAATAACTAACTAAATCATGAACACATAGCAACAACAGAATAAAAGCATGAGAAGCATAAGTGTATAGATGACGTGCCATGAAGTTTCTGTAAGATGATAACGTCAATATAAAGGCATATCATCTACTAAGTTGTTTCTGTTGCATGGGTAGTTTTGCTAGTGGGCCATTCGTGAGAACTATGGACACAACCGCATCCGTAAAGAAAGTGATAGAAACAGAAAGGTAGAAATAGAAAGAAATGCAGATAAAATAAGAAAGAGAGAGAATAGAGATACAGAATGAGAGAGGTAATGAGATAGAGAGAGAGATAACATTAATGAGAAATAGAGATATAAGAAGGAAAGTACACAAGAAATGACTAGCACATATTTATAAACATGTATATAGTAAGAAAGACAGACAATATCCACTGAAAATATACATCATCGTACATAAACATGATTCTTCATTGTGAACTATCGACAAAGTAATTGTCTACTCCAGCTAAAAACACATTAAACTTTAAACGTCCACCATTCCTAGATTGCGTTTTTAGTATTAAATTGATTTCTTTCGCCCCATTGATATTTCCCATAGTAATATTTATGGTTGTTCGTAGATGGAAAACTTTGATTTAATTGTTTATAGATGAGAGATGAATTCTACCCGTTTATAGATGAGGTAAGATGGATTCTACCCGTTTATAGATGAGGTAAGATGGATTCTGCCCTTTCATAGATGAGGTAAGATGGATTCTACCCATTTATAGATTATGCAGATATAGATGTTTATACATAAAGTATGCTGAACTCTTGTTTGTTTATAACTATATAGATGTAGATGTTTATAGATAAATTAAGTGAGTTCTACCAGTTTAATAGACTATGTATATCAGATGTAGATGTGTATAAAGGGAAGGTTAGCCTTCTGTCCAGTGAACACCTTCGTATTTTGGGTTGTCTTCTCGATTTATTTGGGCTCTTTCAAGAGCGATTTTAAATTTCTTGTTTTTGTTGCTAAGTGTAAATATGGTATATGTGGATTTATTAATTTTGACCTTCATCAATCTATGCATTTCCAAATCTTTCACATTTCTATATGTCTATACATTTATCTATCTACTTATCTATCCACATATCTATATGCCTAATATAATATATATATACTGTATTTTCATATCTCTGCATGTATAACCCATTTCATTGATACTCCTATTCGTCCATCCATGAGGAAGCCTTGCAGTATGTTTAATATTCTTCCTGGTCGATAATTAGAATCTCGTTATTACACCTGGCCGTCCTAATCCTGTGTATTCTGGTCCACAGCATATATATACTTCATTTATTATACCCGGTCCACAACATATATACTTCATTTATTATGCCCGGTCCACAACATATATACTTCATTTATTATACACGGTCCACAACATATATACTTCATTTATTATGCCCGGTCCACAACATATATACTTCATTTATTATACCCGGTCCACAACATATATACTTCATTTATCATGCCCGGTCCACAACATATATTCTTCATTTATCATGCCCGGTCCACAACATATATACTTCATTTATCATGCCCGGTCCACAACATATATACTTCATTTATTATACCCGGTCCACAACATATATTCTTCATTTATCATGCCCGGTCCACAACATATATACTTCATTTAT
Organism: Meghimatium bilineatum; assembly: GCA_034231615.1. Lineage (NCBI taxonomy): Eukaryota > Metazoa > Mollusca > Gastropoda > Stylommatophora > Philomycidae > Meghimatium > Meghimatium bilineatum. Next base: position 3,367,024 of record CM067301.1, read on the forward strand.
CATGCCTGGTCCACAACATATATTCTTCATTTATCATGCCTGGTCCACAACATATATACTTCATTTATTATGAATGAATGATCATCTGTCAACTTGGACCATTCCGTTTGAAAACTATTTGACCTGTGACCAGAGTATCAGTCAACCGTAGCTCTCACAAGACCTCGATACCAATGACTAACCGCCAGGAATTCCCAAATTCCCAGAACTTATTTTCTAGGAAGATTGCTAAGACATATTTGAGTGAGTAAATTGAGGAGATCTATCATAAGGCTATCGATAAATACTCTCAATGTGTTTGTCTTACTACTAGACTATCCACAGAAACTCAGTTTGTCAAGCTACTAGACTATCCACAAACACTCACTTAGTTTGTCTTGCTACTAGACTATCCACAGACACTCACTTAGTTTGTCTTGCTACTAGACTATCCACAGACACTCACTTAGTTTGTCTTGCTACTAGACTATCCACAGACACTCACTTAGTTTGTCTTGCTACTAGACTATCCACAGACACTCACTTAGTTTGTCTTGCTACTAGACTATCCACAGACACTCACGTAGTTTGTCTTGCTACTAGACTATCCACAGACACTCACTTAGTTTGTCTTGTTGCTGTCCTATCTACAGACCATCTCATGTGGTTTGCCGTGTTACTAAATTATACACCGACAATTTAGCTATATTTTCTGTTTTTCAGATTTTAACAGAGTATATCACAGACTTCAGCAACCATTTTGTCGTACGGCTGTTGTCTTGCCAGTTTTAAGTTCTTAATCGCACAAAGTGTTTTTTCTTTGATGTGGTCTGGTTCAATGAAATATTCTATTAAACGGGTTAGATTGTCTTTATTTTCAGTTAGTTAGTTTCTTGACTTGTCTTCTATTTCTCATGTGGCTTGTTGAAATTGTTGTTGTCCGTGTTTCTGCTTCTTTAAACATTATTCTGCTGTTCCCATGTTCGTGTAAATGTTCAATTTCTTTAAATTTGTTGTAGAAGTAGTTTTTTCTTGTCATGTCTTATGTTTCTTCTGAATTCTTTCATTTGTTTCCTCATAAGTTATTGTTGCTAGTATTATTACTATTAATACTAGTATTACTATATAAATTTATATGAATACTTATGAAAATTATATTTATAATGTTAAACACAGTGTATGCCGAGACTGATGTATCGGGCCATTGGCGTAAATAAAGCGGCAACACAAAACATTTCTATTCTCTGGACTGCTTCCTGTTGGAAATCGTGTAGGATCATTGTCCTACTACAAGAGAGATCCAGCGGGATGTTGAGAATGCATGCTGAAAAATAAAAAATAAACCCAGTTTTCACATTTTCTACAATATATTTTACAACGAATTTTATAATATTCATATCCATGTAAAGGAACCTGCAGCAGCTCCAGTCTCTACACCCGATACCTGTCGTGAAGTCTCTAATAAAGGAATACTCTATTGTCTAGAGATCTGCATGACAGTCTAGTTCATTATTCAAAACCTATTTCAGTTTTTGCAATTATGTGACAACAGGGAGCATTGTAATTTCGGTTATATCGCGGGATGACGATTTGTTATCTCTGCTTGCCGCAATAGAAGTACAGTTCAGTGCCTCAGTGCTTTCTAAATGTAATACGCGATTTGATTTCTGAATGTGATAGATTAGAACACGGTTTACCCACTCTAAGAATGTAACGCCGTTGTGACTCTAACAATCCGACATTGTAGAACTAAAACGTTCGTAGGAAACATGAAGGGTTCTATGGTGACAACAATAAAAATCAAGCGTAAACACATCACTAAATTTGACAGAATAAATATATGTGGCTAAGGAAACAAAACAGAAGATCTAACGGAGGAAGTGCAGAAACGAAACATCCAAATTCTAGGTATGTCAGACACTAGAATTAAAGGTAATGGCTGTTAAAAACTACATTTAGAATACACAGTACTCAATGCAGGAGTTTAGACAAATGCACTAGCTAAACATTGGGTTGGGTTTATACTTTACCCAGTTACATCCAAATACATCATTGATATAAATCTACTTTTTTGCAGACAATCAAGCAATAATATCAACATTAGAACAACAATATCAGTCATATATTAATAGACACCACACGACATATAGGTACTTTATCATGAAGATAAGCACAAATAACAACCAGGTACTTATAATCGCAGAAACACACAGAAAGACTACTGTTGTCATCGATGACAAATAACGTCAAAAGGTGAACGACTTCACTTATCCTGGAAGCAACATATCATCAAATGTAAAAAATGCCAAGGAAATCAAACATAGATGCAACATAGCTTACTAGATCATAGGACAGGTGTCTTCTATTTAAAAAATAAATATATATGATCGTGACACTAAAAATGCACAATATAAAATGATCATCATACCATCACTATGCTACCAATGTCAAACATGGACACTAACCAAAAAAACCGTATAAATTGTTACAAAAATACTATGTCTATGTACAATTCTCACAGTAACAATAAGAGACAATAAGAGTTTAAAACACCAGAAGACTAACAAATACAATGACAATCCTGAATTACATCAACCAATTAAGTGGTCTTCTTATGCTTCCAGACTACCATCAGGTGCCTCTCAAAATGCATAACTATACAGACACGATGGATGCATAGCCGGGGGTAGATAATGCAAAAGATGGATTACAGAAATAAAAGGATCAACGAAAACAAACATATATGAAGCACACACAAAAAACCCGTCTCCAGAGAACTCTTCTACCCCTGACACTTCAAAGCATAAAGGGGTATAAAGGAAAAACATATGAAATAAAGAGAGAATGAAAAAAAAAGATTATGAATAAAATTCGAATTTCATGCTAAAAAATATAGACAGCTGGAGGATTGCATCAGACTTTGCAGAATCGATATGATTCTTCCAAGAACTCTTGAACGTGTCGGCAATCACAAAGCCTACACAAGTGTCTGCCAAGACACGAGCGCGGAACCCTCCATGTTATTGACATTGTCTTCTGCCACTGTCGAACATTATTCTTGCCGTCACACATCTGTAATCAATTAACTTAATGACGGCAGACCTGGATAAATATAAATGTCAGTTATGTTTATGACATTGTCAGTGCAGTACTGCAACCTTAATAATGTCATTGTCATGAAGCTAACGTCAATGAAATGATGGCATTGACACTATCATTTTTAAGTCAGGTATTGTTCAACAATACAAACTGTTGGCTGCAATTGCTACCAGCGACAATTTTCATTCTTTCGTAAGTCATTCAGACATTACCATCTTCCTATCTACGTGTTTTCTTCCTATCTACGTGTTTTCTTCCTTCGGGTATCAATGTTTTACTCTTGAGGTTCGTCTGTATACATTTGCATCTAGCAATATTTTCGTCCAGAATGTCGATATACTTGTGAATGATTTCTGTAACCGATCCATCTTATCTTATCTTATCTTATCTTATCTTATCATTTCTGTTATCTGTACTTCTCTTATAATCTCATCCCATATGATTCTTATTCTTATCCTACTATTATTATAAAAGTATTATAATCTCATATTGTCATAATGTAATCTAATATAATCTTAATCTCATCAAGTCTGTCACTATCATGTGACGTATTCTTTCCAGAACGTTGTCTTCCAAATGAACTCCATGAACCTCTCTCTGTCTTCAGCGATGCGGCTTGCATTTTTCAACGACGTATTCATGTTATCTTTAATGTCATCAATCCATCGTCTTCTTGGTCTTCCCTTTCTCCTCGTTTCAGGTTCTCTTCCCTCCATTATTTGTCTTTCTAAACAGTTGTGTCTTTTTATATGACTAAACAGGTGAAGATTCTTTTGTTATTGTGTTTAGTAACCAACACTCTGGAATCTTCAATGTGTTTATAATATCTGAGTTACTATTTTCCTTCCATAATAAATCGAATCTAATCTAATCTAATCTAAATAATAAAATATATTCTAATCTAATCTAAATAATAGAATCTAATCTAATCTAATCTAATCTAGCTATCTAGCTGTATTCCTTCAGACCCCAAAACGGCACATATGGCAGAAAAAAAGCTCTCAATGTCGAGCGTCGATGTGGTACTGCTGTGTATAACTCCGCATGTTATTGACACCCTTAGTCTCCTTGATGCTTGCTCTAATACGATTCTCTCTTGGTCTTCGTCTTTTCTTTTCGCCATCTGGTACCCATTTTAATGATTGTAGTTGGAATCTGTTTTCATTATTCTAAATACATGTGCGATATATATATATATATATATATATATATATATATATATATATATATATATATATATATATATATATATATATATATATATATATATATATATATATCATCTTTTCTTATTGTTGTAGAAATATATTGCTGTTTGGTGTCTTCTCTTGCCTGCTTGTTTGACGTGAATTTTTCCAAACAATATTTCAGATATTTATATAACTTATTTATTTAATTTATATAAAGAATATTTATTTCCTTAACTATTTATTTTCAAATGAATTTAATGTCTTCTCCACTTCTTTCCTTATTATAACTCTTGTGTTATTCTGTAATTATTAGTATCTAGTCATATTTTCATCAAAACGTCAATGTTTGAGTTGTCAATGTTCGGAAGACGAAATATTTTTAATAACAAAAAATCTTTTTTTTTGGGTCTAAACAATATTGTTCTTCTGTATTCTTTCTCAAACTAATAGGAACATGACACAAAATAATAAATACACATACATACCTACGAGAACTGTGACGTTTTGATCAAAAGATCTTGATCAAACAAATAATTATAATCATAATAATAATAATAATAATAAAAGTACAGAAAAAGTATTAAATTACGATCATCTTTTGCAATATAGTGCATCAAGCAGTTCGTGTAGAATCTGTTGAAGCAATAGGAGAGGGGAGGAATGAGTACCACTTGCAATTTCGTTCAAAAGTGTTAGTGTGCACACATATAACGACATTGCGCACCATGACATTGGCCAAATAACATCTAACAGCACAATCACAACAATGTAGCATCATCCTTCTTACGTGATGTTTTTTTATATATTCATTATTGCTGGGCTTTATGTTGATCACATTTATATACTTAAATAATATACCTAAAAATAATATATATATAAATAGTGAATAGTCGAGGGTTGAAGGAGAAGAGGATTGTAGAGAAAATCCAGGATAACATCAAAGGATGGTACGCGCGTGATTTTTCTACTACGCGCCTCTGAGTTGCAGATGACTGAGATATCCGGAGAGCTGTTTGTGTTTGTGCTGATGTACCCAGTGTGAAACCTTCTAACACTCTGAAGGGTTATGATCCTTATTATATGTATATACTTGCGAGTTGAATTGATTGATTGATTGATTGATAATTACTAATTATGATTAATAATTTTGTTATTATTTTTTAATTTTAATTTTATTTTTTGTTACGCCAACATTCAATTAACGATTGTAGAAGTCTCTTTAACAACAGCAGCTGCACTGTAAGAACAGCGGTAGGCTACACAGAAGACTTTGTGATTAGCACAGGAGTAAAACAGGGATGTGTATTATCCCCACTACTTTTTATTACATACATGGACCATTGAAACAAAACAGCAAATTCAAATGAAACAAACGAACTGCTTTTTGCAGATGACCAGGTTTTATTTCACAACAGCATTGGAAACCTTCAAGACCACCTACAAATAATAGACACAACAGGCAAGCAATTTGGAATGAAAATCAACATAAACAAAACAGAAGTAATGAAAATTGTAAGAGAAAAGGAGAACATCAACATACAGATAAACAATAAACAACTAAAACAAGTAGATGAATTCAAATATCTGGGCAGCACATTGAGATATGACAATAAACAAGAAGCAGAAATAAACGCAAGATGTAATAAGGCCTGTCAGATCATTGGTCAATTAACACCTTTACTAAGAAACAAAGATATTACACTAGAAACAAAGGAAGCGCTTTTCAACACCATTTTCTTACCAACGTTGTGTTATCAGCGTCAAACTCAAACAAGGAAACAATTAGGGATCAAGTCAGCAATAGAATACACCCAGGAACAACAAGTTAAATGGTTCGGCCACATAACCAGACAGAAAGAGCAAAGTATTATCCAAAAATAATTTAACAAACGATACGAAATCAGTCGACCTATTGGACGCACTCGTAAAAGGTGGATAGATAGTGTATTAGATACACTCGGAAATATAACAGCGGAATAGGCAAATAGAAGGGCAAAAGACCGTAAACTCACTCTCCCCTCAACACCGAAAGGTACATTAGGACAGAAAGAAGAAGAAGAAGATTATTATTATTATCATCCTCACTATAAAATAGAACTAAATTACGTTCTACAGTAAAAATAAAATAGAACTAAATTACGTTCTACAGTAAAAAAAAATAGAACTAAATTACGTTCTACAGTAAAAAAAAAAGTTAGAGCATCTTGTGAAATGAGAAGAAATGTACCATCTCAATAGTGGAAAATAGCTACAAAGTTACGGGTAATTCAACAACGATATACAGCGATTAACCCCGTGTTCGAACTGTCCAAGGACATTTGCGTCCAGAATATAACTTATTAATCATCAGTGGACACTTTGTCAAGAGCATAGCTTTAATTGAATATCGTGACGTACATGTAACAGCTGGTCATCATCATCATGTGAAGGATGAACAACGTCAACATTATTATTTTACGTACAGACTTCGTACCTCGTATTAATCTACATTTATGTCTGATTCCATATTTGTTTCTCTACGTGTTCATTCGTGTGTCTATTTACAGGAATACATCGACTTTGTCATTATTTTTCTCCCTATTGGTTTCAACACGATTCATATCAAGGTAAATAATTCAACTGCACAGCATCCCTCAGTCTTACGAGCACCCTACGAACATACTTGCCCCCCAAAAGAAAACACTCGATACTATACAGAACCACCACCAATCTTAGATAAGCAAAGAATTTCCCAGAAAATTACCCATCAGGCTGTCTTCGACCAAAGATTTGGCACACAAAACGACTTAAAAAAAAACATGGATACCCCGGGCTGCGCAATTTGCTGCGCAGTTGAACGATTTTTTACACATTAAATATTTCCAGGACAGATGGGATAGGGAAAATGGGTCTCCCGTGGGAAATTTTGAAATAATGTCTTCTTTCTTTTGGTGCCCAATCTGCATGCTATCACTTCACGCTAGTGTTTTATTGTATAGTGTTCACACAGCAGTACTCACGCTACAGAATAATTAATCTGGCGTCACTAGTGATGCAGACCTTCCACGTGATGGTATGTGCTTTCTTCTAGATCGAGTCTTGCGGCAATAGAAATGCCTACAGAATATTTAATTGTCAATTCCTGATTCACAGCTATTACGTCAGTGTCAGCTGGCAATCATCAGATATTGTTGTTTTGGTTGTAACGTCAACGCAAAGTAGTTGGAGAAATACGCAGTCCGCGGGATACATTCGACCCACAGGTCTTATTTTACTGGCACGCAATCCACATTCTCAGTCGTTTAAAACTTCTAAGGACTGAGTAAAAAACACGTTTCTTGACCCCCTACAACACGACGAACCTTTTCCCCAACCGTATGTAACTAAACGCCTTCAGCAACAGCGAAAGAGGGGGGGGGGGGGGGGGGTGATAATAAATATTCAATTCATTCATTCGTACCATGTCTTCCTGCGTAGACGACCATGTCTCTCCACAGTCCTCTGTTTGTAATACATCTAAATATAGATTCTGACATACATGCATCATGCCAGGCTTTCAAGCCATCCAAAATTTTCTCCTGTAGTCTTTCTCTGTCTCTCTTACCCTCGATCTTTCCAGTTGTTACCAGCCCGCCTAATCTCATGACATGACCCAGAAACTGTGATTGTCGTCTTCTAATACAGTTAATAAGTTCTCTATTTGAGTTGCCCAATTGTAAAATTATAGCATTACTCTATTTTAGATGTCCGTGATATTTTCAACATTCTTCTATATTCAATAAATATCTAATAATGGAAGGAAAAAAGTGTGGGGGGGGGGGGGAGGTTATAATGTTGAAGGGGATATAGTTCAGTGAATGAGTATGTCGTTATCGTAAATGCAAGAATGTAGAAGTTCATGACACAGAAAGCAGATTGTGTGAGAACTCACGGACACTCACCAGATTGTGTGAGAACTCACGGGCACTCACCAGATTGGTTGAGTATGGATTTTTTGTAGAGTTGGTCAAAAGTAGGAAAGATAGAGAAATTCACACAAAAAAGTTAATCTGGAACCGTGACCGTATACGATATAAGACATATCCTTTAATGGGGAAACATCCTTCTGAAATGAATCATTTGACCTGTCCTGTGGATTTCTTTGAACGTCGACACAATGTATAGTCATAGTGATCAATGAAAATCGCGGGAAAGCACATTTATGACACATAATTTGTTTGACGCATATTTATGACGCATATTTTGTTTGACGCATATTTATGACGCATAATTTGTCTGACGCACATTTACGACACATAATTTGTCCGACGCATATTTATGACGTATAATTTGTCTGACGCACATTTATGACGCATAATTTGTTCCTTCCACTCTCGACTGTTCCTTTCACTCTCGACTGTTCCTTTCACTCTCGACTGTTCCTTTCACTCTCGGCTGTTGCTTCCATTCTCGACTGTTCCTTCCACTCTCGATTGTTCCTCCACTCTCGACTGTTCTTTCCACTCTCGACTGTTCTTTCCACTCTCGACTTGTTCCTTCCACTCTCGACTGTTACTTTCACTCTCGACTGTTGCTTCCACTCTCGACGTGTTCCTTCCACTATCGACTGTTCCTTCCACCCTCGACTGTTCCTTCCACTCTCGACTGTTCCTTCCACTCTCGACTGTTCCTTCCACTCTTTACTTGTTCCTTCCACTATCGACTGTTCCTTCCACCCTCGACTGTTCCTTCCACTCTCGACTGTTCCTTCCACTCTCGACTGTTCCTTCCACTCTTTACTTGTTCCTTCCACTATCGACTGTCCTTCCATCCTCGACTGTTCCTTCCACTCTCGACTGTTCCTTCCACTCTCGACTGTTCCTTCCACTCTCGACTGTTCCTTCCACTCTCGACTGTTCCTTCCACTCTCGACTGTTCCTTCCACTCTTTACTTGTTCCTTCCACTATCGACTGTTCCTTTCACTCTCGACTGTTGCTTCCACTCTTGACTTGTTCCTTCCACTCTCGACTGTTCCTTCCACTCTTTCTTGTTCCTTCCACTCTGGACTGTTCCTTCCACTCTTTACTTGTTCCTTCCACTCTCGACTGTTCCTTCCACCCTCGACTGTTCCTTCCACTCTCGACTGTTCCTTCCACTCTCGACCGTTCCCTACAAAATAATTTGTGAACATATGCCTTGTCTTTGTGTAACATGTGATTATATCGCCATAGAAACTGCGGACGAAATACACGGAACATCACGCAACTGGTAATTTGAACTAAATCTTCTACATCAACCACATCTTGATATCAAAACAAAGGTGTTAAATTACACGGAGACACGACAACAAGGCTACATTCATTGACAGAGCCACCTGTACTTTATCCCTTAAATACCGGCATACATCCAGGCAATAAGAGTCATTTGTCCGCGTATGTTGTCGGTTTACTTCGATCGAAAAGTAATATGTCCAACATTATTTGAAAGCATGAAAGATGAGAGCTGCTGATGTGCTCAGTAGCGGCCATCTAGATATAGTATGGACTTACTACGGAATACGACACGTCTAAGTAACAGGCGGTTGTAAATAGTCATTACGGGAATTTCCCATATAGTCAACAGGGAATTTCCCATATAATATATAGGCATGATCGTTTTAGGTAATTTAAGACCTGTGGGATGATCCAAAAGACGTCACTACTAGTGGCTGGTTTTATTTAACCGATGGTCACTGTAAATAGCCAGACAATGGAGAGAAAAACTATTACGTAGGATCAGCAGATTTTTTCTCCCAATATACTTGTCCTGCTGAATCATCTGGAGCTATTCCTCAATAGTGACTTTTCTTTTATTTCCATCGTGTTTTTCATTGAAAGGAAATGCATCCTTACTAGGTTACATTGATGTGTTCTAGATGACGTTGTTCCTCCTTCGCAAGCAAAGATGCGCATGGCACACAACATTTGTCTTTGACTATTTTGGTTTAGATCTATGGGAATTCTAGAAACAATCATAAAAAAAGTAGGCGGGATTTGTACCAGGATCTCTCAGGTGATACCTTGCGATGTGGTCAAGTTAGGAAAACGTTTTACATCAAGTTGTTAGAGGAATCGGTACCAGCTGAACGAACCTGGTTCAAATCATATCTACTGCCTTCTAGCTTTTAATATTTTGACGATTTGCCGATGAATCTAGTGCATGTTTTGTCAAAATCTGTGAACCAGATACCAAGTGAAGAAGATTCTAAAATGTTGTGAGTCAAAGACCAAGTAAAGACCATGCCCCCCCCCCCATCTTTAAAAAAATTAACGAGAATTCATGGAATATCTTACCCTAATCCTGTCTAATTATTTCCAAAAATTGTTAGCCCCCCACCCCCTCAAATAATTTTGTAACTTCAAAAGTTAGATAAAAATAACCACGTGTTTTTTCCCCATATTTGTAGAATAATGTATTACTTTCAATATGTGCTATTAATATGTGATGAATAATAATGTATTACATTCAGAATAATTGGTGCATACAATCAATATTGTTGTCATCAAATTGTGTCCCTCTCCAAATTGATCAATAACTGTAAAACGTCTTCAGCCCCCTGCCCCTAATTGTTAACAATACTTATAGACATCTGCTTAGCCACGACCGAGTTCTTGTCTGATACTCTCAACTGAACGCAAGCTGGACTTCATTCGTGACGTTTGTGATTATTGTCGCGACTTTGGCTCGTCAATATTTATACACTTGAACTAGCATGGTTTAAAAGCCAAGGCCGACCAAATAATTGCACGGACATTTTCAAAAATTAGGCATTTATGTGATGTTTCCTTTCTTTTGAGATGTCTTATGGTACATGGTCGATAGTGCCGCCGTAGCCCACATATCTGTGATTATGTGTCATTCTCATACATTTTCTAGCTATGCTGGAAAAATTGGCTACCAATAGTGTTACCCAGTTTGATAAAATTTCACTTGATAAAATACGAATAATATTCCAACATCATCCTTATTCTATCATATGGGTGCGAAAGTTGGAAAGCCACAAAAGCCACAGATAAGAGACTCGACTCCTTTGAAAACAAATGCCTACGTACCATTCTGAACGTTAAGTGGAGTGACTTTAAATCTAACACTACTATAAGAGATGAAAGCAAACAAACCTATATATCTTCCTTTATTAGACAAAGGCGGTGGACTTAATCGGCCATGTTCTCAGAATGAACACCCTAAGCATTCCCCAGCAGTCACTATATTGGGTGCCACCTGGAGTAAGAAGAAGTGGGAGACCTAGAGAAACTCTACGAAGAACCATTAATAGAGAAGGCATGTCAATGAACCTAAACAACACGCAACAATTGAAAGACCTGGCAACACAAAGACAGAAATGGAAAGCTATGGTTTCTGCCCTAAGCGCCTCCTATGGCCTGGAGGAGCATAACATTATAAAGGGCATTGTGACAACGTTTAATTGCAGCCGCCTGTTACTGTGACGTAACAAATCTTGTAGTTAGAACCTGAGTGTGTTTAGATGTCAGTAGATCAGTGAGTTAGTATGATACTGATTGTATTTCTTATGACAATAACTAAGGACATCTTTCACATAAACAGAATCATATGAATACTGACTTATTTCTTTGTGCGATAGTTTGGGATAAATTATGTTTAAGTACAGCTGTAATAACTAGCCTTCATCTACCTCTCTTTTCTTACATTTGGGAGATGCCAGAGAAACTGTTCATAACGTTACGTCCATTTGTTATGTCAATTTCTGACTCTCTCATTCCCCGTGTAAACAAGTGTCAGGTTACTCACGAACACTTCCGTGTTTTATTAAATCATAAACTGTTAATTTAAAAAAAGGGTGCCCTACCTTTAAAATAGTTCGGGGAAATTGCGAAAAATAATAAATGTTCTATTTTACGTTTTTTCTTCTTTTCTTTTAGAAATGTGATTCCGTTTCTGACATTTAAAACATTTAATTGTACCAAAAGACGTTGAAAAAAATGTTGAAGTTAACATTTGACAAACTTCCCTTCTTGTCACAAACTGCAACACTTAAAAAAATTTTCAACTGTTCAACCTCACGCGAATTGTTGGCGTATTTTATGAACATGTTATTATGATTTCATTTTGTTACTTTGAAATGAGATGGGACAGAAAGACATTGATAATACCAAGATCCGTGCAAAAAAAAACAAATTAAGAAATGTTACGAACGTTAAATGTGGATTATAGTGTGCGTTTAAGCAACATAATAGCAATACACACTGAGGATTGTTTAAGGTATATAAAGATATGTAATATGATGGAAAAACTAGTAAAGGTGGGTAGCGTTACAGTTGTTGTTGATCGTCGTCCAACACTAATGATGATGATAATTCACTATATCAACTTGATAAAATTCAGCTAGAGATATGACCGTATTTATAAGTTCGAAAATGGCTTATGCGTTCAGAATATGCGGTCAGATGAAATATTCAGGCCATTTCGTCAGGGTGAAGTCAATAGTCTTCTGCAGACCAGCGTGGCTGACCCATTGCGTTTGCACCAACTGTGCATCCTCAGGACCCTGCGTCTTCGATCTTACTTGTAGGGGAATAATGACGTATGTTTTCGGGAGTTTCGATTTCGGAACCAAGTAGACAATCATCCGTGTATGAGATCCTCAATCGGTTAATTTGGCCCAATATTCTGCGGTGGTCTGTTTGATGAAAAAATAGTGTGGTCTGTGGAGATCTTTGGTTGTGGCATATCACAGCGGATGAAAAGCTCTGTGATTGCCCTAAAGCTGATTAGACAGTTCGAGTATAGGATAATCAATTTAGAGTGTGCTTGATGTGCCAACAACGCTCTAGCTAGACTCAACTGCCGAACTGCTGTATTTCTCCAGCTAATCTCAGCTGCCGAACTGCTGAATTCCCCTGTCTTTACACAATGTTGCGTCATTGTATATTGTTGCAGATCCTCCATTTATCTCTATTTCAGCGGCATTTTCTCAGTAGTCAAGATTTATATAAACTTACTCAGCGAGAAGGTTAGCGATATTGTCCACCGTGCCATCACATATCCTTCTATTGTCCACCACCGTGCTAGCACATATTATATTGTCCACCACAGTGCTAGCACATACCCTTCTATTGTCCACCACCGTGCCATCACATGCCCTTCTTAACCTCACAATAGTGGGGTATTTGTGTTAGACGATGATCTGACATATGCACTATTTGACATCAACAACGAATTTCCATAGATAATTATAAAAGACATATACAATAATTAGAAATGTGTTTACAGAAGAACAAAAAGAACAAATCGACGTGTGAACCTAAAGACATAAAAAGGGCACCAATATAGAAGATGACTTCATTGGATTCAATTGTTTATTGTCTTCTCCCCAGTGAATTATTGTTGGTAGTACCCACACTTACCGTAGCGCAAAAGTGGAAGCCTCTGCTGTCGTTCCAAGGCCGTATGTGTCGCCATGGTTGCGATGAATGCAGCTTTATTCAAGGTTATCTGATGTTTTCTATCCATCGTTTTCCTGGTCTACCTGTGACTCTATATTCGGTAATTCGTTTATAATATACAATTATTTGTATTTGGTTTTGGCTCATTCCTATGACCAGTTAAAACGAATCTCCAATAATACATCACTGGCTTTCTACACGAACTAACAAACAGTCATGTATGCATATGCTCCATATGTACAACCACCTTGTATTGTTTGCATTGTGACCTCCTCAATTTGTCTTGATTACACAGCTAGTTATTGTGTCATCTCACATGCACTTTAAAACCGATTTCCAGGAAAAAAATTGTCATATGTGTCACTCAATGTGTCTTAGTGACAATCTTCTCTCCCCAACAGTGACAATCTGTCTTTCCGACAAATGCAGTACTGCCTAATATCTCAGCGATTTTTAATCGTTCGTCGATGGAGCCAATCTCAATTGAACGTGAACAGTAAATTATCATCAGGTGTTGCATCGGGTGGTGTAGAAAAGTGGTTCTCAACTTTTTGTTTAACCGTTACGGACAATATTTCCTCTATTTCTGTTGGAGCCATAATAAGCGTCAATGATTTTCGCTAGAACACTGTGTGTTAGAATTATAATGATATATTTCATTGTTACTTTTATACCATAAATTTCCATCGTGTGGCAACGTTCGGTCAAAGCCTATATTTCACATCTGGTCTATGTAGCCCTCTTGCAAGTCTTTCTGGTCATATGGTCATAAATATTGTCCAGTGGGAGAACGACTGTAGTTAATTTTAGATTCGTTGTACCTCAATTAATTAGAAAGTGCCTAATAAAACATTCGATCCATTGTGTCTAGTATGAAGAATGATGTACCGTCCTTTATCTTCTTCTTCTGCACTTGCGAGTCTTGTAGTATTG